>VXAY01001424.1:1200180-1433621 GCA_013399855.1 Oxyruncus cristatus | reverse complement strand
CCCGCGGGCCATGGCCACGCCGGCCAAGCGCCGGGCCCCGGGCGGGCAGAGCCCCGGCAGCGACTCGGGCTCGGCCTCGGGCTCGGCATCCGGGGGATCGGACGGCTCGGGGGGCTCGGACTCGGAGNGGGGGGGATGTTCGGGAGGGAGTTTGTTCGGGGGGATGTTTAGGAGGGTGTTTGTTCCGGAGGATGCTTGATAAGGTGTGGAGGAGCACGTTTGGGGGGCTGTTCGTGAAAGTGTTTAGGAGGGTGTTTGTTCAAGAGGATGCTTGGTAAAGTGTGTAGGAGCATGTCTGGGGGGATGCTCGTGAAGGTGTTTAGGAAGGTGCTTGTTCCGGAGGATGCTTGATAAGGTGTGGAGGAGCATGTTTGGGGGGATGTTCGTGAAGATGTTTAGGAGGGTTTTTATTCAGGAGGATGCTTGGTGAGGTGTGTAGGAGCACGTTTGGGGGTTGTTCGTGAAGGTGTTTAGGAGGGTGTTTGTTCAGGAGGATGCTTGGGAAGGTGTTTAGGAAGATGTCTGGGTACCAGCAGTGCCGGTCCAGAACTTCAACATATGTGCCCGTTCATGTGGCACGTGTTTCTAGCAAACGGGAAATGTGCTTTTCCATCGTGTTACTACAACTGGTAACGCAATTAAACCTTAAAGATTTCTTATCAGGACATCTTTTTTTTTAAAAAGGATAGGGTTTGCGTTGGGTTTTTTATTTACTAACTTAAGTAAGGTGATGCCTGCTTGCACCTGGACTTAAGAAATAACTCAGGAGCAGTTAATTAGGGTGAGATAAGGAAAGGCTTTACTGTGCCAAGGCAGTAGTTATTACAAGACGCGCGCGGAATACAGTTGTATCACATCTTTTATAGTACTGTCCGTCCAATCCTAAATGTATCCTCCTCGTAGCCTTTGCTCTGGTCCACCTCCTGACCCACCACCAAGAATTGGGTCTGGGGGTGTTTCGGGACCACCTCTTCATCACCATCATCATCTTCAGAGCACAAAGGGTACACAGTTACCTAGTTTTTGACTCTGTTTTGTTGTTCAGGCCCTGATATGGCTGTTCCCAAACAGCCTAGGCCTTGCCTTGACAAGAGACTAAACATTTTCTACTGAATTCAGGGGTAGATTTGATATGGGGAGCATCAAATGGGGTAAAAGGGTTAGGAATGTGCTACGGGGTAAGGGAACAAGGGCTGCTGCTTTTAAAATCTACTACTTATAAAACTTAAAAAGCTTACAAAAATTAGAAAACCAAAAAAACTATTAGGGCTTAAGGCATCAAAGGCCTCACTGAAGAAAAAGGAAAATAGTTAACTAAAAGTGAAATCCCAGTGAACACAATCACTGCAGCAAAATATTTGATTTAAAATGTACCAGCTTAGAATCCACAGATACTTCTGTTCTTTTTAAGCCCTGTGAAAATAACAGACTGACTTATCTGGAGATTTTAGTAAAGTCGATGAACAGAAACACAGAATCATTTAGGCTGGAAAATCCCTCTGAGACCATTGAATGGGCACTGCCCTGGTTTGACCTAACATATTTAGAAGTTCTGGACTGGCACTGCTGGTACTGTGTGTCCTGATCAGTGTTTGTAAACTGGTAAAAGGTACTTCGCTACTGTTTCAACACTGAAAAATTAAAGCTAATGACAATAATCCTTTCTTCTTCCTCCTTTTTCTTAAAAGTGCACAACATCCCTGCATAATGTGGGTAGGACAGTGTTTTTTATTGAGTTGTGGATGAAGTTTCTTGAGTCTTCAGTGACAGGGGTATTGAGGATGGTTTCTGTGTGTCCTGCACTACTGTGCAGTTCAACTGGATAAAATCTGCAGTATAATACTTATTTTAATTTAGTAGCCCAGCTTTTGAGGATGATGTGTCACTCTTACATCTATTTCAGTTTGGAGGTCTTGATATAAAGATATATTGAGTTTGCCTCAATTCTTGTATGAGACATCAAGGTGTGTATTGTAACATTAAAGAAATGTACTGAGCATTTATAACTGTACAGAACTTTGTAAAGTAATACTTTGAGGACATTTTTGAATTTTGCCATATTAGCCTTTCCCTTCAACTCCTAACAGCTTGCTTTGCAGGCTCTGGCTTTGCTTTGGAGGAAACATGGAGGGAGGAAATGAAACCCATAGCAGCAAGATAGGACACACCAAAATATATAATGAGCCTGTATGTGCCTTTTTTTTTTTTTAATAGATGAAACATGGAGGGTTTATAAACTATGTCCTACCAGGGTGTTATTTTGAGTAGTGGAAAAAGCCATGAAGCAAGACTGGTGTCAGAACATCCATGGTTTATATCAGTTTTATGGCAGTGATTTGCACAGCATTCAGAACAACTGTGAACTGTGTTTTGTTCTGAATTTACTGGCTTAATCAATCAGTGACATCCTTGAATTTTAAAGCAGTCAGGAAGTTCCTGGATGCCAGGAGTGAATGCTGTATATCCAGGTAGCTTTTCAAGTAAATAATGTGGTCTCAGTTACCTCTGTAGAGCTTCCTTGTTTTACTAGACCGTAGGAGAATATCAGAATCACAGAGTGGTTTGGGTTGGAAAGGACCTTAAAGCTCATCTCGTTGCCCCTGCCCTGGGCAGGAGCATCTTCTACTAGACCAAGTTTCTCCAAGTCCCATCCAGCCTGGCCTTGAACATTTCCAGGGATGGGGCAGCCACAGCTGCTCTGCTTCTTTCACAGAAGAAATGATAACTAACAATTGCTGAGGTTGCTGAAACGTGGAAATAAGTTCTATTTCTGGTATTAACCATTATTTGTCTTCAAGTTTAGATTTGTTTTGATACAGGTTCTTCCTGAGTGTGTTTGATATTCCCTATTTTACTTCTTCACAGGAAGTGAACATTGAATTTGAAGCACATTCCATATCAGACAATGACTACAACGGGATAAAGAAGTTACTGCAACAGGTACTTTGACTACTTACTAGCTTGGTTGGTATGTCCACTGTGATAAATAATATCTAAAGAGTTAAGCAGAGATATCAGTTCACATTCTCTGTATTGATTTATAGTTTTACTGTTCTTCAGCTCATGGAGATTAAATAGTTACAGCTGCGTGTGAACATGTGTCTCCTAAACCATGGTTTCAGTAACTTGACCCAGTGAAATACAGGATTATTCTTTCACAGTGTGTACATCTTTCTGTTTTCATGATGTTAATTGCTGCCCAGAAAACCTTGTGTGTGGAGGCTCCAGGAGAAAGCACTTCAAGAAGCTGATTTTTAGGTATTTACAGTATTATATTGAAGGAGGTTAAATAAAAAACCTCACTAAATAGGAATGAAAAATGTAACTGGGTATTCCATGACAACTTAAAGACATTACTGACTTTATTTTCTACTAAGTGACCTATGATATATTATCACTGCCTAAAACTTAATACTTATTTCCTGCCTTCCAGTTGTTTCTAAAAGCTCCTGTTAACACTGCTGAGTTAACTGATATATTAATACAACAGAACCATATTGGAAGTATTATCAAGGTAAGACAGAATTTTGTAAGTACAGTACAATAACTGTTATGCTGAAATGACATAATTTCTGTATTTCAGAAGGGGATGTTTTAATTTGTATCTTGCTTTTTGGCTTTGAGCGTAATTCCTTTATGGGAGCTGAAATTTTCAATGCCTGCTTTCAACCAAAGAATTAATTTGATTTATTATTGGTTTCTTTTTACATATGAAAGTCTTTTCACTTTCTGAATTTTGGTGTGATAGAGAAGTAGTGCTGAAAATGCTGTGGAGAAGTTTGTTCTCATCTCCATAAGAACTAGGAGCTGGTGACTTTCCCGCATTCTCAGTAGGTACGGAGGTAGAGACCAGAAATACCCTGTTTGCAGGTTCTTTTTGTGCAGAGTTCTTTGGGCATAGAAAAGGATCCAGAGATGAATCCTGAACAAGTTCTGCTGGCTCAGGAAGCTGCTCAACACTGTGTGGTGCTCAGGATGTCATGGCCACATTGCTTTTGAACCCAAACAAGCTGCCCCCACGGCACAGTTGTGCTGTTAAACCATTGCTATACATCCACTTCTTGTCCCGTGCCAGCAGTTTTTCTGTCCAGGTTTAATATGATCCTTCTGTTCCAGCTGCATGACCCTGCAGTTCTTTCCCCAGATTTTTTTATTGTGGCGTTTTGTTGAGCTCTTTGTCCCACTCCCTATCAAAGCTTTATTGCTCCGTGGTTTTCAAGGCACTGCAGATTTACTTCTCTGCTTTAGAAACTGCAGAAAATTGCTTTTGCTTAAGATATTGCCATGCCTTGGACCAAGATCCTGCTTATTAAATGTGAGCTATCAAATTTTAGTGCCTTTCAAAAGCCCCTGCTGCAGAAGACGCATGACCTGGCTTTATATAAAGCTGGCTCTGAGCACACCAAGATGTTCAGTGAAGCAGCAGCAGAATTTGCAGTTTGTGTTTGTACAGATCACCTGGATAGTTGTCATGTGCTGAGCACCTCGTGTGAAGACAAACAGCTTTTGCTGCAGAGTGGAAATGGAATGTCAGTCTGAGTTGTTGCTTTTTCTTTCTTTCAACAGCAAGCAGAAGTCCAGGAGGACAGTAGCGATGATGATGAAGATGATGATGAGGTCTTTGGTTTTATAAGCTGCCTGAACTTAACAGAAAGGAAGGTTGGTGTTCCTCATTAACATCCAGTTAGTGATAAATGAGGCTGCATCCTGCTTTCTGCCCTGCATAACAAGCCTGGACAGCTGGATCAGGATTTTGAATTCCTCCGTGGGGTCATAAAAGCTGCATGTGGCTTAGATTTTTTTTGGGGGGTTTAGTAACTTGCTGAAGGTCAAACATGAAGCAGAGAGCTAAAACTACAGAGATCCAGTAATTCCAGGGTAACTGAGCTGTCAGTCACTTGTATTTGCCCAGTTTGATTCCCCTCAGTTTGGAGTTTTGCTGTGGAGTGCTCTGTGTTCCCATCAGCTGCCAGCCTTTGTTTGCCCTCAGCTTCAGGGCTGCTGAATGATTCCAGAGAAATTGTTTAGCGCTTTGGAGGCTGCTCGAGGAAATTGCCAGCGGGCCTGCAGGAAACCCCCTTGAGGCTGACATTCAAGGTTTTCCTGTGTAAAGAGCTGTTCTACAAGGTAAAGAAAATACACCTTTTTGATTGCAGGGTACGCAGTGTGCTGAGCAAATCAAAGAGCTGGTTCTGAGTCGCTGCGAGAAGAGCTGTGACCAGCGTGTAGTTGAACACCTGAGTAAAATCCTGAGTGACAGTACGAAGCCTGTGGGTCTCATACTCAGTGAAAGATTCATCAATGTTCCACCCCAGATTGCTCTGCCCATGCACCAGCAGCTCCAGTAAGTTTGTTGGGTTTTTTTTTTTCTGCACAATGTTGAATAGCGCTTCATTTTTTTTTTTTTCCATAAATCTTATGTATATGGAGCGATGTTAAGACAGGTGGTACTATAGACACAAGTAAGGCATGAACAGAAAGAATTGTTTTAATCTCATGTCAGGTCTTCAGTTAATTTTTAAATTTTCTTTGTATCTTTTAGGCTTTGGAAACTCTTTGTACCTTAAAATATAAAAAATTTAAAAAATATTAAAAAATGCAAAAAAGATGATATAATTTAAGAATATGTGCATTCCTACTACAGAAATAGCTGTGTGTAGCTTATATTGAGCTGTGTTTAGTTTGTCTTTGTATTGCAGATTATTTTCATACTGGTCTGGGAAAATTTAAAAATGAGAACTTTTTATGGGATGCTGATTAGGAGCAACTTGGATGTTTCTTCTCATGTGTTAATGCCTGGCTCTGGAATGGAGCATTTGGATTGAGGGACAGGTTCATTTAAGCAATTAAAGAGACCTTTAAGGAATTCTGACTTGGACATGTAAGGTAGGGTTGGTCACGAAGGTTTTTAGAGGAAAAAAATGAGGTGCTTGAAGGCTTAACTTTGAGGTCACCACAAATACAGCACTTGTGACAGGTCAAATTCAGATTTCAGCCTCTTTCTCCTAAAGGTTTTGGAGTGTTTCAGTGACAACATGTTTAACATAACATAACAAGAGTTATTTTCTGTGTCTTCAGTTATAATTCCTCGTGGAAGTGATAATGTGACGTATTTTTAAGGAGAGTTGCACTTAGCAGCACTTCACAGACTCTCTACCATGAACAAGATTCCGGGGAAAAAAGGGTTATCTTGTGAGGTGTGGAAAGACATCAATACTTTTATTGTTTTAAAGTGCAAATAATGTATTGATGTACTAGGAATAAACATGCAAAATTTATTTTCTGAGGCACTCATAAAATAATAGGCTGCAATAGGAATATCCTTTCAATACTAATGCATTATAAGGTTTATTCTGTGCTTGTGTAGGATTTAAATTGTGTATGTAAACATATTTTTAAATGTGTAAATATTTCTTTATCTTTAGGAAAGAGCTGGCTGAGGCACAGAGAACAAACAAACCTTGTGGGAAGTGCTACTATTATCTTCTTATCAGCAAAACCTTCACAGAAGCCACAAAGAGCAATTCTAAGAGGAGGGAAGGGAGAAATCAGCAAAAGGAGGAATTAATGTTTGCAAATGCAGAGGAAGAATTCTTTCATGAGGTGACACATGTGATACTTTTAATTTAAAATGTTAATTTTTCTTTACATATCACCAAAAAAAAAAGTGTTTTATCTCAAATTTAAGAGGAGCTTTTTTAAAAGATATGATCACAACTGTTTTTAAATTAAATCCAGGGTTTTACAGAGTGGTGTTGAGAGATGAGCAATCAAGCTCTTTTTGTGTGTTGATTTTTGTTTCCTTCTGGTCACCTGCTGCTTTCAGAAAAGGCTCAGAATAAAAAACTTCTGAGGATCCAAACAAGTAGCTCTCATTTCCCTTTTCTGTCTCTTCTACTCAGGGCAAGTACATTAATAAAAAGTGCTAAAATACTGAGATGAAAATATTACTTCCTATCTCCTAAGGCAGCCTGTCTGCACAGTTCTGGTCCCAAGCCAGATCAGGGGAAGACGCAGGAAATTAAATTAAAAATGTGCTTTGAAATGCAAAGAATTTTTCATTTTGTGATTTTTTTTTTTTTCCCCAAGCTTTAAAAATCCTATTCTACAATATTATTGCTTTGTCAAGAGAGCGTTATTTTTCATTTCTGGCAGTGCCTACAGGATGAAGTCCTTGCACATGCACTGTGTGGTTAATGGCCAAGGTTCCTGGGTGTAATCATCCATGACTCTCAGTCAGAGGCTGTGAGGGGGCTGGGCTTTTATTTCTTGGGAAGAAGGGAAATGCAAGGGGGGGGGAGTTCATTCTTAGCTGCAGGAAACGTCGTAGCCTCAATGCAGTAGCAGGTTGGGGATTTTCTTTCTGTGTTCCTGCCACAGCAGCTGAGCCAACTGCACCTGAGCTCTCTGTGAACATGTGGTTGAGAAGCTGACAGGGTGTCCATGAGTGTCCATGGGTGTCACATTCCAGAAGGGCTACATTTTGTGCTCCTCTCTGCTTCTCTTTTTTCACTGGCATTCTAAAGGCTCATTGTGTGCTTTCAAGTAAACTGCAGTCATTTTCTGCTCAAGTGGGTGGACTCAAACTGAAGATGCTTTTCTTTTTCTAACAGTCTTTTTTTTTAAAAGAAATTCATTTTAAACATGGAGGGTGTGGGATGAAGTGGGTCTCTGCACTTAATAATGTGTATGTGTTAAATTAGTGTTGGAGTATATATATCCTCCTTCATCACACAGAAGGTTAATTAGATTGCCATAAAATAGTGTTAAATGCAGTGAGGCAGACACTTGCAGCCATATAAAACAGAGAGAAGCCTTTTTGCACTTGGCAGTTCCCTAGGCTTTTTTCTGTTCCTTAAAATTATGACCAGGAAATCTATCACAACCAGACTTGGAACTGATTAAAGATTTAGGGCTTCCATTGCTCATGTTGTTCTTGAGCAAAGCCCCTCATTTAATGTGGTGGTTCTTCAGAAATTAAATTTACAGCCTTGAGATACTGTTAGTGGGAAGCAAACCTAAAAGGAGACTGGATTTTAACTTTCCCTGCAAAGGGAAGTGGTTAGGGACATTTTTCTACTAAATAGTTCAGCTCATACTTCTTAATCTGACTTGTGGGAAAACTAGAAACATTTGTTGGATACATTTTACTTATCCATAAGGTATTTTGCCTAGGAAAGCTAGTAAAAAGGGACTTGTATGCAGTATATATATCCCTGAAAAGAAATAATACACACTGTAGACACCTGCCTGTTTGGAGAAGTATAAATATGTCTTCCAGTGGCTCCAGCCTTTCCAAGAGCTTTTTGAAACTCTCCTCAGGATTCATATTGGTGCCCATGCCCTTAATATTGATTTCTACTGGCAGTGTGAAAGAGGGGATTACTGTTCCTCGTATCCTTACAAATATATTAATTTTTAGGACTCTGAGCAGTTTTAGGATTGGCCATGAAGGGAGCAGAGCCTTCTCACAGCCTCAGGCCTTCCAGATGTTGTCCACACCAATCCATCATCTTTGCAGGCTCAGTTCCGCCTGCACTCTCCTGCTGTCCCTTTTGTCTGGGTTTTGGCTAATTCTCAGAATTACACAGTGGTTTGCTCTTGTTCCAGGGTTGAAGGTGTATTAAGAGCCTGATTTTCCTGTCCAAGATCCCTGTTAGTTGCACAATAGCTGCTAAGGATTGGCCTTTCCTAGTGTGATCGTATGGAATGAGATGCTGCCTTAAAACCATCTAAAATAAGGCACAGTAAGAGTATAAAGGGGACATTGTTTTTTTTTTTTTTTTTTCCTCTGTCTTAGGTAATTTTTCTCATCCTAAACTGTAATGATAGCAGTCATATTAGAATTTAATATGAATCATATAAATCCCGTGAAAAGCAGGTAGTTTAAAACGCTTAATAGTGGATTTATTTTGGTGGACCTTTCGAGATGGGAGAAAACTTCTTAATAAGCATGGCATAATAGGTTCATTATTTTTGCTTTGTTTAGATGATGTGTTGTCTTCATGCTGATGAAAAATTTTAACCTGACTGCTTTTATTTGTGTTGTTCAGAAAGCCCTTCTGAAGTTCAACTACTCTGTGCAAGAGGAGAGCGACACCTGCTTGGGTGGCAGATGGTCCTTTGATGATGTACCAATGAAGCCTTTGAGGACTGTTATGGTAGTTCCTGCTGATGGAATTAATGCCATTATGGAGAAACTCAAAGACTACCTCTCACTCTGAACTCCCCTGCAAACACCAGGTTTTTACAAGGCAGCCCTGCAGAACTCTGACTTCGCAATGTTTTCACTCGACTTGGTGACAACGGTTTCGTGCTGCTCAAATGCCTCCTCTGTGCTCCTAACAACAGCCATCAGATTAATATTTTTAAATATTTCGTCCTGTTTTACTTTGGTATCATCATCAAGCAGTCAATAAAATCCCAGTGTCAAAAGAAAACTTGAGGATCTGCTCAGTGCATTCTTAACCAAAACTAAATCATGTATTTTTGTTACGAAATAATGGATGCAACTCCTTTTGTTGAGGAAAGTGCTTTTTCTTTATGTTTCTTCTGTCAAATACATTTATATCAGAAATTATGAAATAATTACATGGGTTAAGGTGGGGATGTACTTTGCATATATTGCTTTTATTTGGAGTTGTCCAATATGTGATAGTTCAGCCTAAAATCACTGAATGACACATCTCTGCTCAGTGGGAGCCTCAGTGGGAGATTCCTCGTTTTCTTTGTTGTCATTGGTAGTTTTCTGTCCCTCCTTTGTGGCTGAAACAGGTGACAGGTGATTGATCACTTCCTGCAGAATATCCTTGCTTTCACTAGGAGGAAGATTGCTAAAATAATACTGAGGTACCAGCTCAGCGAATCTGGGGAGGAAATGAGACAAAACATGATAGTTTTTTAATTGAATTCTGAAATATTTGAATAACTACTTACACTGGTATGCAAAAGATGACACACAACAGCTACAAAGTTGGTATTTTCAACCCAAAATCCAAACTGTCTGTAAGAGACCAAAATTCCCTGCAAGATGTAGTAGTATTTTGTGCTTTCAGTACACTTGCACTTAATATACTCAGTCTTCACTTGAGGTGATCGTTGTTCAGCTCTCAACGGTGCAGATGGCATTAAATAGTCATTTTCCTGGTTTGGACCATACTGGTTCAATAACATTATGAAAAAGGCTCTCCTATAAACGTGGGAAATAGAAAAGATAGGACAGGGAAATGTATATTCTTGGTGTAAAGAGATTTTTGCAGCAGGAAGACTGTCGCCTCTTGAATCCATGGGCAGTTGATAGAGGATGATTCGGCTGGCTGGCTACAGAAAATATGTTGAGAAAAAGATTTGCTGGAAAATAGGTTTTTTAGGGAACAAAGATATTTCCAGCTGGATTAATCTCTGAATACACTGCTCTGTTAACTCTTTGAATTTTGTTTCTGTGTATTTTAGTTTGTAAGAAACTTTTGGAACTTATAAGGTGGTTTTTTTTCAATTGGTGACAGTTACAGTGGCAGATATTGAGACTTAGTTCTGTACCTGAACAGATCAGCACATGCTGGGAAATACAGAAGGCTGATTTAAATCATGTTTTGTTTTGCCCAAAAGTAATGGTAAGGGCTGAGATCACAGATCTTCCCTTTTTTAGCAGCTCTGAGCCTTAATGCAATGAGTGTTTTGAAGGAAAATGGAGCCATCAAGCAACGCTACACACAGTGACAGAACAGTTCTGGCAACAAAGAAATAAAATTTATCCCACATATATTCACTGGTGAATACAAAAAGTGTGAAAAGCAACAATTTCTTCATCTCACAGTGATGTCAGCTCCTCTTGGTTGACTAGGTATGATGATTATCCTTTTCTCTTATGCCTGTTTTACTGATTTATTGTTTTTTCTCCCCACAAAGTGATGATGATGTGGTAGAGGCAGGAGGGAAAAAGCAATTTCATCATTTTTAACTTACAGATCGGGTGATATCTCGGAGACGACTCGGATGGAATTGTCTTCTGAGATACTAAACTCATGGAATAAAACCCACTCAGGAATCCTTCTGGTGTTGTAATAGGATGAGAAAGGATGGAGCTGGGCCACTTGTCTGTGTGTCAGCATTAAGTAGTTCCCTGAGCCATCCACATCACGAGCAATCTAAAAAGAAAAAGAATGCAGGGAGTCACCCATTACTCAGTTGATCAGTGTTTGCCTGATTTCTTAAAATCAGAAATTAAACTTGCCTTCAGACACTTTCAACTGGAGAGGCTAAACCTCTTCCTGAGTTTGTGTGGGAAAGCTGGGGACTGGATACCATGAAATGAGGCTTAAAGAAGTTGTTCATCTGTGTATTTGAAAGGAAAGTCTGCAACAGATGAGGGCAGGTGAGTACGTAAGTGTCTGAACTTGGCTTTGACAGGTCTGTGTGAAAACATAAACATATATTCTTTAACTTGTCTACTCTTCATAGACTTTGAAATACAGGACACTTGGAATAGTGTCTTTTGGAGGGGTCATTTAGGTGTTGAGATGGAGCACAGTGATGTGAAGGAAACCATGTGTTCCAGTGAGAATAAATTAATCTTGTTTATGTTTACAATTACAATTAGAGTGTCTTACTAGGCTGAGATGAAGTAAGCTGTGTATTATGTGCACCTAAATACATTCCAGTCATGTCTCTACTTCCAGGGTATTTTCACAAAAACACCTTCAAATGGGAAATAACGTTTAGGAGAATATTACAAGTTAGAAGAGTTTCTTGAGGTAAAAGAGTTCTTTAAGTGAAAGTCATATTGAGTTTTCTTATTGCTTATTTCTTATTCTGTGGTAGCTGAACTCCAGAGGAAAGGTTGGAATGGGTGGAAGTGTTAGATACACCATGGAAAAAATGGCTTTTAGCCTTTTTGGTGACCAAGAGGTTTCACTAACTTAAGTTCTCTGAAAGCATTCTATATGATTTAACAATGCAGCAAGATGAAACCACAGTATTTTTCCTTACATGCATGAAGTAACCAGATAAGAGAGCTTTCTTAATGTTCAGTGCATTTTCTTTTGATCCAAAGTCTGGTTGTGAAACGGGGAGTTCAATGCGCTTCATGATCTCCACCAGCTCGGCTCTGATGATTCCTGCCATCCTCAGAGCAGGACAGCTCAGGAAATAATCCCGACACCACTTCTCAGTGCTGGACTCTGGGGAGGGAAAAACAGTATTTTGGCTCAAAGCAAAGTCTGGTTGATGGGTACAATCCACAGAGATCCTGCTCTGAAGTGGTCTCTGAGTGGAGCAAGAAATTAAAACCATTTTGGAGGGAGTAGCTGTGTCAGGACTGTCCACGATTCTGGTAATGAGCCACACAGATGTCTTGGGCTCATTGATGTTCCTTGTAAAGTCAGTGGGCAATTCCTGATATACTCAGTTTTATAGAACTTTAGCTATTTCTGAATAAAATCCCTTGTTTGGTCTGTTAAAGTAACAGCTTCCAAGAGAATGACTATGAACCCTGCTTTTCAGGCCTTCTAGGTTCAGGCCAGGATATGGAGCTGAAATCACATCTGTAGTGCTGGGGATGGCCCTGCATTCTGGAAAAGGACTGGTTCTCCTGGACTTCCCTTCAGCATCCAGCATGACTGAATGGGAAATAATCCTACTTCCCTGTCTGAAGGTTTTACTTGGAGTGTGCAAATTTATCCCTCCATGGTCTAAGCACTGGACTCGGGTTTAATGACCCAGAGCAAGATGGTTTGAGCACAGGAAAATGCTGTGAAGAACTTCTGCTGCTGTGCAGTCCCCTGGCTTTTATTTGGTTTCCTGTAGATGTGAACTTTACTACTTTCCATTTTTCCCTTAGCTTTTCTTCGAGTTGACAGCTATCAAAAGACCATCAGAATTGTTGGGCTGCTGAGGGAATCGAGGCCCTCCTGAACTGTGGTTGTGTCCTTTCACATCTTAAACCTGGATTTGGGCTTTTACAGAGGGAACCATGATTTGGCACTGTGTCACCTCACAAATGACAGCTGGAATAGTGCTTGTGTATCCATGTGGGATGGGGGCTGCTCTCCTAGGCCATTGCCAATTAGTTAATAAACTAATATTAATTAGCAATAGCTACTCTCATAGGCTTCTCCCTGCAAATCAGCAATTCTGGCAGGAATCATTCAGAAAGGGTTTATGAGGTAAGGGCTTACATCAGCTGATCAGATTTTTGGTTTGTCTTTTCCAAATTGGCCCCTGTGTGCTTCATTTTGGTGTGGGCACACTCACCTTGGTTTGTGGAGCTGGCACTGGCTTCCTTGAAGGCGTTGAAGATGTTGATAAGAGTAAAGTGATCTCCTGCAGGGTGGGAGAACCTTCTCCAGCAGGTCAGGGCGATCTCCTCTGTCCCAGGAGGAGCGTGTAAGAAGCAATTGGGAGCTTGGGAAAAAAATCAACACAGTGGTTACGTTGGTTTTTTCCTTCCTCAGTTTCCTTTAATGTCCAGCTGCTGAAAAGCTGAACCCACTAAAGGTTTATTTAATAGGATTCCTCCCAGTCTCCTGTTGAGTTAATGTGTGTTGTGAACACAAAGGAAGGTGAGCAGCTTTCTCCTAGAATGCTGCCAAAAAAGCCTCAAAGTGGCATGATCCAATTTAGCCAGAATTCATATGGTTTATTTAATGTAGAAAGAAACTAAATCTATGGCTGTAGTGCCTTAATTTGCCCCTATATATTGAAATTTTCGCCTTCCAGTGCATTTCACTTCTGTTGTGTCTTTGGAGATGGTTGAGCTTTTTAAAAACTGAATTGTGCCTGTCTTCAATCACTTACAATTGTTACATGTGCTTAGAAATTTTATCACAAGTTTAGGCCCACTATTAAAAATCAACCCAGCTTGGGCATAAAGTTGTTCTATATGGAGAACAATTAATGCAGCTTGATATCCTGTGGGTTTATGTCCTTCCTATCTAAGACTCCAAAGTTATGTTGGTTTTATAATATACTTGAAGTAGAGAGACAAGTTAACAAAGTAATTCTTTGAGGGTCAACAGTTCAATATTGTTTATAATCAGAACTTCCCCTAACTTTGTCTGTGACAAATGTAGATTAATATGAGATAAGAAAGTTAATTTTGAAGGGATGTTTCTGGCAAAAGGCTGGAAGCCCACGGGCAGCTGAAGCATGGAAATGGAATGCTGCTTATGGAGTCATTACTTACGTTTCATTGCACACCAAGACAAGACTTAAACAGCCACAGATTTTAATGTATTTGTAGTAAGCAGGATGAGAATAACAAAAATTTGCTTTTGTGGATAGACTTGGAAGGAAAGTACATGGATTTTTCAGGTGGCACAAGCCAAGCAGTAAGAGGTGATTTCTGGTACCTGTTACCATGGCTGCGATGGTGAGCATTTCATCCACACACTCAAACTCACACGAAGCCAGAAGTGACTTGGACAGTTGTGGGTCCAGGGGAAATTCTGACATAATAATTCCAAATTCAGAAAGGTTTCCATCGTTATCCAGGGCTGCCAGGTAATCCAGATCTTCCAAAGCCTGCATCAGGCTTTCAGGAGCTGAGAAAGAGGACAGAGAATTCAAATTCTTGAGAATGGCTACCTAAGAATGAATGAATTCTCATTATAGTATTTCAGTTTTGTATCTCCTGTGTAAAAATGATAGAAGTCGACTTCTTTTATTTGACAATAAGTAAGAAGAAAAAGTAATAGATGAATGGAAGGCTGAGAACAGCCTGGAGGAAGAAAATAAGAAATAACACTCACAGAGCTGTAGATAACTTGGTTGATAATTTTTATCTTGGAACAATTTTTGTCAAAAGCCCAGACACAATGCTAAATAGTTTATTGCCCCCAGACTGTGTCAGAACTCCTTCCACTATTGGCAGCCTTCAGGTGGTCTTTTGTGTGCGTGTTTGTTCTTTTCAAAGAGGGGTGGTCACATCTGAGGGGTGCTGAGAGACACAGAAGAGCTTTGGAAAAGAACTCTTTAAACAGGAGACAAACAGTTCCAGAAATTGTAACCGTCTTATTCTTACAGGTATTTGGAGTTCTTTTGGTTGCCTTTTTTTTAATTTTTTTTTTTTTTTGCATAGTTTCTCATGATGTCAGAAGAAAAATGGGAATGTAGTAAAAGAGAATGTATCTCTAGCAATTGGCTGTGCTTTCTCTCTCCACAAAATTAACCGTTCAATTTTCTCTTATTGGAGGCTATAACTTCCTTATAACCTCCATAGGTAGAAGTGAGAGCAGTGAGGTGAAAATATAATGAGAATATAGGAAAACGTCCCAAAAGGACAGGACTGAGCAAATCAATACTTGAAATTAGAACTTGAGCAGGTCTGTAGGAAATCTGACGATGATGAAAGTAGGTCCCTGTGGCCAAGCAAACAACGTGCATGATGGCCCCAGTCCTGGGGCTGGAGAGAGGGAACCTGAAGGCTGGGTAGAAGTTGTCAACCCTACACTCCAAAAAAGAGTTGCTAGAGCATGAAAGGCACTGGTGGAAATTTGGGAGCTTTTGAAGTGTGAAGGTTCTTTCCTCCCAGCTCCTTTCGAAGGTCGATGTCTATCCCAGGCCTTAACTGCGATGGTCAAAATGATTTATGAGCACCAGTTCATTTATAACCAAAACTGCCCTCTGGTCACTGCAGCAACTCCCTCCTTATACCAGTTTCAGGAACTGCTTGATGTATCCTCAGTTTTATGGGTAACAAGTTAAATTCTAGTCCCCTCTTGAAGCTGGTGGCAAAAAGTCCACTACACCAGGGTTTGGCCTCATCCCCCGCCCTGGAAGTTAATGAGCTCACTGGCAATTTGTCAGCCTTCTGTGGGCTGCTGGCAGTTTGCATATTAATGTGAAAAAAACACCTCTAAATAAAATAACCAAGCCCCAACCACAGCTGCCCACACAGGCAGGGGGTGTATGTGGACTTGTGTCTTCATGAGGTGACTAGAAGTAATTTCTTGCATTTGTTAGGAGTGGGGATGTCTCTGGCAGGCCACTTCTGATCACCAAGGTTAAAAGCAAAGCAAGGCTGTAATTAGCTGCTGGGTCCCATTTTGCCATAACACCACAGCTGCAAGAGGATCTTAAAAATGAGTTTTTTACTTCACTGGCAGTCAACTGTCAGTTTGTTGCCATCTCTCTGTAATTAACTAGTTATAATCAAGTAAGGAAAAAAATGTAAGATGGGAGGCAAACAAGCACCTGCTGTTTTCAACCTTTTTCTGTAACTAATGTCTGAAGGGAAAAAAATGATCTATTATTGCCCATTACATGTGTTTTTATACAACTTCTCCAGTGTGTAACTCTGCCAGTGTTGTGACTTCGCTTTAAAACACCCAGTTTTCAGACAAATTCTCTCAGGTGTCTGCAAATTCCTGTTAAAACTGTGAACCTGCTTCACTCTCAGAATTCCTACCTCTGCCTTTACAATATGAGGGCTTTCCGTCTAGAGAGAACATTTATTGTCAGCTGTGTGAGGTTTAATGGGATAAAAGATGAGCCCTTAAAAAAGCTGAGATGAAAATACTTAGGGATTTTAAAGAAATGAAAAGTAACAGCTGATGATGACTAAGAGTCAGTGACAGGAAATAAATATCAGTGACTGAAAATACAGGGAGGGTAAATGGTCATTCAGATACATGGTAATTACTAGGAAATCATGGAAAGCTAATTTCCAGAAATCAACAAAGTGGTTTGTGCTAGAACTTCCAAAATATATGGTTATATGGCAGCCAATTTCAATCCCCTGATAGCATCAGTAATTTGCATTTTTATGCCCTAGAGTTAGTTGTCTTGAGATTTATAAGCACAAATTACTTCCCTGTCTTGCTATGAGTGTTCTGAAAATAGAAAAAGAAGACTCCTGGAATTTTATTGCTCCAGAAAGAACAAGATAGTAAAGGATTAGAGCAGGTGAAGGAACAGTAAAAAATAAAAAATACAGAGTAGGGCTTTCAGATATGGCACTGCATTTTGAGGCACAAAATCAATAAAAAGTCAGTGTAAGAACAGCAAGAGCTCACTGGAGAGTTTTTTACAGTGTGATCCTATTTAAATAAAAACTGTGACAAACCAAAAGTAGTGGAGATGTTTAGATATGGAAAACCCTTCTTTAAAGGAGAGTTGTGCATTGTCTTACAGTGATTTCTAGCCAGCAAATGTCATTATTTTTAGGGGTTTATACCAACTCCAGTCACTGCTGGACCACAAGGCTTTGTGCCTCCACAGCTGCCTTCACAGGAGCAGAGTTAAAAAGAAGCTCTCAAGGTGTGTCCTGTGCTTTCAGCAAGAAACTGTCACATCCCTGGAATTTTAAAAGGTATCTCCTAATCTGATCTTTTCTTTCTCTTGTCTGTGTTCTTTGGCTGCTCGAGTCTGGGTTGCTCTGGGCTTATTCCAGGAAATCTGACCAGTTTTATATCAACAAAGACCCTTGATCATTCTTAGGCTTAGTAAAGCAAATATGCGACTAATTGTCATTGAACTCGTTTACCTGAGAGTCTCAAACTGCTTAGAATGATATTCTTTGTTTCAGTTTTTTGTAACTTTGACATGAACAGTATTTTATGTCTCTAAAGATAGCTGCACCTGTAGTGTTTTCAGGATCACATCCCACCTGGCTGAAATTAGGTGCTGGAGGTGTGACCAGATAAATACAAAAGTATTATTATCGTTGCATAAGGAACAAGTGATTTAGGGATTTGGTCAAAGTTCACGAATAAGTGAATATTAGAGACGGGAAACTTAAATTTCATAATTTTTAATAGTCCACTTCGGATCCTCAACTCCTACGTTCCTTCTTCTCTGTGCAAACATTAGGTAAGTAAAATATCTTTTTCTTGGTAGATCCTTTCTTTCCATGGAAATAACTGTTACAAAGTTAGAGCTGCCATGAATGTCAGGTGAAGGGATGTTGTCTTTAAAGAGCTGATTCACTGCCTGGCAAACCGCAAGTTTTCCAGCTCCTGTTGGGCTGAGCCCCAGGAAGAACTGCCAAAGTAATTACTGCAGGGAGAACAGTCCTGGGGAATGCTGCTACTGTTTTTTAACATTGCTCTTTGGACAGCAAACTGAAGATGTGGAGAAATCCAGCGCCAAGTTTTCCTCAAATCATGCAAAGGCTTTTCTTCTCCAAGCACAAGCTGCTGTGTGCAGGTCCCATCCTGATTCCCTTTTTTTCCCCTGTAACTGAGGGAGGATTTTTCACGAGTCTGTCTTTCTCCGAAGCCACCAGTTCTGCAACTATTATTTTGAAATTATAGTTGATCATTAAAAATTGCCTTTCCAAACTCACACTTTGCAGTCTTGCCGTTCCCCCTTACGTTGCTTCATCACTCCAGTGAGGCTGGTCACGGTCCCTGCTGTGTTTTCTGTCAGCAGGGACAGGCAGGGCAGGGCCTGACCTGCATTTTCCTGACAGCGTACACTGAATAATATCTGCACACCAGGGGTAGCACTGACTGCTTAGTTAATCTTGTTTTCAGTCTGCTCTGTGTCACCCTCAGAGCACCTACATGACTGAGCAGCGTGTATATCCAGGAAGAGAATAATTTAAATAACACTATATATCATTACTGCCCTCCTTCTTCACATTTTTCATCTTAGACTCACAGATTGGTTTGGGTGGGGAGGGACATTCAAGCCCATCTTGTTCCCTCCCCCTGCCTTGGACAGGGACACCTTTCACTAGCCCAGGTTGCTCCAAGGCCCGTCCAACCCGGCCTTGGACACTTCCAGGGATGGGGCAGCCACAGCTTCTCTGGGCAACCTTTTGGGATGCCCTTTGTGATACCGGCTCGAAGGAACTGGCTGCTTTCAGTGGGGTGTGGGCTCAGTTACGAGGCTGTATTTTCTGCCCTGACCTTTGTTCCTGCTGCCAAGGGACAGGTTGTCCTTCCTTTCTTTGTTTGCTGTCTGGTCCTTACCTCCTCCAATTCCTTTTATCCTTTTCCACTGTTTTTGTACAGCACAGACCATGACCTATGTGGCCATGTCTGTGCTATCAGAAAGTTTTTCATTAGGAGGCATAACACTACTTCATTGATGAAATTCAGAAATCAAATGATCAAAGAATTAACAAGTAAACTTGAGATACTAAACCTGCCATGAAGTGATCTCTGTTGAGCAGACCTTACATGGTACATTGAGTTTCTCTCTTTGACAGTCTGTTTCTACTGAAAAAATAAGCAAAGAGTTTTCTTTCCTCTAGCAATTTGAAATTATACACATTTATGCAACTTTTGCTATTATGGATTTTCTAGAAATATATTCTTGGTGGGGTTGTAATAGCACAGCTGTCAAATTTCATGGTCTCCAGGACCGTCAACAAATACTTTATTCTGAAAATGTTTATGGTAATTGTGAATGAATGAATGCAGAATCTGCAAACTGCTTCCACCTTGATTTCTTAAAGAAATTTTACACGGCTTCATCTTTATTCTGATTTGCATAGTTTAAATAAGGATTTTCCAGTGATTTACAAAAATACGTAACATTGCTGCAATCCATGGGACTGGAATTCTTTTGTCCCATTATAAAACACAGTCAAATCTACCTGATTAACGGATGAAAATGTAAACACATCCCTGTTATAGTGGCACAGGAATTCCAGTAATGCACTTCAGAGCTGCAGTGCCAGATACATTTTCATATGGCTCATGAATCCTAAAAAGGGTAACAAGCTGCATTAGCTGCTCTCGATTATGGCATGAATTAAATGCAGCAGCTGTAAGCCTGACATGTTTGTTGCTTTCATAATGCAGTAATGAGTCAGAGTTAATCCAGGCTTTTATTTTTCCTCAAAGAACAGCGGGGAAAAAAAAAACCCTTGTGCACATTGTTGCTGAGCAGAAATAAAATGTTTTACTGATGTAATTTTTACTTCTTGTCTGCTGTATGTTCTCTCCTTCATGTGCAGGAAATGGACTGTGAAGTACTTGGAATTCTTGCTATGAATTTCAGTGTACTTCTGATTAGTTTATTCACCAGTTCCTGTCCATACCTTACTCATCTCAGGGAAAACATTATTTTGCTTAGAGGAAATTCAGCACGGATTAAAAAAACCCCAAGCCTCCACCTGTTCCTGTTGCAAAGGAAAGGGGAGAATGTGAGCTGGACAGAAAGGATCCAGAGGAAAGCACATGGGAAATGCTGCAATGTCTTTACTCCCTTTACTCAAAGGGAAATCAAGTCCAAGGAGGTGAAGAGACATAAAACAATCAAACCCATGGCAGGGAATTGAAACTAGATGAAGTTTAAGGGCCCTTCCAACCCCAAAACCATTCTGTGATTCTATGATTCTATGATAGATAATGAAGCCTTTTTGAGAAGATAAAATCTCCTGCTCAAGAGAGGACACTTTCTGTCTCTGACAGCTCTTCTCTTTGCCTCTTCTGCATCACTGTCCTGCAGCACATAACCCAGCGAAGGTGTAACATCTATCTGACCTTGTAACTAGCAATAAACACCTCCAGAGCTCCCTTGTAACTGGGTACCAGTGGTATTTGGAGCTGGGCAGCAGGGGCTCCATGGTGTGATTTTAGGGTCAGTCTATTTTATATATTTTTCTATATCTATTTATATAATTCTGCTGGATTTTGTGCTTCTTTAACTACGGGAGATCAGTGTGGCATTGAGTATCCGTGGCTGGTTGGGTCTATCTCAGCACAGAATGAGAAAACTTGGGCTTTCACAAGCTGGGATCACTGAACCAAGGTTCTTGGGAAGATGAAGGACCCAAATCCCGTCCCGGGAAGTGTCCAAGGCCAGGCTGGACGGGGCTTGGAGCAACCTGGGAAGGTGGATGGTGCCCTTGCCCATGGCAGGAGGGTGGAATTAGATGATCTTTAAGGTCCCTTCCAACCCAAACCATTCTGGGCTTTATGTGCTTGAAAACCTGATGTGTGTTTTGAGTTCTGTAAGTTGGTGTAATACAAGAACTGACTCCCCTTACAAATGCCTTCCTTCAGTATTCCGGTTCCTTTCAGTCAAATGTGTTTCACAGCAGGTCCTTCAGACTGTGCTCTGATCATGCGAGGTTTACAATCTCTGGGGGACTGTGGTGGGGGATCAGCTTAAGCACCAGCAGGAGAAAAGTTCATTGCCTGCTCCAAAGTGGAGAGGAAGCCAACATGTGACCCATCCTAGGATGAATGAAGAGCTGTACTAGACCATTAAAGCTCTGTCTCCCAATGTTTAGTTGTGTGTGGCCTAAGATGGGAAGGAGACCAGGAAACGGTGCAGACTTTCTCATCTCCTTTCAGGGGACCCCTACAGAGTTTGTGAGATTTTTCCTGTGTTCAGACAGTTTGTCTGACATTCCTCACACTGTTTCAGTAATTCCTAAAGCTATTCTATACTCGACCTCACACTTTTGAACTAGTTAGCACAAACTTTCTCATATTTAACGCCCGTCCAAGTAGAGCCGATGCATTCACCAAATGCCTTCATGATTTGTACCCATCAACACAATGCTTTTCTTCAGCTGCATCATCCAAAATACAGCCAAAACTTTGAGTCCCTACATCTGTGAAATCCTTAAATGCATCTAGCATTTCATTTTCTCTGAATGCCTTCTCCATTGTGTCTTTAAATCCCAAAATGGGAATGCTTTTCCTGGTATAATTTTACTAATTCGTTCTTCAGTTCGAGAACAACTTTCTTCATATCCAGTAAAAAAAAACCCTTACATGTTTTAGTATATTTTTTGTAGTAAAACACATTTTAAATTTGGGTGGAAGACAGGTCTATTCCATAAGCATTTTCCATGAAGGTTTCCTAGATTCAGCACAGGAGGTGACACTCACAAGGACAAAATACTTTGATTCTCATCAGTCTTTGCTCAGACTGGCAGTGTTTTTTTCATATGTCTTTTAGGCATGTTTCTGCTAAACAGGCAAACAAGAGAAAAGCAGAATAAATTCTTCTTAAAAATTCCACTTCCAATGTATTGCAACATCCAACAGTGGGAATTAAACTATTACTGATTAACTGCAGTGCACAACACGTAGAAGACAAGTGATGGTTTCAGATACGTGTGTGTCCAAGAGGAAAGGCAGGATAACATAAGAATTCTTCCTATTTGGACTGGAAAATTATCTGGAATAAAGCCATTACCCACCCCAAACCAGTGAAGTCAGTGCTGTTTCCTTCACTTTAATGTGTTTCAAATCAACAGCAGGATTTGCTGGGTTTTGTGGTGGGCCAGAACAGAGAACATTCTTCTACAGAAAAAGCCCTAATTATGCAGTCAGGAAAAAAAAGCGACTTCCCTCACACGCTTCCCTCAAAATTCAGTGTATTCCCTGTCTGGCACTGCAAGTTTATGTGGGTTTATTTTATAAAGAATATTGTCCTTAAGTAACAGCTCGTTGTAAATTTGAGGTGGGAGATGCTGGAGGATAAGAAGGAAGCTCATTTCCTCCACATACATCCCCCAGGTAACAACAGTGCTTTATTTGGGCTGTAAAATTTGATTAAAGGAATCTGTTTTGTTGGATATCTGTACAATGGGACACACATTTTCTTTGTGGGTTTCAGGAAAATAATATGAAACTTAGATGAGAAGATATTTGGAATATTGATTTTTTCTTTCCCCCATTCCAATTCCATTCAGATACTTTATGGTATTTTTTTTTTTTAAGTGCAGCTATTGAATTGGGAACTGTTGTAGCAGGTAAGTGGTAAAAGCAGAGTAATATTATTGCAAGTACTTAAATAAAAAACAATACTGTGAGCAACAGGGCAAAACCGATGCTTAAATACCTTCAAAAATAACAATGAAAAGGTGAAAAATTGGAGCATCCCCCTTACCTGGGCTGCTTATGAAGTCACAGTGTGCAAAGCCAGCAATGTCCATCCTCTTCAGGAAGAGAACCAGGCTGGTTAGGTTGGATTCCTGCACTTTGGCTGGGACATGTGGTTTCATTTCTTTGTCTGCAAATTCCTCAGGATACAAACAGAAGAGTTTTCCTGGAAGAGATTTCAGGAAAAATTACCTTTTTTTAAATTTTTTTTCTTTGCATTGCAGGTTGATTCTATTAATAATTTGAGCTAATGGATGTAAATGTTGAGCTGATAATTCTACCTGATGGAGACATGCCCAGAATTTGTTTATGCATCTCTGCTTGACTTTTGCTGATAGGCTGGGTTAGAACAGAGTCTGCTCTGATTCTAGGATTGTACACCTTTAAATGAAAGAGATATTAAGCATCAGATAAGTACAAGAAGGCTACAAAGATATTAATGCTCTGTATTGAATTCTTCTCTAGGTCATTTTACAGAAAGTGTTGTAACAGTTTCATTTCGTTTTATGTCACCAGCTTGGAAATGAGAGCAGTCAGCACTGAAAAAATGAGAGGTTTGCAGTAACTCCAAGTGTGCTCTAAGATAAATGTCTTTTTTTCTGAAGAAATGCACCTTACTAAACCAGAAAATGGTGTCATCAAGAAAAGTATCAAAAAAGTTATTCATTTCTTCCAATAGCAGTCTGATGACATTTTGTTCCATAACTCCAGATTTTTGTCTGAACACTGAAATCTGACAATTCAGTACAGGAGGCAACAGCTGTGTTAAAGATGTACAATGCCCTGTTTCATTTTTTTCTTAATTATGCTTTATTTTGATCAAGCTGAGGAGCTGATTCACTCACTGTTCTGGCCACCAGTGATGTCCATAACCCCCACAGTGTACTGCAAGACATAAAAGGGCTGTTTGGATAAGGCAGCTTTTTAACCATGACATCTGAAATAACTTTGCCACCTATAAAAAGGGGTTTAATTAAAAAAAAAAATTATAATAAAAAAAGATAAAATATCCTTCGGTGCAGGGGGAAATTTCTTTTCCTCCAGGTAAATTTATGATACATCCCAGCTGTAAGACCTAGGTGAGATTTTGTTATGCACAAAACTTTCCCTGCTCCCTCAGAGTTCGTCTAACTTTCAGCCACACAGCTTGGATGTGCTTGAATTGCCGAGGGAGGAACGTTACAGGACTTAAACTTCAGCTGTTAGGACAAAATAATTGAATTAAAGGTAAAAATGGCATAACCAAGAGAGGTGTTTTGATGGCTGTTGGAACTGGTTTGTCCCCATGGCTTTGTATTTTAGATTCACAGTAAGTCTGGAAGCACTGGATTTTACTTTGGGCTTCAGGTTACCACGGAAAAGAGATTCATTTTTGCCACCCAAAAAAAGTGCAGTTTTAGAAATAAGTTGACCTCTCATGGTCTAATTGAAAACTGCTTTTAGGCTCTTCTTCCTCGCACACCAAAGTAGGACTTTTTTTTAGCTTGACTGGAGACTGACTTAGTTTATAACCCCCATATGAGAACCTTTAAAAATGAGAGGTTTTTGCAAAGAAAACGAAAGGTCCTAGTAGTTCACAGGCTTCTCCCTGGACTGTTTTCAGGGCTAATCAGGATTGATGAACCCGCTCCAAAATTTTAGGAACACCTGACTTCAATTTTGGTTACTCCACCTTGTATTATAGAAAGAAACTGAATTATATTGTTTCTTTTGCCTGTTACTGAAATATTTATTTTGTCTAGTAGGACATGTGGGACAGTGACAAAGCCAGGAGTAGTGCAGCTTTTAAACTCATGTGTAATGACATGTTCCTACACAGTTATTCCTTCTTTAGTGCATCAGTTTGGTACGAATGAAAGAAATGAGATATTTTTTGCAGCTGCACTAGGTCCTTCCCAGGGTGGGAAACAAGAACTGAGGACGTATTTAGAATAAACAGTAAAAGCTCAAAAGTTAATTAGATAAATTGCAGCATTTTGAGGTATTTGGCTGGTAACACATATCCAGAAGAAGCACAAGCAACTTTAAAAACGAGAGTTTCCCTTGTGTTACATGGTTATGGCACTACATGGATTATTAACTCATTAAACAAGGAATGAGGCTGATCTACCAGAGAGGAAATCTGCCAGTAGGTACCCAAGAACTGATTGTATTTTGCTTCATCTGTAAGTTACTGAAGAGATTGTTAGGTGAGATACATGACCTGTCATTGGTTTGGTGCCCAAATGAGTGGCAGTTTCATCTGAGAGTGTTAATCTGGCTTTAGAAACTTGAAATGTTTGGGTTTTGACTGAATTTAGGAAGTAATAGTGACTTCTTACTTGGTTTTCACATGAGCTGTCCATGAAAGGTATTCAGATTTTATTAATTTTTATCTTAAAAATATGACAGAACCTGATTTACGGCAGAAAAGAAAAATACGTGATCCTTTAGTAACCATTTGCATCAATCTGAGCTGCACATTTCCCTTTCCCCCACCCCGAAAAAGCCCCTGTGCACAGTTCATTTGTGACAGACGCTGATTAACTTTACTGACCTTTCTTCTTTCAACACCGACATCGATGACAAAGGTCACGTTTTTAATCCAAATCAAAGACTCCCCAAAGCTTGTGGTGAGCAGCACTTTCCTCCTGTATTTTTTGCAGCATTTCTGTTTGTCTGGCGTTGGTTTGGGAATTGGGTCTTTTTTTGTGGGGTACAAAGGGATGGGGATGAGTTCTCCAAGGTCAGGGTTTAAATTAGGCTGCTCCTGTCTGATCATTTGATAAGCTTTTTCGATTTCCTGTAATCAAGAGAAACACATTTTTCCTCATGAAACTGTTATGTTCTTACTCCAATTACAATATGTAAAATGATCAAAGTATTTTGAAACCTCCCTACTTTACTTTAATATTATATTTAGGAAGATACAGGTATTGTAAAGGTCTTAGGCAGTGGCAGTAGGATATTTACAGGCCACCTAAAAACACAGAGGTAAATAATTTCTTGCTTAAGCCCAGAAATAATAGAGTAGGTCAACCCTTTACCTGTTCACATGCCAGGAAGATCACAATGTCCCCCTTCTCCTTGGCGTGGTGGATCTCGAGGAGCAGCCTCAGGGCCGCCCCGAAGGGGTCCCTGTGGGTGGAGCAGGAATACACGACCTCAGCGCGGTGCTTCACTTCCACCCGGATCACGGGAATGCCGCCACAGTAATCCTGCAGAGTGCTGCACGTGTGGGGGGCAGTGAGGACCACCAGCCTCAGCTCTGGCCTTGCTGTCAGCACAACTTTGAGAAGGCCAAGCAGTGCATCTGTCGCAACAGTCCTTTCGTGCACATCGTCCAGGATAATAACCCCGTAATAGCTCAGGAGGGGCATGGACATCATTTCCCTCTGCAGCATATCATCTGTACAGTATCTGCAACACAGAAACAGAACACTCTGCAAAGCTGCTTGGAATATTCAGTCAGGGTCTTGGGGACAGCTTGGTTCTTCCTGTTCTAACGAGGGAGACTTCATGAGACACAGTCTCAGCTCCATGCTTAAATCCTTCTTTAAGTAGCTACACGCTCGGTGTGATTCAATGACACTCAGTGGCACTGCGGTTGAAAGGATGCTCCAGGCAAAAGAAGAAATGCTTCTGCCCTGAAATGATAACCCATATTGCCTTTTATCTTCCAAACTATCTAAGCGTATTACACACCACAAACAATTCCTGAGCTTGGAACTAATACTTTCAGATGAGGAAAAGGAGCACTTGAAGCAGTGCCAGAACCAACGTGAGAGATTAATTCATACCCTCACTTTTGTCCCTGTTATTCCTGCTCCTGAAAGTCTTTTTAAAGGCTGTTATTTTTTTGTTGTGTTGCTCAGCGGGACTTTGAATTTTTGAACCAGGTTTCGATGTGTGAGAGGACAGGATTCATCTCCCTTTCACAGCTGGAGCAGCTGCAGGAAGTTGTGCTGCAGGATGAGGTTTACAGCGTTCTCCATGAAAAGAGAAAGGCAGAGTGGCTGATACTGATTTTCAGAAGGGGTAAGTATCCTCTTCTCCACTGGAAATCAGTGGCTGGGAAAAAGGGTTGTGATCTAGTTTTGTGCCTGCCATATTAAGGAACCGGAGAAAATAACTCTCCTAACTTTCTGGGAGGCTCAAAAGCTGAATCCCTGTGTTCCTGCTGTCACCTGCCTATAGTTAATATATTAAGTGCATTTCTTATCTCTTAAAAATCCTCCTAAATACTTCTTTCACTTGTTACTGGATGCACCCTCTTCTAGCCATGATTTTGGGTGGCTTTGGGATGGCTGGAGCTTTACTTTGAGACAGATAATCCCATGTTCTCTTATGATAATGAACATTCCTGTCCTGGAAAATAGAGGAGAAAAAAGTAGAGATAAAAAAAGAAGGTCACTGAGGTGCTTAATGAAGTTTTGCCCACTTAAATCTCTACTATGATTTTTAGCACCTTTGAACCCTTCACTGCTTCTTGATTAATCACAAATCCGCATTTTAAAATTTTATACACAGCTGTATAAAGCAGTGTTGGGTTTCTTTGTTTTCCAGAGCTGAGAACTGCAGCACTTCAGCTGCAAACTTTGGCTCTTGCAGGGAGCTGTGAGCTACACATTAATCATAAAATCACGGAACGTGCTGAGTTAGAAGGGACCCACAAGGATCATCGAGTCCAACCCTTAGCCCTGCACAGGACCATCCCCAGGAGTCACCCCCTGTGCCCCAAAGGATCATCCAAACACCCCTTGAGCTCTGTCAGCCTTGGTGCTGTGCCCACTGCCCTGGGGAGCCTGTTCTGTGCCCAACCACCCTCTGGGGGAAGAACCTTTTCCTGAGATCCAACCTGACCCTGACACAGCTCCAGCCGTTCCCTGGGTCCTGTCCCTGGTTGCCCCAGAGCAGAGTTCAGTCCCTGCCCCTCCTCTGCCCCTCCCGAGGAAACTGTGACTGCAGTGATGTCTCCCCTCAGTCTCCTCCAGCTGAACACATCAGGTGCCCTCAGTGTCCTCACATGGCTGCAAATCAAGGCCCTTCCCCATCCTCGTTGCCCTGCTCTGGACACTCCCTAATGGCTTCGCATCTTCCTCAGGGTGCAGTGCCCAAAACTGCACGCAATGTTCGAGGTGAGTCTGAAGGCCTTAAGACCCAAATGGACCGACCTCAGGATAGTTTCTGGCGTGCAGCAGCTTTCAAATGGGATGAAATACCCCACTTCGTGGCCAAGGTTGACGTCCATCTCATCAGCCACACGCAGGGCCAGCCTCACCGCCGTCTGCCCGTGCGCCTGCGTGCACACCACCACGCCGTGCTGGTAGCGGGCAGACAGGCAGTGCTCGGCACACCACTGAGGGATCTGCAGGGAAATAAGGGGGGGAAAAAAAAAAGCAGGATTTGGTGTTTAACGTGTTTAACAGGGGCTGCAATTCAAAAGCTGACAGCGCAGGACAACTAAATCAACGCGAGCACCCGCGGCGCTCGCTCGGAAATCACCTGCCCTGATAAATGTCAGCGCTTGGAATCTCGTAAGTACTCGACAGCAATGAGGTTTACCTGGGAATTTCTCAACTGGACTCAGATTAGTTTGAATATATCACAGAAAGGGACAGATTTGGTGCCTGGGGAGGAGGTGGCACCAGCAGTGATGATGGCACCTGCTGATGGATCCAGCAAGATTAGAGCAGTTGTTGTCAGGGGCTGCTGACAGCAATAAACCTGCTCGTGTTATATCACATCCATGGAAACATGTCCCAGGACTAACAGGATTTCAAACTGACAAATGCCACAGTAAATATATGTAATTTCAGATTAATTACTCTGTAAACAGACACCACTGAACCTTGAACTGCTCCAGAAGCTTGCACAGCAGCTCTCTAATTTATAGATTAACATAAAATCAACACTGGAAAATATTCACGTGTTATTGTCATGAGAAAGTACAAGAAATTGCATTATAAATATTATTTTAGTGGAAGTATCAGATTTCATATCCTTTATCAACATATAAAATCAGGTGCATCAGCCATAAATGATTTATTCTGGATAGTTACATATGTGTTTCTAAAAATGTTTAAAAACCAGCCAGCAACGTGTTACATCTTATTAAAGTTGTTTAAGGACAATTTAAAAGCTAACATTTCTTACCAAGTAGTTTACACAAAGTTTGCTGTGTATAAATTACAGTCAATAACAAGAAAGACTGCTCTCCAAAAACCATTCCAGGCACTGGGTGAGTGTGTGTCACCTTAATAGGAACATAGGAGTTTTCAGTGGGAAGTGTAATGTCTCTAGTTTAATATGTGATCTCCAGCAGTGTCCAGCATCAAAGTCTCTGGCAGGTATGAGATGCCCTCCAACATCAGTTATCCCTAGAGCTTTACTTGCAGGAGAGTTTTCTCCTGTTCCCAGTCATAAACAATAATATTGCGGCTTCTAACACTTGCTTGAAAATTCCCTGTTTACTATGCCAACAGACTGAGATTGTTATATATTGTTACAGCAGAATTTGATAGTGCTGGCTGATATTTGTGTGCTTAGAATCAACTGACATCTTGGCTTCAGTGATGTCTTCACAGGAGTTCTGTAAAGTAACTTTGTGCTCTTGAAAAAAGCATTGGGTCCTGGCTCAAGGGAGGGAAACACCATTAATCCTCCCCGAGAAACAGCCCTACTGATTTCAGTCCTTCGCTCCCTGAGTACTTTTACCACCTTCACTTGTGATTTGACAGCAAATCGACTGTAATTCTTTCCTGGTGTAGCACTAATCAGAACCGGACCACACTTTCCAAGCGAGAAGATGCATTGAATCCCAAACAGGCATTGCAGAGTGTACCCTTTCCGGTGGGGTTCAACGTGGTGATGGACAAAAAGAATCAAAAAAAGAGGCAAGTTTAGTCACGATTAAGGAGAAGGCAACAAAATTCCCAAAACGAACAAAAGAATGGCCAGACAAAGGTAGAAGGAATTACTTACTGCTAAAATACTAAACCCGAGGTAAGTCCTAAACTATTTTAGCCTTGGTCTGTGTGCAGACTGTGGAAATACACCTATAATTTCAGGCAGGAAAAACTTCAGCTGGTACATTCTGTAATACATTTAAAAGTGTACGTTTGGTAGGTTTTCATGTTGAGATGTTACATTGGGGTATAAAAGCAAAACAAAAACAAACAGTGCGCATACTGGTAGGTACAATAATATTTTATACAGAATTTTTCTAAGGCTGTGTGTATATTTGGTTCTGAATTTTGTACAGTAGCAGTTCATGCATGTGGTCTGCAGTGTTCAGAAAGGGCTTGATATTTTCAAATTTAGTATTTAATACAGAAAAGTTGTATTTTGAGATTTTTATTAGTTGTTTATGATCATCAGACAATGATGATCTGAGAAGTGTCACTCTTGAGCTCAGCTTTCCCTGAACCCTAAAAACACCATCAACCAAGTAAAACTGGCTTGTAACAGACAAACATAAAGTACCAATTTTTTTGTGAACATTTAAAGAAAGTTATTTAAACGTCTCATATATTTTAAATCTGTATTTGACCGCATTAATGTTTATTCACCTCCTGTATTTCACTTTCCCTCTCTGGCTTTAATACCTCGGATTACAGTAGTTGGCTGCACATCTGTTTCCGCACTGAGAACTGCTAAACTCAATACAACTGTGGGTGTTGCATCTCTTCGGAACTGGTTTTTTTTTTTTTTTTTTCTATTCTGCAATACCAGACAGTTCTCAGCACAACATATACAAGGAAAAAGTAAATTTGGATATTGGTGTGCCCAGTACAGGGCAACAGCTCTGTATGCTGAATTCTTGCAAAATTATTTTTAAGAATATATAATATTAGTGAAACAGTTACAGCAAAAGAAAAGTGGGCAACATTAAATGTTCTAAAAATAACGCACAAAAACCCCAGCCAAGTCTGTTGTACTGACCTGGGAGCTCTTGCCAGTCTTAGCATCTCCTGCCACCATCACAACTTGATTATGAAGCAAACTTTCCATGAAAGTATATTTCTCTTTCCATATTGGAAGCTCTTCTCTCTCTTTCAGAAGTTTATAATAACGGGAGGAGTAAGGCAAACCGTCAAAAGGATTAACTTCTAAATCTTCTCCACATACAAGTATTTCCTCCTCATCACCATCACTGCTGTCAAGGAATTCTGAAAAGCAGTGATTTTCGGGAGAAAAGGTTAAAAACTCCATTTTTCTTGCATAAATTATTGCCAGCAAAAACACATTAGCAGTGGAAGAAGTCCTTTGTGTACTGATGGATCATTCTGGCTCCCTAAACCTGAGGAAACCCATCTTTTCTTGCTGCAGGATTAGTATTTCGCAGCTCTTCGGTTTAAAAGTTCAGTCTTGGGCTCCAGCTGCCTTTGAGGTCTGCTTGTCCCACTCCAGGTGGTTTAATAACCTTGAGAAAATATTTTTAAAAAATCATCCAAACCCTTCAGAGCCACGGTGATTAAACCAGAAGATGTTAAAGAGAAGCTGAGTAGCTTTTGCACTCCAGTAGCCTGTGAAGTCCCAGTGTGTTTGCTCTTGTCTGCTCCGCCTGGGCCAGGCTGGAGAATAATTGGGAAAGAGCACGCTGAGCCTGACCTTTATCACTCCTGCTGCCGTGAATAGGAGGCTCTGGAGCACTTATTGTGATTGCAGGGATGTCATGTGGGAGGCTAATCCCGGCACAATGGGCTTCACCCCTGGGTGCTGCAACAACAGCGAGCGGGAGGCAAAGGAAAGAGTCCGTCAGGAGCAGCCAGTGCTCTGGGTTTGTGTTGTTTGCAGTGTTTCAGCAAGTCAGAGTGGTAAAGAGTCTTTTTATATACACTGTGTATTAACTCAGAGATCTTGCAAGGCTTTGACAACTTTTGCCACGGTTAAAATATGCCTGATGTGTTAAAACAAAGCAGAGTAAGACCAGTTCTAACCCTCCAAGGGCACCAGGAGTGGCCTTGAAAGATGGTGGAAGAAAAACTTACTGACGTAAAGTAACTCCAACTCTTAGGGCTCAAAAGTAACAAAATAGTTTCCTAATCTTGACTGATCTGTACTGCAAGACAAATATTAAATAACATTTGTTATTTTAGCTCCAGAGGAAAGTGTCCTGCTGAATAACGATGCTGATAATGTCTTGATGAATAGAGTAGGAGCACAATGCTTGGATGCTTTTTCTATATCAAGCTTTTTCTGCACTAAGTAATAGAACAAAAGTTATTGCCTCTTCTTACGAATTTTTCTTGCTTCATAGCTTTGGACCATCTTGGCTACGATGCCCTAAATGCAGCCTCTGATGGCAACAGCACAGGAAACCAACAAAGAGAAGGAGGAGAAACTCTTTTGTTCAGCACCCTGGGTACTTCAGTACAAACCAGGTAAGTCTAATTATGTGTCTGTGCTGCTCACAGAACAGGCTGATTATTGGCACTGGGGGTGCCTGGCACCAGGGACTGACAGGCTGCCCAGTTTGGGGCTGGTTTTTAATCTGGGGGAACACCTCTGAGGGGCAAAGGGACCAGGTGATTTACCTGCCCCCTCTCTGGTGTTACAGTAAATGACACCGAATGAAGTCACTTTTCCTGTGACCTTCCTGGATACCTCTTACCCACCCCGTGGGTCATCAGATTCTGTGTTACACCCTTCCCTGTTTGTTGTTGCAAACCATTGACATCTCTGCCTCTCAAATGTGCCCAAAATTACTCAGTAAGCCAAAATGTCATGAAAGGATGGGAAGTGCAATCCTACAGAGGATTTTTTGCGGTAAAATTCAGCTTAAAAAGACATGAAGCAAACACATGAATTGCTATTATTTTACTCATTTTTCACATGTTTAGCAGCAGTAGCACTATGTGCTCCCTGGTTTCCTCAATTGCAGTGCAGGTTTGCCTTCAAAACACTGAGAATTGGACAGCAGTATTTTCTGATTCACTGAACAAATTTGAATAGCCATACCACCAGCAATCTTTTTATTTTTCCTTATTTTTGATACCTGTGATGCAAGAAAGCAAACTTCAACGTTACCAAATCACGAAAAATGTTGATTATTTGAAAAAGAAATCTTATTTAGCTAATGTTCCTTTTATGACACTGAATGTTTCAACAAACCAGGTTGTTAACTGATTGATAACCTCATCGCTAGAGCTGGGGAAATCTCTTCCAGAGGACTGGCTTCTGCCCTTCCCTCTGTCAGTCCTTAATTTTGATGCCTGTCCCTTCTGTCCTGTCACTCCACCTGCCTTTGACCATTCTGTCTCCCTGTTATTCTTGGCTTTGCCTTTACTATTCAGCCAGACCTCTTCTTCCTTTTAGAGTGGTTCACCCTTTTCTGAGGAGGCTCCATGATCATCTCTTCTGATTGCAGTTACTACAGCAGGCCCTTAAGGACTTGCAAGGTGTACATTTTGACATAATACAGCAGGATTTTATTAATTCTAATAAATAACAGAAGCACTTGCTGCAGATGAGTGCTTTTAGCAAATGAGGGTATAAGCTGTGTTCAAAGGTATCAATGAGAACTCTGCTATTGATCTAAATTATATGTTGTTGTGCAAGTGCTTATGATAATGTGCTCTAGGAAAGCAATAAATACCACATAACATACTCTGTTTTTTTAATAAAGACTTCTTAATATATAGGCACTCTTTGCAGCTTTGCTGTTATATCTTTCAGAGGAGGAGGATGTTCTGTGTGTAATTTAAAATAATTTAGATTTGTGATATCAATGGCAGTACAGAGTTCTTTCTTTCGCTGCTCCATTTTGCTTCCCCTGTTTCGGCAGCAATAGTTTGCAACGGCAATGGGAATTTAAGGGTGTCACTTCTCCTTTTCCCCCCAGAATGTTGTTTAAATAAAGGGTTTCAGATTTAATTTATTTTATAATGAAGCGAATTAAGCCTGTGAAATATGAAGGTGAAACATATTGTATTTTAAAAAGCAGAACTATAGTTTACTGTTGTTAGATGAGATCCAGCAGATGCTGTCAAGAGCAGTTCCTCTTTCCATCCTGTTTTCCAGCACAAACTCTTTTGATGCCAAATCCCTCCAGCACTTGTATGTCTGTCCACTGGGATGTGGAACAGCATCTTTGCAGCTGGAAGTGGAGGGGCTGTTACTAACCCTGAATTATGTTTGTCCTGAAGGCTTTGCTAATTTTCCCTTTTAACATAATGATAATAATAACAAAGATGTGTTCTGGGTTTTTTCTGTGTTTCATATTTTTGTTTGTGTGCCTGGTACAACAGCTGGTGGCTGCCCTGCCCTTCAACCCAGGAGCTGCCACCAGTCTGAACTCTGTTTGTCCTAAGGAGGCCAAACAAGGCCAGTGTTTTACCTGCCAGAAAACTTAGTTTATTCCTCAGGACTGGATTATCTTGCTGAACTGCATCTGTTTTCCCATGGCCTGAGCTTGGAGGACTCAAGGGCCTTGAAGGTGTCCAGGACAAGGAGAAGCCCAGGTTTTTCCTGGACATGCAGCTCATCATCCACATCCACTGTGGTGTCACTGGTCCCCAGGGGCAGCCAAGGAGAGGCGTGCAAGTGGCTGGGTTGGGGGACAGTTGAATTTTGGAACGTTAAATCCTCACTGAAGATGTTTTCTGTGATAAAAGTAGACCAGGGCACTGTGGATAATAAAGCTGACCCTGTGACCTGTATGCACAAGCCAGCTGGAGCCCACTGCAGGGGCAAGCAGTGCCCAGCGCCAGGAGAACCTGGAGGTGAGAACATCACCACGATTTATGGAGTCCTGCTGCTAAAAATGACACTTCCATAGTCTCAGCAGGATTTTGTTGTTGTTGTTGTTTTGGTTGCTTTTTATGCTGCTATGAATATGAAAGCTTGGTGCCTGGCCAAGAGACAGCAAATAAATGTGAAAAATACCCATCTCATTTGAAGACTCTGTTAAACTTTTCCCTTGGCCTATGGACAGCAACATTTAACTTTGCTTATACAGTAACTAAATTATAGTTTATTGAGTAAACTGTAAAAGTAGAATAGAGAATTTCCATCACATGAAAGAGGCTGCAGCAGCACAGACCATTCACACATCCATTGTGGTTTAATTTCCACTTAAGAATCTGTTATCTGGTAAAATACTAGTTTTTCACTACTGCTTTTTAAAGTACTGACAGCCAGTGACAGATTGATTTAAAACAGAGTGTTTCAAATCAGGACATTACAAAACATCACTGGTTGCCCTGCATCGAGTGAGAATGTTATGGGAATTGAGTTGAAATTGTGCAGGTATATGAAGTACACTTGATTGTGTTTGAGATTCTTCACGTTCACATTTAGGTGAAAGTGAGGTAAATAATGCTTAAGACACTCCATGGTTCTCTGTCTTATTTGCTAATTGTGGATTCAAATTAGAATTAACTTAAAATTACAATGTAGTTTTTTAACTTTAATATTCAATAATATTGAAATTTAAAATTGTGATATTCAAAAATCCCAAACAGATTCATTAAAGAAAAGGAAATGTGGCCTAATGGCCTAGTGGAAAATGAAATGTGACTGGATTTTTCAGATTAGTGTAATCCTACAAGATTTAAATCAAGAGAATATTCTCTTTTCTCATGGAGTCTTTGATGGTCAGAAGCTGTTTTGTCATTCCAGCAGGTTCTGGGCACAAGGCAGTGACTTGGCTCAGTTCAGTAGTGGCAGCAAATGTAAAATGTTCAAGTATTATTTCTGCCAAGTTTGTCATAGACTGACATGAAGTTTACGTAAGTCTGATTTTTAACTGGATGAAAAGTCAATTAAATATATATTTCAGTATTTTTTTAGTTGTCCAATATCCCAAATCAGTAGCTTGAGCAATTGTAATGCTTTTTATTACTGATATCTGCTATCCTTTTGTAGATAAGGATAGGTAAGATTAATTTTTGTACCATTTCAACCTAACCAGTACTACTGGAAAGGCCTGGTGTTCTGTCCATGAGGACTAGGAGGTGTTGGGTTCCCATGAGCATTGTGGTCATCACACCTTCTGAGCCAGCCTGGAGCTGCTGGGGGTTTGCTGAGTCTGCTGGGCACATTAATTTCTGTGCTGGGTGGTTGGCAGAGGAGATGGCGGTGAAGAAAGAGGTTGGGCTGTCACCGCCAGAACCCTCCACCCCCAGGTCACCTCCAGGAAAGGGGAGAGGGATGGACTGGATGAGTGTGGAGCACAGTGTGAACGCCCTTAATTTTCATAATTTGAGATAAAAAACTACTCAAACCAAGTCTTTCTTGTGTATTGCCATGTCCACCCCCACCATTTGCTTAACAAACCCATTGGCTCCCTCGTTATCTGCGGCATAGCTGTGCTAGGACACTGTCCACAGAACTGCCAGCCTGGCATCAGGTCTGAGCTTACTCTCCATGTGAGTGATGACATGACAAGCAAACCAGTAGCTCTGTGTGTCTTTTGCTAGTAGGTTTTTTTCCCGAGCTGTTTTGGAGAATGGCTTTAAGCATAATTTAAACACTAAGACATCTTAAGAAGACAGATGATAGGAGGCCTAAATGGAATTTTATTCTAATTTATTAGCGGTTCGGGGTTTTTTTAGTGTAATGGGATGTCTTAATCTGTTTTCTCTTCTCTTTCTGTTGTTTAGAAAAAAACCAAGACCAGCCTTGTGTTTTCAGTTCATTAGTATAATATTCATGCGTGCTGTAGAGTTAATGCTTTAGAGAGCCAGAGGAGGAGGAGGAAATAGAGATAACTCACAGGGAAGAGAATAAAAGATATTTTGGACTTGGATTTGCAATGAGATGAAGAGTCAGCTAGACAGTGTTAGTACAGTTTGTTCCAGATGACAGGAACTAGAGACAAGACGTTTGGGCTGGGGCCAAAATGTCTGCTGGGGCAGCAACAAAAACTGGTGCTGTAGCAGTGCAGGCAATAGAGACACATCAGGCTCTTTGTCAGAGAGATGCTGCTTCATAAACTGATGAAAAATATTTCCTGGAAATTTCTTGGAACAGTTTAAGAACTGTGTGAAAATACCAGTGATGTGGGGATGTTCTGCTTTGAATGAAAAGGCAGAAATATTTTTTTGTGGCCTGGAATATGAATTTGTGGACCGGGAGGGGGATACAGAGGAGTGTATGGAAGGAATGCTGAGCAATGAAAGAGGAAGGTGTGCGATGTAATGGAAAATCAGCAAGGTGAAGCTGTCACAGACAGTGGTAAACAGAAGTGCTGATGGATTTATGGGCAGTTGACAAGGGATGAAGTGGAAGGCAAAGCTTCGGTCACCTGGTGGTGAGGAGCCATGATTTAACCCGAAGAGTTTGAGGAGCAGTTATGGGGTCATTCAGATGATCTCCCTCTGAATCAGAAGGTGTTTCCAGCAGCAGCAGAGGTTTTGCAGAGATGAGCAGCCCTGCTGTGTCAGCAGCGTGAGGCTCAGCAGTTGTTTTGGGAATTCACGGCTTCAGTTTTCATTATAACTTTTGGCAGCAGCGAAACTTTGAGTGGTCATTCTAGAATTAGTGTTCTGAATTGTGAGATATTCCAAAGGCCTCTTTAGGATTTGATTGATGTGGCTGATTTTTATATTTGCCCAATGAAATATATTACACCCCCCCCCCAGTGTTTTTATGTCACAGGTGTTTGCCTTTCTCTGCACTGAGGTTTATTCCTTTCTCTGTGGATATGGATTTCTAATGCTTTAAATCCTGCACAACACAGTGCATGCATAAAGTTAATTTAGTTCATTTTTATTGTATATATAAAAAAGGTATTTTGTGCCTACTTCATTGTAAGTACAAATTCTATTGATTTGTCTCACATTGCAAAGGTTTTCATTTATTAGCACTTGTTTATCCTTAACTAGTTTTTAAGGGACTTAATAACTTATTTAACGAAGCAAGAGATGTGAAAATGTTGCACGTTATGGATGTCTCCCGATGAAGTAATTCTGCACTCCTGCACAACACACATAAAACAGAGGCAAAAGGGTGAGAACTTTGCCTTTAGGAAGGATTGACTGTGCATGCTGGGCATTTTTTTGCCATTACTGTTTGAACGGAGCTGATGTTGTCATGGCCGTTCCCTGGTCACACAGTCACTGTCACTGGGAGCTGGCAAGGATCAACGTGCTCTGAAATAAAAGTTTGGTTTGTTTTGCCGTGAGGAGACTGTTTTCATATGACACTGCCCTGGCTCAGAGCCCTGTGCTGCTTTTGGGCCCTGTCACTGCTGGGCTCCATCACACCGTGATCATCAACTGAGACCCAGAAAATCCCTCACTGCGGCTTTGGACACCTTTTCTTGCCACAATATTCCAACCCTAACCCGGTGAGTGGGAGTTTTGTCAAAGACGTAAATGGAGTCACTCTTCATTCCTTGGCTTTTACCCTACAGTCGTTATTCAAGCCAAAATCCCAGGGAAGCCACTGTGCCTGGCATGGCTCTGCACTGCCAGCTCAGGTCCTCCTTGGTGTTGGATGTGCAGATAATATTTAATATGAGTGTCTGCTTCAATACAAATGCAGAACTAAATGTTTGGCCTTTGATTTAAATGGGAATTTTTCCATTGATAGGAATCAAGCCAAATTTGTCTTCCAGAAAATGTTGTTAATGCGTCTGTGACATCTGTGTGGTTAAAAGGATTATGAAAATGCAGCTTATTTTCTCAAGGTAGAGTAACCTTGAGATGTGGGGTCAAACTTTATTGTAGTTTTTAGCTGCAAGCAAAAAAGCAAATGTTAGATAATGAGCGATCTCTTGACTCCAAATTTCTGTTCACCTCAGTAGAAGAAAGAACAAGTAATTGTACATGTTGATTAAGAAAAATACCTGCTTTATTATTTTTTTCTTCATTCCCAGTAATTGTGTTGCTTCTTCTGAGAGAATTTCACCTTTATGTCACCTTAACTTTGAAAGCTTCCAGAAAGATAACTGACTTTTTCCTTTGATGGTGCGGAAGCAAACTGCAGCACTAGAACATTTTTGGAATGTGCTAGGAAGGACTATATGGTCATGGGAATCAAAACTGGTATCTCTTATAATAATAAATACAGTGATTTAAAAAAATTCAGAGTCTCTAAAATGGGAGGGAAATATAATAACTTTACCTTTTGTAGGTGCATTTCACTTTACACATCAGACTGTAATGGGATGGACTAAATGGTATTGTTTATTTTTAAGGACTACACAGGTTTTCTTGAGCTTTCAATGAACTGCTGAATATTCAAATTCACCTGCTCATTATTTCTACACTCTTCCCTTTCAGTAACTTTCAGTCATGACCTTTATTGAATAAATCATTAAGAACAACCTTATACAAGTGGGACAATACATCACAGTTTGGTTCTAGCAAATTATAAAGGAGCAGGTTTTGTTTGTTTCTCTCTCCTGTAGGTAAAATATATCAATTAATATTTTATTTGTTGTTTATGCTTTGCTGCCTAGTGAAGAGCAACAATGAAACACCAGTGAAGGGAGAAAAATGTGACTCAAGGTAAGAGGAGACTGGAAAAAGCTCTTAAGAAATAATAGTTAAAGCAATAAAATCATACTCACAGAAATCTGTGTGCAGATAAGCTTTGGTTTCTTGGGTGGGGAATCCAGTGACCAGATCATGCCCTGCAAATACGTATTTGAAAATCATTCAGGGAATGTTTGAATTTTTAAGTTCCTTTAAGCAGGATTTTGTTACCTGGGCAGGTTGGGAGTAGAAATGGAAGCGTCCAAGGTCAGGTTGGACAGGGCTTGGAGCAACCTGGGATAGTGGGAGGTGTCCCTGCCCATGGCAGGGGGTGGGACTGGATGAGCCTTAAGATCCCTTCCAACCCAAACCAGTCTGTGATTTTCTAAAGCAGTGCTTGGATTATGTGATCCCAACCATTCGTGAAGGTTTCTTTGGCCGAAGAACTCAGTTGGATTGAGATCTCGGTTCCTCTACTACTGAGTGGCTCCTTTCCTGGTTTTTAGGATTTCTGACGGTTGGTGGTGACTCTTGAAGGCTCGTGTTTGCTAAAGCACTGCTGTCCATCGTGTGCTCCTGGAAACTACACAAATTGTAGTTGACAAAGTGTAAAAGATTAATGGAGGCAGGAAGCACAGGCTTTTCTTCAAGTCACAGACTCCACCTGGAGTTCTGTGTCCAGCTCGTTCTCCCAAACTCTGGAGTCACTTACACCAAACCAATGCTTTCCATGTGCTTAAATAATTCACTTTTTAGGCACTATCCCAAATGAACCCTGAGTATTTGTTTCCCTTTCCTTGGAACTAAATAGGGAGTGGTGGTGGTGGTAAAATCCAGAGTTTGCTGGTTTGGTTATAAAGGCTGGATAGATAAATGTATTTTCTGGGGACACATAGTAATGTCCTTCCAAAATTTACCCAGGAAAGTTTGTCACTAGGTGGCACAATTAGACTGTATTAGTACCAACGTTTCTTATGATTTGTCCAGTTGGCTTCTTTCTGTTCTCTAAATACCCCTTTGATTACATCCAGTGTCCAAAAATACCTAAATGTTACAATAAATTCTAATAAAGGCATTGCATTTGAATTAGTTTGGTGTTTGTTTTTTTTGGTTTCTTTTTTAAATAGCAGGTGTCCTCTGCTGGACTTCAGAATTGTTTTAAATATTTGATTAATATTGACTTTGGATTTGACATAAAACCTGCTCATTTTCTGAAGAGTATTAGAAGTATTTAAATTTTTAGATGCAAATAAAAACATTCTGTTCCCCTTTGGTGTTTTCCAAAGATACCTTATATTCAGATATTGCCTTAACTACATGTACAGATTGAGACATTTATATGTGAAAATGCCTTTTCTTGTCTCTAAATTTTTCATATGAGAACCACTAATTCACAGCCACAGTTAAGGATATCTAGAAATCAGGTTTTTCCTGCGAGGGCCAATTTTAAATCTCTTTATTTTGGGACATGAGCAAACTGAAAAAGCTCTGATTGGAAACCCAGTGATTATGGCCTCAGTATTCTGGTCTTCATTTATTATACCCTAAAAAATCCTGGTTGGAATATCCTGGTGCCCAGATTTGACAGGTGCATCGGCAGGAGCGGCGATGCACAACCCCACTTTCTTCTGAGGGATAAAACATGTGTTTGAAAACACAGTGGAAACGTCTCTGATCACTTGTTATGTGCTGAAATGTTTGGAATATTTGAAGGAACACGTGAGACTTCCTTGTCTTTTTAGGGATGTGCCACACAGCACGTGGTGGGTGGCTGTGAGCAAAGAACATCCTACAGGTACTGATTAAAGGTCACCAGCCCTAAAGGAGCTTTTACGTATAGTCCAGTTATCACTGTGTTCACCAACAGAAAGTGGCACAGATTTTAAATTATAATGAAATGACTAATTCAAGGCCTCCTTATTTAGATTTAAAAAAAAAAAAAAAAGAAAAAAGCTTAAAAACTGTGTTTTCTGAGCAAACATGAGGGGAATCACATGATTTTACTTCAATACTCAAGTTGACAAATATGGACTGAAGTTATTCTGTACATTAAATTAAAGTTACAATAGTCTCTAGAGTGCTCTCTAACATAAAGTTTTAACATTATGAATAAAACGTTACTGATTTTCTTCTGATTTTTTTTTTCTTTAGCCAAGGACTGGTTGTTCAAGGTAAGCAGGTGGAGAAGCATCTGTGTACTTCTTATGTAGACTGTGTCATGCCTTCTGGATTTAGCAAGAATGTGATTATGATCCCAGAAATGTTTCTGTCAAGGGAAGTGTAGACATGCATGCTCTTACTTAGACAGAATTTTTTATTGAGAATGTATTTGCATTTCTTTTCAGGTGTCTGAACAACCTGGGAAGTTGTTAAAAATGGCTTTTGGAGGTGCCCAGTAGGATGAGACCAATTACAGGAAGGAGGTTCTTAGCAGCAAGAGTAAGTTCTGTAAGTGGGAGATGCCCGGCTATGAGGAAAACAATGTGAAAATCATTAAAAATTAAATACTAAATACTTTTTTTCCCTAATAAACATTCTCAGTCTTGCATAACATCTGCTTGGAACCAAGCCAACCCATTTTCAAGGTTTTCAGGAGTTCTAGTTTTGCATATTTTTTAGTTGCCACCTGAAATCACTTCAGGAATTAGTTTTTTTTTCCAGGAGCCTTTTTCAGTAAATCTCCAAGTTGATATTGTAGTTGTTTCTTTCATAGTGAGGGAGTGCTCTCCTAAAAGGTGAACATGTTTTTATAGATGCTTTCAATGCTTAAAACTGATAGTATTGAAGAATTATGTGGAATATCAGAGACCTAGATGGAAGTAAAGTAAGCTTAAGTAAGCTTCGCTTATTTTGAAGCAGACCTTGCAGAGCTGAGATTTATTTCTTCATGCATTTGTTACAAACCTTCAGCTTTTCAAGGAATCAGAGCTTTGTTGGAATTGTTTTTTTAGTTGAAAGGTGTTAGTGGACACGTTGACCAGATCATTCCAGGCAGCATCTCATCTCTGCCATAACCTGAGCAATAGGATTTTCATTTGAAATTCTTGCTCGTGGCTGAACTGGAACAAACCGTGGAGAATCCACTACAATAGGTAAATTGTTCCAGAGATTAATTACCCCTGTTAAAAAGGTACACCTTGTTTCTGGTGAATACTTCATTAGTTTCAGTCTTCGCTCGATGCACCTTACTCTGGTTTTCCAACCACACTGAGGAGCTGAGGTGCCAGCAGCAGTTTTTGCTCCCTGTTTGGACACTTTCTAACTGCTTTTGAGCTTTTATATTTTACACTAGCACAAAGCAGAAATCTCTTTGAGTAGTTTTGCTGTAGGTATCTCATATACATATATATAACATATATATGTGCGTATGTATGTATGTATATATGTGTATACATGTGGACTAAATAGTAGAAAAGGAAGGATGGTTTAAATCTGAAATAAATTCTTCACCAACTGGGTTTTCTTTTCCAGTTTATTTCTGATTAACTCTCCAAATATTTTAACCGTGATTTTTGAAATCACGTCTGCATATTCTACACAACAAAGCAGAATAATTTTCTAATTTGTATTCAGCTGGAAAAATGTTCTATAAATCAGAAGAGAAGTCTTCTCTCCCCCTTTAGTGAAGTACAAGAGAATTCTGCTTAAATGAAGCATGCAATTTTAATCAATTGTACCCTAAAAAAGAAGACAAACAGCTGCTGCTGGTTAATTGGTGAATGTCTCCACCAATGGACTCATCATTTATTCACTGCTTTATATCCTGAAAATAAAGGTGTTCTCACCCTGCAACAGCACTGCCTGCACATTTGCAACTGAGCAGCTCAGATAATACATGGAGAATTTATTTCACAAGGCAAATATGTGACCTTCACCCTCCCAGAGTCATTGTTTTCATCTAATCATCACATTTCCTGCGAAAGGTCAGATCTCTTGTGCGAAGCCAAGGGAAAAACATACTTAATCTCTCCAGCTAAAAGATTCATTTCTTATTAGAAATGATACCAAACTGTGAAGATTTTCCCCACTCTGGAAAAGGGTTCTGGGGTAGAACCACAGACTCCTGTGGGCTGGAAGAGACCCACAGAGGTCACCCGGTCCAGCCTTTGGCTCACATCAGATCCAACCACAGCAGGTCACTGCAGGCCTTGCTCGGTTGAGTTTTGAAGATTTCCAAGAGGGGATCCCACAGCTCCTCTGTGCTCCAGTTCCAATGTCTGACTGTTTCACTGTAGAATAAATTCTTTCCTTACATCAAGTCAGAATTTCCCATCCACCGAGGTGATCACCACCCATCCTTCCCCTGGATTCACCCATCTTTCCCCTGCCCCTGGGGGAAGAGTCTCTTCATCACCTCCTTTCTTCTTCTTCTCCATAGCTCTTCATTTACTTCTACTTATTTTCCACAACCTCTCCATTACTTCAGTTTACAGCTCCACTTCAGAGTTGGGATTTTGTCTTCTCCCTCTTTCTGACTGCTCATTGTAAACTTTTCCAGGGAAATATCACAGTGAAATACAAGCCTTCAATCCAACGTTTGAGTGTTTTGTTCTTCTTTCCTTCCTTTTCTCTCTGGTCTTGTTCCCTTCTGGATCCCCTTTTGTCTTCAAGTCATTTTTGCAGCCACTGTGCTCGTTTGTTCTGTGCTTATCTTTTCTTTTGCCCTTGCCTCTGCGTTTGTTCTTCGTATTTTGGGCTTGCAGCTTATTTCTTTGAGCCTTGCTTGTCCTTGTTTCCCCTCTTCATACGTGGTGCAGCTGTCAGGGGCCTCTCCACGTGATCCTGGGACTATTCCAGTGTTAGGTCTTTACCTGCAAAATATTTGCTTTGGGTTACCTGGCTGATAAACACAAGGGATTAAAAAATGCAAAACCTGAAAATAATCTCTGGTTTTTTTTTTTTTTAGTAAAAAAAAAAGGTTAAAATTAATTGACAACTAAAAGGATACAAACACTTCACTTGATCCTATTTTGTTTCCTTTAAAAGGTATTTTAAAGGCAGGCAGGTTCTGAATGCATTTCTAAGTCTCTGGAAAAGGCAATATCTGAAATATTTTGCCCTAATAATGATGTCAGATCTTATCTCAACTTTGAATAATCTATCACATGAAACACACCTAACTTAGAGGTGTGCAAGGAGCTCTGTTGTTGGAGTAAATAAATCGGAAACTAAATGATATCAGAGCATTGTATTACGAAAAGTGAAGATTAATCATCTGCAGCAGTGACTTGACTCCTGTATAAATGAAAGGAATATGTTCAACTATTTTTTGGAGAAAATGCTTTGTGCCTTTCCTTCTATAGGAGAAGCAATGAATGGAGAATAAGTCCATTGGTGGTTACAATGTAAAGGCATTTTCTGACATTCTTCAAGGAGGGTAAGAAAATGTTCTGGGCTAAAAGAACAGATTTAGATGTGTTAAATAGCATTATTATGTTATTTAAATGTTTTAATAATGGTGTTACACAATGTTCTGTGAATGTTATTTACATAATAATTGCTATTATAATGTTAAAACACCATAAATGAGATGCTATTGTACTTCCAAAATTCAATTATCAGTGTATCTTCTATTATATCAGGCTTAGCTATTGTACTGGCAAATTTTATCTGAGCCTTACTCTGCAGGCATCCATACTGAGGCAAAACAGGGCGGAAGAATGGAAGTTTAAACGACTTAGTGAGGATAGTGAGAATCTATTTTGAATATGATACAGAGAGACCATGTGATATACAAATAGTTCTGTATATAGAGAGTCATATGAATACCTATATCAAAATAGATAAAGTAGTTTTTGTGTCATTGCTTTTTCACACCTAGACATTATGATTTATAATTTATTTCAGAACACAGGTAAAACCCATCTTGTTAATTTTTGTCCTGGGTTGTCTGATATATCCCAGATTTTGCTGTAGTTGTTGGAAGGTGAAAACAGTCCAGTAAAATAACCTGCTTTTGCCTCATCTCTGAGCACTGAGCGTCGTAGGGCAGAAGTGATGTCTTTTAGGTGGGACCTAAAGAGAGAAAATTTCTGCTGTATTAATTCTTCATGTATTTCTGAAGGTCTGTGGGGCCTTGGCTCTAACCAACAGTGATTTTTCCCCTTCACTAATCCCCGTATGTATTTGTAGATTTGCAAAGAAAGAAATCAAAGAGAATTATTCTCTGTATTAAAAAAATTTGAAAATGGCAGTCCTGAGCTAGACTCTAACAGACTTCCCATAACACAGGAACACTGCCAGGTAATCAGCAGGCACCTTTCCTGTGTCAGACCTCTCCTCTTCATGTACATTTTGCGAAGAAAACCTATTTCTCTGTACTCAAAAGCAAAGATTCACTGTACAGCACTGTGCTGTGTGTCGTCCTGATTATCTCCCCCTGTAGCATGGAGGGAGAATGATGTGATTTTCACTGAAAATCCAATCACGTGCCAGATTCTGTTTGTTGTAGGTCAGTTTTTAAGTCCTTTTTGCTGAAGGACTGAAAAGCTGCAGTGAAGTAGCTCAGGCAGGTGAGTTGGCTGTGCTGGGTGTGCAGCAGCGCTGGTTAAAAGCAGAACGGTGAGGAAAGAGGGAGAGCGCTCTGAATTGAATTAATCTGCATTAAGCATTGCTTTGCCGCTACAGAATTGAAGGAATTTTCTGTAGACCATCCAAATAATGTCACTTTAGGCCTAAGGTTCTGTAGTGGGTAATTACGACTTTTAGGCTGTTACCAAAAGTCACCTCCATGCTGTGGGTCGAAGGGGCTCAGCCAGGGCAGCTCAGAAAGGACAGATCCCCAGCACGAGGACTTCTTTTGGGATTCAGCAGATGTTTCTTCCTTCAGCTGTAAATCCATAAAAATCCCTGTGTGCTGATTACCGCATTGTTTGACACCCATTCAGCCCTGAGGGTTGGCAATCACCGAGCTGATGAGGGTGGGGAGGCTGATCAAAGTGTTGTCGGCCTCCAGCAATCCTGTGCTCAACACCTGGATTCCTGGAGATGAGTTTTGTTAAGTGTCTTGGATTTTTCTTCTCTGGGCTCCGATAACTTCCTCAGAAGTTATTTCTCCCAACAGCAAATCGGTTATTTTAGTAAGTGTTGTCATATTTGGTGGGGCAGCCACAGAACTTTGATAGCTCTTTCACTTGGAGCATCCGTGTGTCTTCCAACTGCCTCTGCTGATTTTTCCCAATATTTTGGCAGCTAGTGCTGGTTTTCCTGGGCAGCTTTATGCCCCAAAGGCAGCTGTGCTGTCCTGCATGGAGATTTGATAAACTGTGCAGGAGGGAAAGGTGTTTCTTGGATTCTTTCAAAGCCTGTCCATCATTTCTGGACTGCTGAACGTGTTTCAAGAATTGTTGGGATCACTTTTTTGCAAATATTTTCTTATACATATTGTCCCCAAGTTTGTGAGATTTCTTCTGCATTCCTTGAAGAAGTGGGTGTTATGATTTACTGTCTTTGCCTGAGAAAAAAGTGCTTTGTGCTGTCTTTTCATCTCTGACGAAGTGCAAATTTGCAACCAAGGAGTCAGGGTTTGAAACGTTGCTTTCAGCTTAAGGTGCTTCATTAACATTTTTACTACACATTTAGTAAATGTATCGATGTGGTATGGAATTATTACATCATTGACTGGGTAAGCCAGTATAATGTTGTGTTTTGAATCACATTATACTTTGCTATATCCAAGACAACAAGCCTTTTAATGGGAGTTTAACCATAGTTTCACTGACACTTTTCCATGGTGGTTGGTCTGCTTGCTGGTGGGATAAATACACCCTGGTACTGGGGAAAGCACCTTAATAAATATAAATGATTTCTCATCTAGAAGTGAAAAAAAAAAAAAAATCATTTATCCATAGCTAGAACTCGGTTTTGAAGGGATTGACACAGGAATGTTATTTGGCCAAGCATTGCATTGGAGGCTCATTAATTGAGAGGCTCTTACAGTTTTGTTAATTGTAATCTCTGAGAGATAAATGCAGATAATTAATCACCTCTCAGAGTTGGGTCTGACTATAATGCAAAGAGCTGAAACAAAGAGAACTTTCTCAGTACAAATAAGTTTTCTTAATCAGCACAGCGAGATTTTTGGAGTAACTGTCCAGATAGCAGGGCAAAATTCTCATTCCACTGAGAACTATATGTGCTAAATTTGTGAATGGCATCAAATAAATGGTTGGTTCGAACAGTAGGAGGCTGGACTTGATGGCCTCGCAGATCTCTTTAAGTCCTGTACTAATAAATTCTAGGATAGTAGGGGAAGGTGTCCCTGCCTGTGACCAGGGGGTTGAAACTAGATGAATTTTAAGGTCCCTTCCAACCCAAGCCATTCTGTGATATATATGTATATAATTACTATATGCAAACATGTAATATTACATGACAGGTGCTGTGGTACCATGCTGAGGGACAGGAGAGTCATAGTGGCAGAGGATGTCAGCTGAAAATCATCTGATATTTTATTAATTTAAGAAAGTAAGTAAAAGAATAATCCCTGATGAGCTATTTCTTTTGCTGGAGTGCTAAAACGTTACAGGGTTCTTTTCCAGTATTTTTATTCTATTAATGTATTACCAAATTCTTGTATTTCTTTTTGTTTCCCATTATGGTTAAGGTTTTGAGAACCAGAAGGATTTCAAACTAAATGAAAAAGTGGATCACCCGGGAACCACGGGTGTGGATGGAGCTTCTGAAGCACAGTATCCAGTGAAAAGGGAGAAAGGATGAGAATGCAAGACACACTCATTAGGCTAATGTTTTGTACTTCAGTCTGCCCCATCCTAGAGGTGCTGGAAGTCCACTGACAACTTGCCAACAGGCATGAACTCAAGCAGGAGAGGTTTCTGGCTGTGCCTGAGGAAAAGCCCCTCACCACGGCAATGCCAAGCAGCAGAACAAGGAGCACAGAGAGGTTGTGCCTCTTCTTCTTCCCCAGACGTTTTCAAATCCGAACTAGATAAATCCCTGATCTGGCTTCAGAGCTGCCCTTGCTTTGAGCAGGAGTCAGACTAGAGCTCTCCCAAGGTCTCTACCAGCTTTTATGATCCTGTGATTAAGGCAGTCGTAGACATTCAGTAAAGAAAAGGTGCAGAGATGAAGATCTTAACATTTATGCTGGAGATAATGGTTAAATCGAGAGCTGATGGAGACATTAAACAGCTGCTGGAAGCTGTTCCAGACACACACTTGACAGTGTTAAAGCACATGAAGAACTATTAGAAAGACCTATCTGCTGGTTTTATTTTAGTGTTTAGTGCCACTGGCCTTCAGCAAGAGGTGACAAACCTCTGGGGAATAAAATCATCTTAAATATCTTTGTATTTTAAATACGAAAGGGATGCTTTTAAGAATTTACCCAAGGAGAAAGAAATCTATTTTCAGAGCCACAGATCACCTCTTTCAGAATACAGACATAAGTCCAGGTCCTTTAGGTTTTAATAATTTCCAGCTGATGTCTGGAAATATAAAGGTCACACCCTTGTACCAGAGTGGGAATTGCGAATTTAGTAAGAAGAAGAAAGACATTTGGTGTGAAAGGTAGTTACTGTAATGACATCCCTTTTCTCAACTAACGGATGGTAAAGGCACCAGGAGAGTTGGAATTTAAATGCGGATTTCTCACTGTGTGTTGCTGTGCTTGTCTGTCTCTCACCCTCCTCTGAAGTGAGTCAGCTCTTCATGAGGTTTCAAAAAGTCCTTAGAAGTGCCTCAGCCCTTAAAAATATATGTATGGTGTTATTCCTTATCCTCACAAGGTCAGGTATTTTCAGATCTCTCACATGTTAGAGTTAAGTTACCACTGGGACACTTTTACTCTTATTTATCAGAATTTACAGGGTGTTGATCACATTTAATTTTTTTTTTTTTCAACATTGATAATGAAGTCCTGGTTTTGCAGCAGGCTAATTTCCTTTTCTTCTGTATTTTTAATAGTGATGTTAGCTACTTTTGCTGGTCACCTGGGCATGATTAAGTACCTGAGATCACCAGGTGCTTCCTGGGAAGGCAGAGATGAGGGAGGTCACACCACTTTTCACTGGGCTGCAGGCAGAGGACGTGGTCCTGTTGTTGGGTGGATGGTTGAGGATGGCTGTGATCCCCAGAGGTGTTTCATCTCTGCATTTTGCAGCAAAGGCAGCACTGTCCCAGATGTGAACAGGTTAATTTTTATGCTCTTGTTAGTCCTGCACTGATACATTCCTGAATCCTTTGGGCAAAGGAGTTCTGCTGCTGAATGGAAACTTATTTGCCCGAAAGGATGATGGCAATGGTGTGGGTTCAGAAAAGGGAATAGTGGTGTAAATGACTGAAAAATGGATGAGTGGCTAAACCTCTGCTAATATCATGGCAATAAATAGAACAATCTCCAAGTCTTCAGGGCAGTGAAGTTTTCATGGTAGTGGTTTTGTAATTAAATTTATTCTCTTTAGATATATTTAAGTAATGGGAAAATAGCAGTTCCTTAGTAGGCAACAGGGTATAAGGAAATGTTCTCATTAGCATTTGATACAGGATAAAAAAGGGAGTCTTCCTTGCTTATAATGAACATTTTTAGTGTTAGTGAAATTACAATATTTAGTTTTATTTTCAGGTTTCTATGAAAAAGGAGATAGGCAGGGTTGCCTGGTTCTGGATTCACAACATATTCACAACGTTGTTTGTGTTAGCAAACAAAATTGGACATATTTAGTAATGGCTCAGTAAATATTAGCAAATAGATGGTATAATTTAATCAACATGTTTGCAGTTGATAAGGTGCTGAGGAGCTTCGATCAAACCTGCTGGTGGCTTAAACGAGGAGCTGAAGATTCAGAGAGAAGAATTGATGGATGTAATGTTATTTTAATTGAGACTGGGGGAGAACATAAAGCACTGAGAAGTTAAATTGGTGACCTGTAAAGCAAGCTTAGATTAAAAAATAAAAAAATCAGATTGATAGAGGATCCAGCAGGAGGGCAGAGAGGGCTGAGCACGTGTTGGATAAGCTGAAGTTTTCCTGATGTTTTTCTCAAAGATGGTCAGGATAATGTGTAATAAAAAGGGTGTGTAATAATGGGTGTGTAATAAATGTGTAATAATGGGTGTCACTAAAACTAGTGTATTGTAGAATAGAGTTTAGTCTTGTCTTCCTGTTATGAAACTGAGGGTGAGGCTGGTTTTTCTGTCCCCTTAAAAATCCCCTCTCTTCCCAGGACCGCCTTGTTTGGGAGCTGTGAGATGTGATGAAGTTCTCTGTCCCCCAGCTCCCATCTCTGCTCCCAACATTAACTAAGCATATGGTGTCACAGTTCTGGTACTTCTTTGGGGTGAGGGAGAAATGTTGCTTGGCTGTCTTTGGAAGAGGGAAGGAGAATGTGAACTATGGAATTTGGTGCCTGTAGCAATGACAGCTCTGGAGAGCAGGATGGAGCAGAATACCCTCATTATTTACCAGGTATTACTGTCCCAGCCATCAGTAGGTACCAGAGTTTCTGTTTTAGCAGCTTTAATGCTGCAGGATATTTGTTTCTCTAGGAATTTCATGGTTAAGGTGCTTACAATTATTTCATTTTTATTACATTCCCTGGGAACTGCAGTTCTCCGGGAGACATTGCTCCTGGACACATTCTGCCAGGGGGAAACATGTCCTGAGAGGTGAAGTTTGGAAAAACTCCCATTCACCAGCTGCTCTCAGAGACATTTCTCTGGACTTTTTTTCATGCTGTTTCCAGAGTGTAAAGGGCAGTGATGTCTTTTGATCCTCAAAAGGCAAGAGACTTTGAAGAGAAAGGGCCTCTCCAAGAACTGGGAAATAACCTTTCTTCTTTAAACTTTTGCCCATTTTCTTGTTGTTCTGTGGTTGACCTCGGGCTGCTATTGGAGATGAATATCAATGGGAAAACTACCAAATTCAACACATTTCTCTTGCAACCATAATGTTTTTATTGTTTTTATGTCAACATCCTCAGTATTTGGAATAGGCACGTTCTGTAAGAAAGGCACAGAAGTTGTGTGGTATCTGATGAGATGAGCTCTGCTCACCGTGAAAAAAAAGCACCAAATTAATTTTTTTTTATCTATATTTAAAGCATTCTGAGACTCTGTGGTCTACAGAATCACTCAGAATAGAGATTTCTCTGACTTTGATTTCTATTCTGTGTCATAAACTTCTATAGAAAAGTTGTGCCTTATTTTTTGGTGTGAAGTTCTTGTAGCTGTACCCATTCTAATGGAGTCAGATGATGATTATCTTCACTTGGATGAGTTTCTGATGGCACTAACTGGGCTCCCAAGGAGGCTTTACTCACACAAAAAAAAACATTTTAAAGCATCTGTGACTAGAATTTGATTCTGGGAGAAGAACTGGCTTTGCAATAGTAGTTTTTACGGAATTGCTTCATTGGCTGAAGAGGTGAAATAAGAAGTGAGTAAGGTTAAGTCAAAGTTCCAGGAGTAACCAGACCTTGTTGGAAAAACCAGGCTTTGCTACAGCCCTCAGAAACTTCAGAACATTCCAAGTGGGGGGAATGTAAACAGTCAGACCTGAGGTGATGCTCAGGTGTTGCTTCACAAAAATGAAGAAACAAGATCTCAGGGCATTTCAACAGTGGAGAGAAGTCAAAGCTGTAGGAGAAGAGAAATCTGAACTGGGAGCATATTGAGAGTATAATGCATCTATCCTGATCAATCCATTTAACCATCTTCCCTGTTATTTATGGCAGTGCTTCTGGAGATTTATAGTGTGCATCTGGGGTTGCAAAGCTTCACAGCAGAAACCAGATATAAAGTGGGGGAGAAAATAAAGGAAGAAAAGAGAAGGTTCCTCAGAGAGGGCTTTATAAAATCCTCCTCTATAAACACCTTTAGGTTTGGGGTTGGCTTGAAGGGCTAGGGAAAAAAAAAAAAAAAAAAAATGGTCTGCCAAGAGAATTGTGCCCCAGAAAAATTTGTGCTGCTCTGCTCTGGGGCTGAAAGCTGACACTGGGAATTACTGAAGTACTAAATCTGGAATTTGGCTTTATCCTCTGGCCTGGCACAGCGAATGATTTGTGCCCAGTGTGCTTCTGGGGACCTGGGCCTCTCCTTGCCTGCAGAAGTGCCAAGTGTGCCCCTCTGAGCCAGGCATGGTGCCACCCTGGGAACGTCTGGAGTCTGCATGCCTTGGAAAAACAGAGATAATGTTCAAAAGACAGGCCTGGCTGGAATAAGAAGGGGAAAAGAAGCTCATTCATCTAGAGGATTTAGATAAAATTGGCCAGGGGAGCTGTAAGTCTGTCAAAAAGACACGGGAGCACAAAGGGGATGCAACAAAATGGGAGAATGAACAGCAGGAAAACAACCCAAAAGTGATAAAGAGGGAATATGTGAGGAAAGGGTTTGTTGGATGTGGAAGGGCCAAGGTTGTGCAGACTTTCTGAAAGGCAAAATGTGAATTTGTTTGTTTTAGGGCTGCTGAGGGGTAGACACGTGGGCGTTGCAGTCTGGGCACCCCCTGTGGCCATGGGGAAGGACACACACACTTGACACTGGAAATTCAAACTTCAGAAGGTTAGAAACATAGAAATCATGTTAAAGCAATTGTCCTGTAGTTTGTTGTATCTTACTGAATGCTGGAGAATATTGGAATTTTATGTAATTCCCTGCTGTAGTAAATCCAGAGGATTTTCTGCCTCCAGAACTATGATTTTTTTTTTTTTCTAATTTAGGTTACTAATTTAAGGTAATAGGTTGAAGGCAATTGGAAAGGAAGAGATAGCCCAAAGTGTATCCAAACCACAATTTTAGGGAAAAGAATTGTAAACACTGGATGTATTAAGTGAATATATTTTCCATATATTCCTAATGCACTTTGAAACATTTGTGATAAATAAGGAGTTTAATTCATTTTTCCAGCTTTTCCTGACCTATGTTTTTATATAAATACGTGTCTCATTCAGACTACCTAAGAATCCTCTTAGGCCATCTATTTGTTGCAATTTCCAAGCTACTGGGCTTTACTTACTGCCAGAATCAAGTTAGTGGTTTCTGCATCAGCCTAATAGCTCTGTGTTGCATCCTTGTGTGGACTCTGAGTAGCAACAGGGGTATTAAAGCACTTTAGTGCTTTAGGTTTTGTTAAAACCTTAGTTGATAGTTTAATTCCAGTCAGCAGCACCCTGGATTACATCGGTGTAAAATAGAGATTATACCTTTCAAACAGGATTAAGGGTTGGTTTTCAGGATGTGCTGCTGGGTCTCCAGGACAAAGTGCCCAGACCTGCAGGTGCAACATCCAGCTGGAGAGATTTTTGCTCGGGTATTTTTTAGGATTTTATTTCTAATGTTGATGATTTTAGACAGTTTTGAGTGTTATGGTTTTCCTTTAAGTCTGTAGTCAGGACTGGGGCTGTGCAGTGTTTGTGTTGGCATGTGCTGGGCATCAAAAGCTCTTCTAAAGTGCTCTTCATCAAAATTAAAGGTGTCAGTGTTACTAATGAGAGACTTTGTCCTCTGGTATTAATAATTCTAGAGTAATAATTAATTAAATGTTAATCTGTGCATATTTCATGCTGTAATGTGCAGGCAACCATCAAACACAAACTGTGGTTAAGGTGAGGCAGCATATAATTCCTACACCGTGTTCCCCAAGTTTACAGTGTGCAATTACCTTCTGCACAGTCCTCCCACTGTGCAAATGTAGTGCAATTTGTATTAAAATATAAATATTCCTCACCAGTCCATAGGAATTACCCACCATTTCTCTCTTCCTGTGTTATCAACATGACCTCCTGTTAAAAATGAGTCGATACAAAGATACAATTTTCAGGCACAGGTCTGAAAAGATCATCTATATCAGATTAATTACTAAGTAATTAATTATTAGTAGTAGTGTAATAATACTAGAATATTTGTTTTCTAGCTGCTGGAATAACTGAGGATAAACTGCTGTTAAAAATAGGACAGATAAGGTTAAATGTAACTGTCACTCCCTTTTTATTGAGAAAAGGAATATTCTATCCTTTTTACCTTTCAGTGCTATAATGGGCTCCTGGAAGACTGGAAGTTTTCACACGAATAATCTCTGTATAGACATTTTCTGACTCTGGGTTTACTTTTTTGGATGTATTCCCTTCTCCATTTTGGTTTGTTCGGAGCTTAGTCAATTTGTCCGAGTCAAGAGGAAAGAACTATGAGAAAAACTGCTATTTCTCAGCTCAGAGATGGGTGCCTCAGATGGTTTTTCCTATGAAGAGAGTGAAAATATGAATACTAGATCTCAGTTAGATGCTGTAACTTGCCTGTTTTATCTCTGTTATTCAGGTTTCTGGGTCCTTGGCGCTCTAAATTATGGACCTGACCCTCCTCCTCAGTGGTTTCTCCTGTATTTTAGGGCATCTGTGGGGTTTACAGACACTGTTTTCTTATAACAAAACCCTCTTGCAGGCAGAGTTGGACGTAAAAGAATTCAAACTAACAAACACACTTTTTGGCGTTCCCCTGAGGATGTTACAAACTGTCTCTAAGCTGCTGGAAATTAAACGCTGAATTATTTTTTTGCTTCTCTACTGCTTCCCTCCCTTCTTCAAGACCCCTTTTGCTTTCATGACTGCCCCTTTGGTAAACAGAAAATTAGCATTTCTTACCCAACCTTGTTAGGACTCATCTTTAAATTTTCCAAGGAGATGCTTCTTTATTTCCAATCACGAGCTGCTTGTGCAGCAAACTTGGTTTCAGCTCTAGAAGTGAAGAATATGTTCAAGGTGTTAAGGCATCTAATATTCTTACAGAAAATTAGGCTAAAATTGATGTATTTTTGTAAATATATGTATACGTATATTGGGGTTTGGTTTTCAGAATTAAAAAAATAATTTGCAACTTTAATGGTGAAGTAATTTGATATAAATGATCTGAGGTATTTTCAGACCTGTTTTTCTGGAAATGTTACTTTTATGTCAACTCATTTTTAGTAGGAGGCCATGATGGTAACAGAGGAAGAGAGAAATGGTGGGTAATTCCTATGGACTGGTGAGGAATATTTGTCTTTTAACACAAATTGCATAAAATTTTCACAGTGGGAGGACTATATAGAAGGTAACTGAGAACTGTAAACTTTGGGAACAGGGTGTAGCAATCATATTGTTGCCTCATCTTAACCACAGCTTGTATTTGATGGCTGCCTGCACATTGCAGCACGAAATATGTATAGACTGGGATTGAATTTAATTTTTATTTTTTTTTTTTTTTAATGCACTGTAAGTCTTTCCACTTTGGAAAATGAAATGTTGTAGTGCTGCCCTGGTACTTGCTTTGCTCTGAAATGGCCATCAAACGTGGCACCCTAGGACCAGACCTACAGGGTCAAAATATAAAGTGAAAGGTGCCCCTGCCCATGGCAGGGATTGGAGTGAGGTGGCCTTTAAAGGTCCCTTTCAACCCAAACCATTCTATGCTTCTATAACTTACTTGAACACTTGGCAAGAAGAAAACCTCGAAAATTGTCACAGAAACATTTTACTTTACTGGGGAATATGCTGCTATTACTTTACTGTCTTCCTCTTCTGCATAGATGGATTTAGCAAACAGAAAAAGGACCATTTTTCTGGGCTATGCTTTCATCTATTCCTTTTGCTTAAGTAATTTTTAAAGCAGAAAACATTTCTCACATTCCTTCTACTTTGGGGTAGCGTCTGCAAGGAAGGCTGTTAACTCAGCATCTTAGAAACAGCAACCAAAACCTTCCAAAGAAGCACAACAAGTCGTGGAGCCCAGTTTTAATTGTTCTTTGCGTGGTGCAGACTTCAAACTGGAGCAGTTCGGGAAGTTTTCAGAGAAACCTGGAGGTGGACAAAGGGCTGAGATTTCACCAGGGTAGGAAATGGGAGGAAACGAGCCAGGAGGGTGTGAGTGAGACTCGAAGCTGAGAGACTTCTGCCTGAAAACTGGGAAAGGCAGGCAAAGAGGCTTGGACGGGGTCAGGAGGGAGATGGGAAAGTCAGTCTGGCTGTGATGGGGGCAAAAATCAGGATTCAGTGGTCTGTTTGCAGCAACCCTCTGGGACACTGACCCTCAGATACATGCTTCCTCTTCTACCCACTGCTGCTTCTGGAAACCCATTGTTGCTGCTGGGGATTACAAAAAAAGGTGGCAAAGAGTCTGAAATGCCAGACCAGGTTGGATGAGGCTTGGAGCAACCTGGTGTAGTGGCAGGAGAGTGGAACTGGGTGATCTTTTAGGTCCCTTCCAATACAAACCATTCTGTGATTCTACGCCATAAGGTAAAATTTCTGTGGTTTGGGTGCTTAAAAAAGTAGTCTTAGATGTCTTATATCAAGTAACATCAAGATTGCAAAGTCAAACATTGAGAAATGCAGAATTAAAGCTGCTTTAAAAAAGAAAAAAACACAAAAAACCCCCACACCCCAAATCAGTCCTCTCCTTCAAATCAAGCTTAATCTAATATACTGTATAACCAGGCATTTATTTTCTCCCCACAGGGTCATTCACGCATAAAGAATGTAAAATAAAGGTAGCAGTATGTATATATTGCTTGCATTTTCTACAGTGCAAAGGGTCTGCAGGTAATGACTCCCCTGCTCTTGCAAATTTGCCAAAACCTGCAGGGCAGAGAAGTGGGAGCTTTACAAATTTGCTGGCGTGTGGGACTGTAGCTAATGCAAGGCCATTCAGTGCCAGACACTTCAAATCTTGAAGTGACCTGTGTAGTGCACTCGCCCAAAGCCAGTTCTGGCCCATGGAGAGGCTTCTGTGGTGCTGAATCTCTGCTCTGCAATCCCTCCCACAAAGCTGCTGTGTGAGACTTTCTGCTTAATGGCACTCACTTCATGCTCTGGGTTTACTAAACCCTCTCTCTGCTCAGTTTTGGTGCTTTCAGTTCGCAGGAGAGCCAGTGCAGCTCATGGCTTTTTTCCTCAGTGGGGCGCTTTTCCTGGTTTAATTATACTCCTTTGGTTTAGCAAGCTTCTCTTTTCCCAGTTCTGTTTAATAGAAGGAAAATGTCCTGGGAATACCTACAGAGAGAACCACCAGTGACACGACGATGAAAGGCACATAAAATCTATGGGATAGAATGTTTAGGTTTTGCTACATGTTCTTGGAGCAGGGAGGATGAACATGCAGAAAGATGCCCTTCTCTCTTAGCATATTTGGATTTCACGTTGAGGAAACTTTGGCAGAGCTAGAAATTCAGGTAATTAACCATTTGGGTAATTATTAAACACCAAATATAACTAGTAATACATTTATTGAGACATAGAACTTGAGAATGAGCAGATTTGGTGTTGGATTTACCAGACTCTGTTTGCTGGAAGATCCTACTAAAAGTGCACATGTAACTTAAAATGTGCTGTGTTGGCAAAAACCCCCACCTCTAACTCCTTCTTTTCTTGGGAAGAATCCTTCCCCCATATCCAACCTAAACCTCTCCTGGCCCAACTTGAGGCCGTTCCCTCTTGTCCTGTCACTTGTTCCCTGGGAGAAGAGCCCGACCACCCACCTGGCTCCACCCTCCTGTCAGGCTTTAATTTCTCTCTCTTATAAACATGACATGACAGGGGCAGTTGCCTGTGATTTACGGGGCATCTTCAAGTTTTGGCAACGTGTGGAATCGTTACATGAAAGGATGGTCTCTGTGCACAGTGAGTTTTAGCACTGCTGAGTTTAGAAAATGGTGTTTTGTGGAATGCTTGGAAGATAGATAAAGAATGAATTTGTTTGCTGCGACACGGTAATTTATGGTTAAATTAAAAAAAGGCCATTGTTTGATTGGAACTTAATACAAGCGAATATTGTGTACTCAAATGATACGAAGAAATCAGAATTGAAGGGAAAAAGCTCCGTATCTCTGTCTTCTCTGAGCTTTTGAAAAGGCTTTTAAAATATTCCCCGAAATTTAAAAAAAAAAAAAAAAATAAATCTTGCTACTCTGATAATTGCTAGCTTTTAAAAACGATCTAGGAATACTAAACCCTAGTGATTCGATGGGGAGAAAGATGGCAAAACATGCGATTTTCTCTTTGTTTGCTGGTTATTTATTCCTTTTCTTTGGCGTTTTGTACTTCCTGTTCTATTGATTAACATAATGGCAGCGGTGCTTTAGGGAGAGCACACTCTCTTCCTGCCTCGCCTCTGGGAAGGGAGCTTGGCTGTACTAGTTCCCAAGGTAGGAGGCTGGAATATGCATGTGGAAGAAGACAGAAAGGAAGAATCAGCATGAAAGGTCTCTCTCACGAAGATAAATTGAGCGCTATAAAATACTGAGGGTTTAAAGGTTGATACATCTTAATTATTAAAGGTGATTTAGACGTTAAAGTTTGCTGAGCGTGGAGGTAGAGGAATTTATTACGACAGGGCTGAAAGCCTGTGCTGACACAGGTACTACAGGTCCACACAATGAGTAGCACAGGTGGAATCTCACATCCCGGTGCATCCCACAGTAATTTGTTTGCTTAAACTGCCCTTAAGAACGTAAACCCATTCATCGGTGGAATTGTACTTGACATCTGCATGTCTAATGATAAAGGCAATAATTTGGTACGAAACCCATCACCCACTCATACCACTACTCGTAAAACTCTCCAAAACAGAAGAAGCACTTGATGGTTTGTTTGGTGGCAGCCAATCCGTGTCGTGTATCCTTCGTCGTCCCCCCACCACCACGAGCTACACGCCCTTCTCTGCTGGTGGTGTTTTGCATCCTAATATGCATAAATATATTTGCAAATGGTGCTGATTGGAAGGATTCCCGGTTACCTGACTGTTCCATACATTGCACCTGCATGTCTGTTTTGCAGACCTGTAGTAGGCCAGCAAGTACTTTTTTTTGGTGTCGAGTAATGCTCATTTTTACAGGATGTTTGAGTTTTGCTACCTTTGTTTCAGTTAAGGAATTAGGATTTTTTTTTGTTTGCTTGTTTTCCAATCACTAGAAATCTTTAGGTTTAGCCATGTCTAAGACTAGATAAGAGCTCTGGTAGATGATACATTCTTACAGTCATGTACTTTTAACTGTAAGATGAAATTCCTCTTCACTGGATACCTGTGTTTCAGCTGCTTGTTTTGGAGAAGTGTCAATAGCTGCTAAATTTAACACATGGCTCGGTGTTGATGAGATGGCTGCTTGCATGACAGGGACAGGGCGCCCTGTACGGCTATTTTTATTTTCTAAACCTGTGAGACTGCCCAGGTGGCTCATGGTGAAGTTTATGCTAAGTCTGAAGTTTGTGCTAAGTCTTACCTAAGCGGCTATGCCATTAAATTCAGGTGTTAGAACTTCTGATGCAGATAATACAAACTTTTAGTTTTATTTTCACCACCTTCTTTCCCTCCTCACAGTTTCATCTTACGGTTTTCAGCAGGTAGCAAAAGTTTTCCGATATAGCACCGTGACTTGTCCTTCTAAAAACGGGTGTATTCAACTGAGCAAACTGAGCTCACGTGGCTGCTTCAAATGGAGACATCCCCTCACTCCCCCACTTTAGATATAAAGAAGAAACTAGTGTTTTAAATCCAAAAAAGTACATAAAAAGCATCCTTTTGGTTTCACCTGCATTGCTGATCCTGGGATGTTTGCATCCTCCTGTCCTGGTGATTCTTTATGCATAAAGCCTCATTGTTGCTATTAAGAGTTGCTTTAAGAATTGAAATATACTTTTGTGAAGCATTTCCTTTGTTATTCAGCCACAAACTAACCTGGGGTTTATTGTGGTTTGTTTAGTTTATCAGTAAACAGGAGGATTATGTTGCTGCAAAGGGGAATAACAGGGAAAATGAAATACAACTACACTTACTGAATGGAGATACAAGTTTCTACCAATGCTTTTATTTTTTGCTTAAAGAAACAAAAACTACAAGCAATGAGGAAACCAACCTATATAAGGTAATAGTTCCTTCTCCCTCTGTTTCAACTGATGTTTGAAAACTGTTGCTGTTCCAGCTTAGGTGAAACAACTGTGTTCAGCAGTGCTACTGAGAAGGTACAGAAGAGATCAGCTGTAACGCTGCCACAAAGTAGAGATGAATTATTTTCTTCCATGTCTCAGGATAACCAAAGTACACATTTTGATTCGAGAATTAAGAAACCCAGAGCAACACTGTAGAAGTTAAATACAAAACAGTAGTAAATAATGCAAAATAAAGTTGATAAGCAGAGCGGTGAGGCAAAAGAAATAAGTATAATAGTTGAGTCTTAAAATGTAATTCTTTGTAATGCTTGGCTTCCCCCCATACCAGTCATGTGCTGTCAGTCTGATCAGGACAGGGCTGCAACAGAGATGGTTGAATTTAATTAGCAAAGCATCAAAAAGGAGATGACAGTGGGAGGCCTGATACCTGCATTAACATGTACTAACCATGTGGTGTTTGAGGAAAATGAGGTTAAAAAATATACAGTTTTCCGATATACAGTACTTCTTCAGTGAGAGAACTTGTGAATACATCCTCTTTCAGCACAAACTTCTTCACGATTTCAAACAGTAACGTGAAATTACAGTACAGAGTGATCCTTTGGCTAAGTACGTGTTACACCCCTTTGTGCAGATATCAGGCATTTCACTGTGTTCCAGGAGAGATTTTTGCTTTGTACCCTGACACATTTATTCCAAAGTTTGTTCTGAATCACTGAGATTGGCTTGGTTACACATTTGATTTATCTGTGAGTATCAGCACTCCTTGAAGAACAGACCAAAACTAAAAAAACCTACATAGGACCAATAGAGCAGAATTATTCAAGTTCAGTGAAATATTACAAAAAAAAGGCTTCCTTTTTAGGAAAACTCAGCTATGGTAAAAATATGTACTACAGTGCACTGCACTGTAATAAATATTCAACATAAATTAATAATTTACAAGTACCTGAGCAAGTATACAGAGCACCATAGCACAGCACAGCACCAAAGGCAGTAGCTCAGAATTCTTAAAAATAATGCTGTTTTCAACATTAAAAATTCTAAGTATTGTCATAGAAATGAACTCCAGCTGGAGTTGAAAGATAGTGCAAACTTCTGTCTTCACTTTTTAAAACAAAGGTGTCAGGTTTTCTAGTCACTTCACATCCACAGTGTTGCTGGACCTGGATACCTGTGGTGGATGTTTGGGAGCAGGTCTGTTGGAAAGAAAGAAAACAGCACATTATTTTACTTAAGCTCTTTATTTCTATGGGTTCTCACCCACTTTGTACCTGTTCAAAAACGCTACTTTTTGTTGTAGAATACCAGTTGGTTTCCAAAAGTTGTAGTAGTCAGCTTAAAATGTTATTACTCTCAGAATATCTTACTAGAAAGGACAGCCAGGAGTTTGTAATCAAAGTCCCTTCTTGCAGTCTTTTTGCTAGAAATACAGGGAAACTATATTGATTCTATTGTTTAATGTTTTTAATTAAGTAGAATTCCTGTAGCCTAGAACACCTCTTTTATCTTCCTTGGAGCTTACTTTATTCAAATGAAGGTGAAGAATATTGGGGAAGAAAACATCACTGACTATGCTCATAGTTATTCCACTTCCTGATTTTTTTTTTCAACATGCTTTATATTTTTTAAGTGTACAATTTGTGTGCTTTCTGAGCACTTTGGATATTATTTTCAGATGACAGAAGTTGGGAGTGTGTGAACAGGAAACTGCTTTTGTTGGTGGTTGATCTTAGCAGCGTTCAGTTCTCGGTCGAATTCTATCAAGGGTCTGAAGAGGACATTTTTGGGGGAGTTAATGTATTTATTGGTGAGGTTTTGTTACCATACAGTTGGGTGCTTACAGTCAAACCTTCACAGGTGGTATAAACTCTCATATTTATGGAAGTCAGAGCAACTGTGCTGCTGCACTCCCCGTGGGAACAACATGCTTTTGTATAAGCAAAGAGAAAACGGTTGCTGTGCAGCTCTGAGCAGTAATTACTCAAGACATTTTAGACATGTCTTTGAATGAAGTGCTGTAAATCAAGGCATTCATGAGGAGGACTGACCTCGCAGGAGCGACGTGAGGCAGAGCCTTTGTGTGTCCCGGCACGGCGGGGCAGGAGCTGCGTGCTCTGGTCAGAGGGTCTGCGGGGAGAGGCTTCCGAGGAGGGCTGGGCTTGGGGGGGTCCTGCTGCAAAACAAGGTCTTGTGAGTTCTCAGGACTGGCAGAACACCCTTAACACAGCAACAAGAGACAAATTCATAGAATAACAGACTGGTTTGGGTTGGATGGGACCTTAAAGTTCATCATCAAGGACATCTTCCACTAGCCCAGGTTGCTCCAAGCTCCATCCAACCTGGTTTTGGATACTTCCAGGGATCCAGGGGCAGTCACAGATTCTCTGGGCAACCTGTGCCAGGGCCTCCCCACCCTCACAGTGCCTCACCCCCACTATCCAATATGAACCTAAATTGAAGATTATTCTGATGCAGCTGTGAGTATATATCTTTAAATGACTAAACCACGACTTATTTTTAATAAGCGGGCACTTACATTTTAAAATAAATGTTTATGACTGTATTTTAATGGATTTTGTTTCTTTTGATTCTTTACTCTAGAAATACAGGGTGCATCTCTCCTGGTAAAAGAAAACAACGAAGATTAAATATATACCTTTGTAAAAGTAGTTATATAGAAAGATGGAAATAATGGAAATCACTTTTAAAATGGAAATGCAGATGACCACAAAAACAAACTACTCAAGTCTGGTTTGGATTGGTAGCATCTGTGGAATCTTTTTTGTTTTAAGAGATGCTGCTGTGCTTTCATTCTGTGGAATTAAAGGCTTCATTAATAAAGAACAGAAGTCATCTGCTGTCAGATGGCTCTTCTGGGTGGTCCTTGAAGCCCTGCAAACATGGTAACATGTCTATTTGTGGTCTTCATTATGAAGAGCTGGGACAGATTAAGTGGCTCACTCAGGGCACACAAAAACTCTCCAATATATCCCCAAACTCACTTGAGATCTTTCTACTATTTGAGCTGCGTAGCTGCACTTTTTCCAAGGAATTTTATTTTTTTAGTTTGCCATAACCATCATTGGTAAAGTTAACCAAAAGGAAATAAGCTGAGCTTACAAACATAACCTAGTTAAAGGTCCCCTGCAAGATGTAAACAAAACAAGCCATCAGAGCACCAATGGCTCATGAATAAAGTAGTTTTCATTATTTGTTTTGGGCATCCCTTAGTTTTCTTGCTTTTCATGGCAAATGTTTGCTGTTTCAAGAAGGAAATGCAGGTTGACTATCCACAGGCATTTCCATAAGGAAGAAAATACGTGAGTTCAATAAATCTCACATACAGTAATTTCAAATTTGCCACAAACTACCTTTTAAATTGCATGTAACAGCCATCCTCTTTTAACTCTCTGCATAACTGTTACTGGTACTTGAGGGAGAACAGGAGAGTCTTTTATATTTTTTGTGTGTCACAGGAGAATCCAAACTGACACAGCTCTGTAGGTTAACATCTGTGGGAACTTGCTGGAGCCTTTGAAGGCCATGGCTGTGCTTCCCTGCTCCACCTCCCTCATTTCTCCAAGCCCATTTTCAACCCCTACAGAGCTTCAGTCCTTCAATACCAAGAGTTTAGGGAAGGAGCAGAAGCTGAGCCCAGCTCAGGTTTTTTTTGGAGGAGAAGTAGAAACAGAAAGCTGCATTTCCTGCGATTAGGGATGAGCGGTAAAATGCGAGATATATTTTGGTAAGAAGTTGTTGACAGTATCAGAGGCAGCAACTGAATGCTAATTGTAACAAAACGAAGAGGAACAGATCAAACCCAAGGCCTGGACTGAACTCATGGTGAGGATAAACCTGCACCTTCAGTGGTGCTGTGCTGATTTATGCTGACTGTGAATCTGGCCTGTAAATAAAGTATATCTGCCTTGCAAGAGCATCTAAAAGAAGAAAAAAGCTGTTTATTGGTCAAAAGTTTGTTAAACATGAAACTTGGCAACAGCTCATTCGCTAAAGAATTTCTGGTTTTTTGTTTGTTTGGGGGGTTTGTGGTGTCTTTTAACTATTTTACTTACATCTGAAAAGAAATGTTATATCAAAATAATAATTTAATCGTTAGTTAGTTTCTGTCTCAACCATTAGAGGGGAAAAGAATTGTCTCAGAGCCTGCTGAGGATGTGGTGTCTTGGCTCTCCACTGCTCCAAGCCCAGAGGCACAAGGAAGCAGCTCATGTTTAAATACACCTCTTGGAAGGGAGAAGCAGGAGGAGGCAGCTGTGGAGCCATAGAAGCTGTGAATGGGTTTGGATGCTCCTCTTCAGCACCAGAACTGAGCATCTGGAGGATTTTATGAATGTAGCAATGATTTTTAAAGTGCTTCCTCTTGATGACCTGGTGGATGTGCTTCTAAGAGAGTGATAAAGCAATACATTAATTAGTATCTATAGACACTATCCAAAGCTATTCTTAACCTAATTTACTTCTTCCAGGATTTGAAGGAGTAAAATTGTTAACCTCAGAATAAGAGATTTTCTCCCCCTAGAGCCCCCTCTGATATAAAAAATAGCTGTTCCTGATGATGTTGAGATTATGGACATAATTTTGAAGGAAGCCATTCTTGTTTGTTGTCTTGGTTGCCTTGAGTTGATCCCCTGTTTGTCCTACTTCTGTTTCATGCAGCAACTGAAAATTGTGATACTCTGCTTGATGGAGTAACTGTCACAATTAATTTGAGCTGCCAAACCTAAAAGCTTTCTGGCAGTTTCAGATCTGTCAGTCTTTGCTAATGATAGTCCCGGAGACCTGGTTTTCTCCCTTGCACTTCGTGTGGGATTTGGAGCATAAGACACTTAGGAACATGAGTTGTAGGGGACCACTGGGCTGCTATGACGTGCAGTGATGCTGGGGCAAGGACAGATGCAGCATCACAATGAGAAATGGTTACTTTTGCTTGGAAACCCTTTTCTCCACCTGTATTCTGCTTAGGAAACAGAAAAGCACTTGCACTTAAAATCTTAACTTAGACCACTGTGAATTATGAAGAATGTTAAAGAGGCAAGAACATGAACCATTGGAGCTAAAGACAAGCCAGATAAACCAATAATATTTCAGATTTCCTATAAAATTAATTTTAGAAAGAATCAGTATTTCCCATTGCTCTGAAAAGGGAAATGACTAGCAGGATGGACAAGGAAAGAAGAAAAAGCTTAAATACTTTGAAAGGAATTAGTAAACTGACCACAGTTGTAAAACTTGGTCTAACCTGAGCGATTAAATATCCAGACTTAGAGAAAATTAAAACTAGATGCACTTTATGTGCTGTCAGAATATGTAAGCAGCCTGCAAGCTGAGCCTCCAAGCAGGAGCTCAGTGCTGCCTCACAGAATCACAGAGGGGTTTGGGTTGGGAGGGACCTTAGAGCCCATCTCATTCCAATTCCCTGTCCTGGGCAGGGACACCTTCCACTAGCCCAGGTTGCTCCAAGCCCCGTCCAACCTGGCCTTGGACACTTCCAGGGGTGGGGCAGCCACAGCTTCTCTGGGCAACCTGTCTCACCCCTGTTTGTTTCTCTGTTATTTTTCCAACCACTTTCCAAAGCACCTCAGCACTGAGTCTCACAGCCAAATCCTCCCATCAATCACTGGGACAGTGTCTCAGAGCAGCTCACAGGAGACAGCCTGGTGTTAACAACACTCACTTCATTTTAACCTTGTACCCTACCCAGAATAGCACAATGTCTACAAAACAGAAATTGCTGGGTGCTTGGTTCCTGTGCTAAGAAACAGTCACGCTACAAATGTGACCAAAAGGGAGCAGCCAGTGACAAGAAAAGAGACTATTTAATGTAGAGAACTGCACAGACAACGTCATCTCCCCTGACAATCGCCCTGAGATGCACCTTACTAAAAAAAAAAAAAAAAAAAAGAAAAAAGGTTTCCCATCTCTATTTAAACACTGCAATGAAAGGTATATCTGCATGAAGCAGTGTGGGTAATTACCAGCCTGCTTTTCAGATCTATGCTCTGGGAAAACAGAATGCAGTTCATGCACCCCTTGGCAGAGCAGAAACACATCAAGCTTTTGCTCTAGCACATCACATCTGCAACCTGCATTCCTAAACTCTCTCAACTGTACTTGGCACCTTGCAAACAAACTGTACGGTTTCCCCTCTGGTTGGGCAGCTGGTGAGATGAGCCTCCATTTCCCTGTAACATGGAGATTGTTTGTAATGTTGTGTCTCTTGAGTGGCGAAAAGAGTTCAGAATCCTAAATTTTAGGCTCGCAACCCCAGCTGCCATAAAGCAACCTAACCACACCTCATTTCTAAACTCATACAGGAAATATTGTGGGAAAAGGGCAGCACAAAAGATGAGAAAACGCTTCACTTCTCCTCACCCCCTGCGGATACTCACACAGGAAATATTAAATAGCAGAAAAATCAATGCTTACCTGGGAGAACCTCAGGGAAGGGTGGGCTGGCAAGGGTCTTTCAGGTCCAGCTTGGTGGCCTGGCAGCTGGGGAAGGGGTGGTAGGACTCGCTGTGGTGTTTTTAGTTGTGGCAAATCGTGTGTTTTCACAGGGTTGCTGATGTCGATGATCTGATAGGGCAGAGGCCGTCTGGGGCCATCTCTCTACAGAAAAACATCCAAACTGAAGTTATAAACTTCCAGAGTTGACATAGAATAATGGAACAGTTGGAAGCAACCTTAAAGCTTATCTCATCTCACCCCCTGCCATGGGCAGGGACACCTTCCACCAGATCAGGTTGCTCCAAGCCCTGTCCACCCTGGCCTATTGCTACTTTAAAATCCATGTTATTGCCTTGCTTTTTCTCTTCTATTCTGTTTTTATCTACCTTTAATTATCTCTGTAACCAGAGAAGCAATTAACAGCTTCCAGAGTTCTATTCAACCACTAACCCTCCCCCATCCAGATGTTCTGGTATAAGAACTGGCTCTATCCTGGACATAAAGCTATTTCTTTCCTGCACTTGACACCAGTGTTAAACTTGGAAGCCATAAATGAATTTTGAAGCCTACATCTTCTCCCATTTTAATTACTGTTAGCTCTAGAAGATGTTAAGTCCATGTAATAATTTTATTTTATTAAATCAAACTTAAATGAGATACACAATATATAATATGGGTTCCTTGCCCAGCCCCATTTCTCCCCCCCCCGCCTCCATTTTTTTAAGCTATTTAAGAACTCACTTTTTGTGTGGTTGTATTTTGTGGCTTCATGATGAGCTTTTTACTAATAGCTGTGGTGTGTACGTGATTGGGCTCAGATGAACTGGAAGGTCTTGCTGGACTCACAGACCTGCAATACAAACATTTATTTGTTGGACCCACCATTCTGCTTTATAACAGTTGTATTTTTTGAAACAGTAGCCTCTTTTCAGAACGAGATTTTGCAAGGACTTTCTGACTTGTTATAGTAAACAAGGAAAGTAAAAATTGTCTAGTGCTCCTGCAAGAATAAAAATAAATATTGATTTTTTGGAAACCAGTAGTCTGTTAAATTAGCTTCTGCAATCTGTGGAAATGCAGCTTTGTAACACCCACGAGACTATTCTAATGAATCTAACATTTAAACAGTAATGACCTCAAATATAAAAGTTTCAGCTCATTCCAGGGAGTTTAGATAAAAGGCCACACAATGTAATGAAACTATTTCATGCAAACAAAAATAAAGGCAATACTTCCGTCACTGCTTAATTTTTTATCTCAAAAGGAAAGGGATATATTCAAACCAATACCTCCATTATTTACTGGCTATCAATGCAATTAAAGTAACCAAGGGAAAACATTGCTGTTAATCCTTGCTGAATATTTTTGTCAAGACTGGCTCTCTCTAACATATTCACACTGCTGTGTTTTCTGGTTCTTTCCCCTAACACCTATTAAAGTATAATTATGGAAAATGATCATACCTTAATTTCTCTATTGTTGTCTTCTTACTTGTAAACAACCATCTCATGAAAGTCTTCCTCTTCAGGTACATGATTGATCCAGCAAAGATAAGGCACAGGATGGTTATCAAGACTCCAGTGGTCAAACTCTTATTGTCTGCAACAAAACACATGGAAAAAAACTTCTTTTGAGATCCACCTTTACCAAAATGCATTGTGAATGGGGAGCAGGACAGCCCTGTGTGGCCTGGCCTGAGCTGGTTTTCTTTCTCACCCTGGCAATGCAGGTGGGGTGAATAAACCGTAAATTAAGGGCTAATCAACTCATTTATTCTAGTCTGATGCTTGAATTGTGGCCTGTTTTAAAGTTATCTCTTTAACATTGGGGGAAAATGGGTTAAAATATGACTTTGGAGGTCCCTTCCAACTATTCTTTCCTTTCTCTTTCTCTTTCTCTTTCTCTTTCTCTTTCTCTTTCTCTTTCTCTTTCTCTTCTGGTGTAAACATGAACACCTCCATGTATTCTCTCTCTCTGCACCTATGTTCAGGTCCTGACACCCACCAGATGATTGTGGATATGCAATTCCAACCAGAATTTTCTTCCTGCTGCCAGGGTGGGAGGGGCAACAGAGGCTGAGCAGGGGGGAAAAGGATCAGAAATGCCGAGATCAGGGTTTGGTACCGTTCAGACTTTCATGTATTCTGTCCCGCAGACATAAGCAGCGACCCAGCTCCTTTATACAGAGATTTTAGGGGTTTCACTGTGCTTTAACATCAGGCAAACGGTCTGAAATCTGCACTGCTGGGGCTCAGCCCAGATGCTGTCGGGTCAAACCTGGAGGCAAGTGAGGAGCCGAAGGCTTTCCTTCGGCTCTCGGAGGGATGCTCTGCCTAGTGAGGGGCTGCAGCTGCTGGACTTGCTCCAGTTTGCAGAGTGCTTTAAGCTGCTTCACGTACCTTGCTGGGACCTAAATGAGGCACAACAGTGAGATGAACCCTGCCTAGATGACTTGCAGCTGGAAGGAAGCCTTACTTTTAGGAAGAGGTGAGCGGCAGCTCTGATGTGATACGATCGCTGCCTGGAGGGGAGGATGTTGTGATTCCTCAGGACTGCTGACCTAAAAAATGCACACTCCCACAGTAGGGGAAACTTCTTTAATCTTTGCTCTGGTAACCTATCATCACTGGCTCTGGCTTATCCCAACTGATTCCCAGCCAGCTGGCTCCCATCCACTGGCCTGAACTCACTGGGATGCTGGTGAACAGTCAGCACTGACTGAGCAAAGATGTGGGGCTTGATGGGGACCTTACAGCACTGCAGAGTTATGGAGTCTTTAAGGATAGAAAAGACCTGTAATATCACCAAATCTAATCATCTAATGATAAAAATAGTAAGTCCCAGGTAATAAACACCTCACTAAGCTAAGAGGATGTAATTGAAGCTAATTCCGTTCTCTACCTAACAATTAAATATTTTAGGCTTCTTTGTAAGGAAAATACACTGTCAAACACATTGGTTTATTGTAAATCAGCTGTGTAAAATCCAAGTGCCAACTGCAGAAAATTCCTCTAGAAATTTCCATATTTTTTTATCCACTGTATTATTAAATGTAGCACTCTCTTTGCAGAAAAATGGTGAAACTAAAACACTGTATTAAACTAATGTTAAGACAATTTTCTGTTAAACTGAGGTGTTGGCTTCTAAAACACAAAATTCAAGAATTATCAAAGCATAAAATGTAAGAACTATCAAATGTATATATATTTAACACAAATAATGACATTTATTCAGTGCCTGACCACGGTTTCTTTGCTATCATTTAAAAAAAAAAAAAGTTTCAGTAGTGAAATCATAATGTGAAGCTTTTTCATGGAAATGACCATGGTGTCGTAAATCCAGTATTACAACTCACTGCAGCATCTGGTCTCTAGAAAAGTGGGTCCACTTTGGTTTAGAATAGTATCATTCATATGAAAGCAGACATTATTTTCCATCAAGTTTTATTTTATACATGTACATGTGGGTAGATTGCTTGCCCTGTCACGTGCTCAGTCATAAATCAGAAACATCCCCATGGAAATCACCAAAGTCACAGCACTCTGGGGGAAAACTGGCATGTGATTATCAAATCCCATAAACTTAGCAATGTGTAGAAATAATTCCTTCTGAGCTTGGCCAAAGAGAAGTGAGATACTATAACCAGTGTTCTGCAGACTTCCCAGCAAGGGGAAATTGAGATACAAATTATAGAAAATGGTAATCTTGCATTTATAATCTTTGCAATACCCACTCTTCATTAGGCACATAACCATGCGTGTACAACAAGAGATTTCCATCCTGCTACTCTCAGTGGAGAACACCAGAGCTTGGCATGTATCAAGGTGAATCCAGGACTACTGCAATGTTCATCTACCATGGCAACAGGATCAGCTCAAGCGTGGGAGTCAGCTCCTCACCCTCAGCTTCAATCAATACCACCTCCTACTTACTGCAGTCAGCTACCAAACTTGACCATGTATCTTGAAAAAAAATAAAAAGGAATGCAAAGAAAAGAACCCTCCAGGACTATTCTGCCTTTAGTTATGCAAGAAAATTGATGCTCTCACCCTGCCTTGGCTTTGCTTCCTAAATTCCCAAGCTTGGTGCCCAAGCATTTGGACGAAGCCACTTGATTTACTGACTTACTTCCCGACCTTGCAAGTTCGTTGCTTACGAGATGACGCTTTGTATTTCCACTCTTTATCACAGAAACAACAGGTGGAACCTGGGTTAGCACTGACCTGCCTGTCTAATGGGTCCACTGTCCACGCTGCCACCGAAGCCCGGCCTGTCACAGAAGGGGGGGGCCCAGTCGGCCTCGCAGTGACAGTTCTTCTTGTTGTTGCAGACCTGCAAAGCAAGACAAATGGCTGAACACCAAGAGGATTACCCTTAACGTCTGAGAGCAGCCCTGGCTGATAAGGGCTTCTAATCAGACAGTGACAGGAATAAAACTCTGCTGTTGGCATGACTAAGGGTGGGGTAGAGCAACTCAGCACGGAGCACCTGGGATCCTAAACAGTGTTATTTATCTGGCAGGTAATCGTTGGAGTTGCCCCAGCTGACAACATCAATAATATCAGGATAATCAGACACCTCTGAAGTCTTATTCTTTCTTTGCTTCCAGCAGCATTATCTGCCTTCTAACGTCTGTTCCTTCTGCCTTCACAGGAGCAGGAGTCCCCCCATGGTGTTGAGGCTGTAAAGCTGTGTCAGCCCACTCCTATCCTATCCTAGGGCTTGCAAGTAGCCTGTGTACTGATTTTTCCACTGCTCCGAGAAGAACCATTTGTGAAACTGGGATCAGAGCTGAGGAAACCCTCAGGAAGCTTTGATATCACACCTGCACTGTCTCTAAAGATACCATCCTCCCTCTTCTGGTGGTTTTAATCTGAGTTAAGAAACAGTTTGCAAGGCCTGATCTATCAAATGCCCCCTGCAGAATAAGAGAGCTCCAAAGGACTGGAGCCCATCACTAATATCAGCCTGCTCCTGCTGCACAGAGCAGACAGAGCCAGTAGTCATGGATTTTCCCTCAGGAGGTCCCACGGTCCAAATGCTTCTTATTTCCCTTTGCTACCACCCAAGGAGTGGCTGTGTGGTTAATATAGAGTTTAAAGTTCTGTGCTGAATCGACAGAATACATAGAATCATGGAATTGTTTAGGTTGGAAAAGCCCTCTAAGACCTCTGAGTCCAGTCATTAACCACTAACCCATGTCCCCAAGTGCTACATCTGCACAGCTTTTAAATCCCTCCAGGGTTGGGGACTCCACCACTTCCCTGGGCAGCTGTGCCAGGGCTGCATGGCCCTTTTGGGGAAGAAATTTTCCTCGATATTGAATCTAAACCTCACTGGCACCGCTGCAGGCTGTTTCCCCTTGTCCTGTCCCTTGTTCCCTGGGAGCAGAGCCCGACCCCCACCCGGCTCCCCCCTCCTGTCAGGGCGTTGCAGAGCCAGAAGGTCCCCCCTGAGCCTCCTTTTCTCCAGGCTGAGCCCCCCCAGCTCCCTCAGCTGCTCCTGGTGCTCCAGACCCTTCCCGAGCTCCGTTCCCTTCCCTGGACACTCTCCAGCCCCTCAGTGTCTTCCTTACAGTGAGGGGCCTAAAACTGAACACTGAGATGTCACAGTCACATACATGTAGATGCTCAAATTGATTTTAAAATGAAGTTTTTTGGCTTAAGGCTCATTGTTAACATGACCCTTAATTCTGTGCTAACCCTGATCATCACTGATCTACCACTACCATGGAGAACCCACAGCACAGATTCATAAACGGGTTTCTCAGGAAGACACAAATCATTTCACAGGAGTTTGGGTTATTCTGAATATGCATTTTTCTGGTCAGAAACACTATCCAGGCTGTGTCTGCAGAGTAATAAAATATCATTCACAGAGCCCAGACTGGCTGCAGTCATGTAAAATTAAAAAATAAAAGATTTACTTTTCAAAGACAAGAAGATAATTAAAATTATATACTTTGTTAAGCTTCTTCTTCTTCTTTTTTTTTTTTTTAAACTAAAGCACTACAGGAGTTCTCATTTAAAATTCCACAAGGTCATTTTTTTGCCACTCAGGAGGCACCAGAGGTTCTCCACTGTAAAGATATAAAGATGCCAATCCAAGCTTCTGCTCATTCGAGCTCAATGATAACAGGCAGCACCATCAACACTGCACAGTTTGTTAAATTCGGGGGGATAAAACAGGTTAAAGCAAATTCAAATCCTTTCTCAGGAGAGGACAGTGAATTTCTATGGCTCTTCCAGTGTGGTTGCCACAGCTTTTCACAGAAACAAAGAGCTCATCAGCAAATCAAGGTTAATAAGGCATAGCTTGACATAATTAACATTATCATGATATAAACTGGGTTTCAAAACACTGATATTATTAAATGATATAATCAGATTTTTCATCCTGCATCACTTTCATGCCATGACACTCATCAATATGGTTTCCCTTTATTTTAATACTTTTGGAAATGCTTTTTCATTTGCCTCTCAATTCAAATGCTTCAAATGCTCAATTAAAAAATTTTAATTTCTCTGCATCTATGGAGAAACTGTTTTTTTTAACTATTAATAGGAATTCTTCATGATGAAAGGTTAGACTTAAAATTGCTTTGAGGATGACAAAATTCCTTTGTATCGCAGACTTTTAATTAAGGGCAAGATAATTGCTGCCTGATAAATATTTCTTGGTCAAATAAAAATAATGTCCGATAAGGGACAGTAAAAATGGAAATACATAATAAAAAATTATTTGACTTATCTATTACGAACAGTGATAGATCCCAAAGCTACAACATAAAGTGATTTTGTGTCCAGCGGTTATTGACTGATGGTAAAAACAGTGTTTCTATGATGCTTACTCCACGTCCGTGGCACTTTGTTGCACACTTGTGGACCCCAAAAACACTTGTGTTCTGGCACCGGCGATTGAGGCAAATCTGCAAAACAAGGGAAAAGGAGTTTTAACAGGGCTGGTGCTCCCAAGGCTTCACGTCCCTCTCTGCTCACCCTTCAGGGCTTCTTTAGCAAAGATTGCCCAATACTCATGTATACATATATATATATATAATGACATTGACACAAAGATAAGGACACCAAGACTAGGTGTCTTCTTCTTCTCAGCCCTTTTTGTGTCTGTTAAATCCGAATCTGTGCAAGTTGAATTCTGCTCTCACCAGCATCCTGGCCAGGGCTGTCTTTCCCACACAGTTCCTATTTGGTCGGCGTGCTGAGCTTGTGTAAGTAAACCCTCGCAGCTTCCCTGGAGTGGAACTAGTGCTGAGCCCCTGGGGTTTGGGAGGTTTTAAAGCCAATTTAAAAACCAGTAATCTGCATGTTTTCAGGACAAGGAATGCACCGAGCAGGATTCTTCCAGGTACCTGATCTGTCTGAGTTCGTGTCTTCACAGCAGCACATAATTCCTCAAGGAAAGCTTCAGGCCTCCTCATGCTGTAAATTATCATAGTTCTGTTTACAGCAAAATATTTTTCACGCCAGTACAGAACCCGGACCCGGGGCAGCCTGAATATTCAAGTGAGTTCATTGACATATATATGGGCTCATCATTGTTCTTCAGCAAAACTGAGACCTTTCGAAAAGTTTTTCCAAGTTAAACGATTTTTTCGGCGTCAGGTATGAGCCAACCATATTCAAAGTTTAATGACTTACGTGGAAACGGAGGCAAACAAATAGCATATGCAAAGAAGAGTAAAGAAGTAAAGAAATAGCATATGCAAAGGAACAAAACTCAGTATTTTTTTGTTTTCCAGACATTACAGGTAAACTTTACTCTGCCAGTAGAGCTGAAAATCGAGGTACAGCAAGACAAGTGCCATCTAATAATGCCATCAAACAACCAAACAACTGATGAGGATGTTAGTAGTGAGAAGTTATCCTAATCAGAATCAGAAAAGGAAGATACTAGGGCTGGAATAGCTGTTCCTATTGCATGTTAAAAAAAAAAAAAAGTCAAACTCCCCCCACTCCACAATTTTGCTACTGTTTAACTGCAGTGCAGTTCAGTAGTACTAGAAGTGAGTCACAATAATTAGCATTAAGCAGGGAATAGTGTCGAAGGAGGCGACAGGGATGCTTAATCAGGGCACTTATCCCCTGGGGAGAGGGAAAAATGGAAAGCAAATTAGAGTGAATTGGCATCACCATGCACACACGGAGAGAATATGGTCTGATTACAGCAGCATTCACAATTCAAATATTCACAGTGCAGCAGCTCACAGAATTCTGATCACATTAAAATGGCTGCATTTCAAATTGTGGATCCCCGGCTTAGAAAACCCAAGAATATTTAAATTCATATTCTTAATCCATAATACAAATGCACTAATGTCCTCAAAGTAAAACATACAATTTCATAAGTATTAGCCTGTGTGTTCTATGGCGTGTATGTGTATGATTAGATAGATTAGAAAGATTAAATACTCATTATCAAAACATAATGGGGTGCTTTCCCAGCGCTGAATTTTCTTCGAAAAGACATTTTGTAACAGATTGACTTAGAAATATTGTAAGGGTTGTTTTCTGTCACAGAACTGTAGTTTCACGAGGGATGTATTTCAAACCTGTTCCCAGCGCAGGGTGATAATCCAAAGTAATTCAAAAGCATTCAGAAATTCAGAAGCTTACTTGAAGTTACCACAAATTATCAAAGCACTTGTTTTTTTCTTTTCCTTTTTGCAAGCAATCCACTGAGGGTATGGAAACCTCCTTCGTTTCAATAGCTCTTGGGCTTCTTTCCATTCCTCCCCCACTGTAAACTCATGGCTGTCTCCCATCTTCCTCAGTTCCTTTTCTCACAAAAGCAAAACTCAGACAGCCATATGAAATTTGGACTATATTCACAGGGGATAATGCACAAAGTTTGCAAAATAAGGTTGCAAAAATCTGTTTTGGTGCCTGAGCATCAATGGCTTTATATTGTTCTAAGACAGAGATAATTTTTCCTGTGTCAAAATAAAAATAATGGGGAGCAAAATAATCAGCAGATAAAATGTACTTTGAAACCTAAAGTGAAGTTAATGACAATTTTGCAATGCCAGAGACAATGGGAAGGTGAATATATTGAACTCAGAAATTCATTAGTAAGCCTGTAATGTATTTTGCTGTACTTATTTTGCAGAAAAACTCAAGTCTACATGGACAGATACTTGGGAATGTCCTCAGACAGAATCACAGAATGGTTTGGGTTAGAACACACCTTGAAGATCATCTAATTCCAACCCTCCTGCCATGGGCAGGGACACTTTCCACTGGACCAGGTTACTCAGATTTGCATCTGCAAATCTATAATCCAGAACAGTGTCCAAAAGAAGAGATTAAGAATCTGACTCTGTCTGAGTTTGAGAAATGATTATTTTGTAGGGGGGGGAAAAAAAAATCCCAAAGAAAGAAGAAGTCAGTTTAGTACAAAATACTTGGCAGCACGAGGGTGATGTTCTCCTTGGCTGGGAGTATTTCAGAACCTTACTTTTCCATCTTCACACTTGGTTCCTGCCAGCACAAGACCAGGATCGGGCATGTCATCACCCAAATACACGTGGGTACCACGACACAGGATCTTGCCACCTTCCTGGAGTGGGATATTGGTTTCTATGGAAACAGCGTTGGTACCGATCACAGGTCGGTTTGCTCCTCCTTGACACTGGATTTTTCCACATTTGGCATCCCTGATGGGAATTAAACAGAACCAAAGATCACATAAATAATGTTCAATATTACAGGCCCGCTCCCAGCACCATCTGTTCCTGTGGCTGTAGGGAGAGACCCTACCTGGGTTCACATTTAGCAAAGGAGCTCTTGGAGTCTTTCCCGCAGTTGCCGTAAGGATCACCGGCAGAATTGACTCTCTCAAAGCAGATCCCAGGAGCCGGTTTCGCACCTGAAACAAAACCTAATCAGAACTTTCATCTCATACAAGGTGTTCTTAATAATTTCCTTTGAGCTCCACTGATGCTTTAGGGGAAGGTGGGATGTGAGCTGCATGCTGATGAAGCCCAACAAAACAGTTGTGCTGGATCAGCATGCTAATGGAAGAGCCTGGATGTGTGGGATTTCCACTGTTATTTGTCTCTCCTGGCAATGCTGAGAGCAACACACAGTGCAGAACTCTTTCAGGATTTCTTGAGATGATATCCCTCTTGTGAATCCTCCCAGGACACAAAAACCTTTAGCAAATGCCAAATCTTGCCTGGTGAAGACAGACAAAGGCCAGCTGGTGAGTTAACTCCCTTCTTTTTGCAGGAGTCTGTATGGTTCTGGTGAGACCCTGAAGAAAATTCTTTTCAAGAAAGGCCTGTTTAAGTGCAGTTCAGAACAAGAAAACCAGAAAAAAAAAAAAAATCCAGTTATAAACTAGAGTGCTGTGTGTCTGTAAAGATCTGGTGACATGAGAAAGGGAAATACTCTGCTGTTAGCTGAGGGTAGTGGATTGGGGAGGTAGAGGGAACCCATCCCCACCTTAATCCTCAGGACATCCCCTCCTAAGGGCAAAACCGACTTGAAAGAAGGGCCATTTCTACCATGGTGGTACAAGTGGGAGTCTGGGAAGACAGGGCAGCATCTGGTTCTTATCTACTGGGACCTTTTATGATGGAGACATATCCTAATGGCAAAGGAACTTCCCTGGTGGGAGTAGGACTGGAAATGTCTGTGCAGGCAGATTACTCACCCCTACATTTTAGAAGTTAAAGGTTACTAATAGAACATCTCTTCTAATGTTTTATACAGACAATCTGCTGACCATTTTTCCCCAGATTATGAGCAACTATGGAATAACTTGTAGGGGAAGATGGATGCCTTCATCTGGAATGTCAAAGAGGTGGAGGATCTGCTCCCCTGCTGCAACAATTAATTAGTCCATGCATGAGTATTTAATCCCTTTGTTCTGCTCTGAAGTGTGGCTTTTATTTCCAGCCAGTAATTGCTGCTCCTTGCAAGATTAAGAGGCCCTTTTTTCAGGGCTCTTTACTACTCCATCTTTTCTTTCTGCAAAGACAATTAACAGTACAATCAGGTCATTCCCAACATTTCAACTGCTCCAACAGGGAGACTGGCTTTGAGGAGAGGAGGTGTTGAGGAGATACGCTGGCTAAAACTCTGAGCAGAGATCTGCTAGCTGCATTTTTGCACTTCTGGTAGATCAGCCACACTAAAACAAAAAGAACTTGGCAGCAAATGATGTGATGGCCTAAAGGCTGAGAATACACCATTTCTACAGTGTTCCTGATCTTTAACAGAGACAGAACATCTGGTAGAATGTTACTTTCTGTCAAATGTTTTGAGCCACTTCCAAGTGTGAATGCCTCCAACTGTGGGTAAAACGTAGCATTTCTTTAAGCCATCCTAAAGATTTCATTAGAAAGTCTTAAAAAACACCCAACTCCTTATTTAAAAAAAAAAAAAAAAAGGCAGTCAGATTCCCAGAGGAGAAAACACATATATGATTGTAAAACTTCAAGTCAGTGTGGATCTTTACACTAATAACTCAGAGATTCAAAGTTCAATTAATTATCCGCATTTCACAGTCAGAAGCTTGGCTAATACTACATACTGCTGAACAGCAATTTAATGCTATTAAGAACAAAATATTAAAAGCTGAAGAGGCTTAAGATGGCACCCTCTATTTTACATACTAAAAGTGGAAAACTCAGACAGAAAGGCACAGAAAGAACAGAATATGAGCTGTTGGTTCCCTGGAGAGAGGGACAAGAGCTTGAAATTCTTTGCGAGATTACGATCAAGCTTGCTGAGTTCAGAATGTTTTTTTCAAATCTGGGACTATTAAAAGGGACTCACAGAGGATTCTTTCAATTCTTTTCGCTGAACTACAAGCAATAATCAAAAAATCAACAAAAGCATCCAGACAAAGCACTGTGCAAAAAACAAAAGTCAAATTTCCATTTTCAGCATGTAGATTCCTCCTCATCTTTCCAGGGCGGGCACATCAACTATTCAGCTTGAGACAAACATTAACATGTGCATATACTATGCTAGCTTTGGGAGGGGAGGGAAAAAACATGCTGTGAGCAAGAGGCCAAGTAAAACTGCTTTTTCTAAAACTGGAAAATCAAAATGAAATGAAAAATCAAAATGAATGCTCATGTCCCGTGCTTTGACTGCAAGGGACATAAAGGCTTATTTTATAAATGGTGCTAGAAGGAGAAAGGGCTCACTGAAACACTGGGAGAGTTTTAGGCATTTATCTTCCTCTTTCACCTGGTTAAACTTTTTTGCATAGTTTATTTTTTTTTTTAACGTAGAAGTCGAGTGTTCTACAGATGATGGAGAGCAGCCTGCAGGAATAGAAACACATCTGCAGCATCCTTGCAGGGCTCAGACAGCGAGGTTTAACTCCAACCAATAACACTTGACAAGAAAAAAGATCTCATGGAGTACAAAAAAACTCTCCCCTGCCAGGCTCAGAGCAGTGTGTGTGTGAAAACACCTGGTACCCAATGATCATCTGTGGCTTGGAAACCAAAATCCAGCCTCAATTTCTGTCTGGTTTCAAACCAACACACGCTGGTGATTGGGATTCAGATGGCTGTTCCCTCTCCCGGCTGGCTTCTCACAATATTTGGACTTTTTATAGATGAAAACATATCAGAGTGTAAGATGCTGAACAGATGGAGCTACCAAGTTAAAAGGAGGTTTTCAGAGGGTGCTTAAGGAAGGGAATTGTAATGTTGTGTTTCTGGAGGAAACTCATTTATCACGACTGCACCACAGAAGCTGAAGCAGAAAGTCCCGTCTCTCTCTATTTTGCTGCCTCTGCAGGCAGAGGCAGAACGATTTGTGAAAGATTTCTAGTGGTTATTAAGTGCTTTGAGCTGGATGGGCAGAGTTTATTTCACTCTGCTACTGGTAATTATAGTATCATGACCCTGTAATTAAGGTCCTGTCAGCCTTTCCATGCCAAGCCTTGTTCAAGGGATTAAATCAGCCATTTGAAGCTGCGGAGGGTCAAAGCTCAGCACTGCAGTTGTCAGCCTGGAGACTGTTTTTTCTCCGAATGTGTATATTGATGAGCCCACTTCTTTCCCTACGGAATTGCAAAGGAAAAAAAAAAAAGCGATGTTGTTCGTCTCGGGAGTGGGACAGAAATGCTGTGTCATTTCAGACCTGCTGCGATGAGAAAACACCGGCAGGGGCTCCCGAAAGGAAAGAGAGAAATTTCTGACCATGGTGCTGATCCCAAGAAGAGAAACGCCCACTCTCAGGCTGACAGCAGCAAAGGATAGTTCAAGTCAGTTCCCAGCTGTCTGTGGGTGTGAAGGGGAAAAAAAACCAACCTCTGAGTAACAGGCTGGAATTCTGCTGCCCAGGCTGTGCCAACCAGCACCACGAGCTACTGTGAGAATAAATGTAAGCATAAAAATACAGTTCTCTGCCATGGGATCTGGATTTCATCTCATTAAGCTTGTTTTGCTGTGCTGATGATGCAAAGCAAACTTTCCACAGCCTCCCCTTGGCCTCTCTCTCCATCTTGGTGATCCCTGTTATGTCTGTGCAAGAACAAGATGGGATTGAGCATTTTTTTGCACTTAAGGAGTATGATGTCCCCTCCTCCGAGAATACCTTAATACCATTTACCTCTCCAAAAGAAAAGGCCTGGCTAAAAAACTGTGATGATCAAAATAGTTTGATTCTACTGAATTCAGATCTTTACGGTGCTTGGAAAATTAGCATTTTTGCCAAACCCAGTTAGCAATGAGGTTTGGTCGGATAATTGAGATGGGCAGCCCATGTATTTTGTCTATATAGGGCTGTATCCTGTTTGTGGCAAACCCCACAAAGTTCTTGCGTCAGAGTCAGGTCTTTGTAACAAATATTGACATCAAAATTAAGAATGTTCCTGCCTAAACAAATGGCCATGTCTATGCAACACACTGAAGTGTGTTCTAATTATTGAGTCGATGCCTGCCATTGGCCCCCAAAGTCATTGCTTTTTCTTTCCTCTTGGGGAAATATAGAAAAACACACTGACAAACTTCTTCCTTTCCCTAAAAATCATTTTCTTGTCGATGGAGAAAAAAGCCACCAGTCTAAAGTTGAAAATCTTCTATTTCTCGGTGATCAATAATTTCTTTGCCTTAAGTAGCTTTATCTGTGTATCTGTTTCTCTGGAAAAGGCTAATGGAGCAGCAGATGTCACACAAAGGCATCACAGCTGATGTATCTCTCAGTCACACTCCTATCAACAGGTCACATCAGTGCAATTCGATATTTTTGAATATGAAACAAAAAAGGTCACAAGCGATTCCTGAAAGCTGCTCCTTAAGGATAAAAACCACATGAATTATGGTGGGAGAGAGAAATATGAGCGTCCTGGGAGCAGACTGGAATCTCCTTGGTCTCCAAGAGGAATTTATGGCTATTTTTGGAGACTCCTCCTCTCTTTCCCACCAAGCTGTCCATGCAGATAGGAAATAGCAAAAGATATTCCTCTATTTGATTTGAATTTATCTGTTGAAAGCAACAAAAACAACCCCAAGGAAATGCAAGTACTTCTTTCTGGAAACAGGTTTCCTATTGCCCAGCCTAATGTGAACAAGCTCTGACAGTGTTCATCAATTTTCTTTAACCAGATCTAAAAATATTAAGACTGACATTTATCATTGGGCTTCTGGACATCTGTAACCTGATGAATAAAGAAAGATATACAAAGGAAGACATCAATAAGGAATTCAATATACTGAACATTATTTTAGGGAAAGTTATTGCATTTTGTTCTGCGTGGTTTTCTCCTGTTGGGAAGAAGAAAATAAGAATATAATAAAAATGAACCGTGATCTGCTCTTTCTTTACGGGGCAGAATTTTGTTTTAAAAAGCACAAAGCTATTTCACTCTTACGCAGTTGTTAAAAACAACTCTAATCAAATACAACAATCTGGTAGGAGGTTCCAATGTATCTCTTTGATACAAAGTCCAGACACAACATCTTTGAATGTCAAGTCTCTGTTTGCGCTGCAAGAAAGGCTGGAAAGTCTTTTCTTTTCTTTTCTTTTCTTTTCTTTTCTTTTCTTTTCTTTTCTTTTCTTTTCTTTTCTTTTCTTTTCTTTTCTTTTCTTTTCTTTTCTTTTCTTTTCTTTTCTTTTCTTTTCTTTTCTTTTCTTTTCTTTTCTTTTCTTTTCTTTTCTTTTTTTCTTTTTTTTTCCCTTAATCTGTACCAGGATATTTTTCAGCTGCATGACCCACCTACCCCTCTTCCTATTCAATCCCACGTCTGCCAGTTTGTACGTCAACCAGGTGCGTGATAAAGCAATGGATATTCACATCCCTAGGCTTTAAATCCAGAATATAGGCATTATTATAAGTCTTCAAGGCCAGCTTGGATGGGGCTTGGAGCAACCTGGTCTAGTAGAGGCCATCCCTGCCCACAGCAGGAGGTTGGAACTGTCTTTAAGGGCCCTTCCAACCCAAACCACTCTCTGATCCTACGATTATTTCTAATTTATATTTCCAGGAACGTGACAAGAATTAGGACTTTCTCTTCAGGTTTGGTCATGTCACATCCTCCCTCTTCAAAATCCTTATCTTTGGACATTCCCAAGACACAAAAAAAAGGGTATTCCAGTAAAAGTCTGTTCAAACTCTGCTCTTAACAAAACATCTTTCTCATAAGCAGCCCCCCATGGCCTTGACCACTGGAAACTCCGTGCACAGCATTGCCCATATTGAACAGTCCCAAGAAGGAAGGCAAGGAAGAATTAGGGGAGCCCAGGGGGTTTGGAGGACTTTCTGTGTTAGGAAACAGACCTGGCAAGGGAACTGCAGCGACTCAGCTCCCTGACCTTTAAATGAGTTTTTCTCAGCCGCTGAAATTATTAACAGTCTGACCGAGTAACTTTCCATGGCCTGGGAAACTGGTTCAGGAGCAGATTTTGCTTTATGCAAGAGAAAATGTCTTTGTGTCGAGGGAATTAGATATTCCAGTCTGACTAAGGCTGGAGGCTGTAATTGTCCATGCCTGTATGAGCTCACATTAACTCTATGGTGCACGTGGGATACAGAGGAGGGGATCAGATGCACGGTTTGTTCCACGTGAGGAGTTTCATTTTGAGCTGGAACTCCTCCTGAGCATGTTCTTATGCCCACATGGTCAAGCTGACCTGCTGTTTCTATCAGTGGTGTTAGTTCTTGAGATGCTTTAATGCTCTTTTAAAGAGAAATTGTGAATGGTCCATGTCCCTGGGAAGATAAGAGATAAGTTCTTCAATAGACTTCTGAGGAGGGTTGTGACCAAGGAAACATCTGTGTGTCATTATATTGACAAGTTTTGGAACAGAATTAAAGGCAGAGAGATACTGAATTGAAAGAGGCTAAAGGAGCTGGTAAAGTTTGTTTAAAAGAAATAGTTACATCTTTAAATAATGTTTCTCCTCAGGAGAGGTAAAAGTGGGTTTCAAATTTGAGAGAGGGGGTCAGTGCGATGCCAGAGGAGACATGAGCTGTCCACAGAAATGCAGGAGGCAACAGCAAGATGCTGAGTTAATACTTGCATTTCAGTGGAAGGGCCACAGGGCTTTACAGAAAGGTGAACAGTTTTCCTGGGATACATGTTCAGGATAATTCAAGAACCCGTGTTATTAGATTTCTACACACAAAGGAACTAAATTCCCATGGGAGAATAAAATCCCTTTCTGACTCAGTGCATTCCCTGCCGAAAGTGCTGTCAGGAGTCACGTTTACAGGTTAACACTAGTTAATAAAAATACACCCAGTGATACAAGAGTCTCGTGTTAATGTCAGATCCTGAGCCCTGGTTTGGGCTGTAGGCAGACACATATGTTTTGCAGATGAGCTATTTAGAGCACAGGAGGAAGCTCACACACCATCTGAAAAGGGACGTGATTTCAACCTGCCAAGAGCATTCAGCACTTTGTAGGGTGACATAAGGCCATATCAAAGTCAGTATAAATGATTTGTCTAAGCTCACCTATCCATTTGCAGAGTGTTGCAGAATGAGCCTAGTTACTGTTGCTCTCTACCTCCTGCTGCAAGAAACGAACACGACAGCAAATCAAGGCTAAAACGAATCACGAAGTGATTCCCTCATTACTCACTTCTCCATTTCAGGAGAGAATAGATACAGATTGGCGCTGTATAAAATCCCTCCAAATCACACGGCTTATTTCTTTCCCCCCCCCCCCCAAGCCTGTCTGACGCTCAGCTCTGTTCTCACACCCACCTTGGCCCCAGAGGGTGATGCACTGCTGCTCGTGGGTCTGGCAGATGCCGTTGTAGCAGTACCCGTCCACCCCGTGGCACGTGTGCCCGTCGTGCAGGTACACGTTGGCAGGGCACTGAGGGCTGGCTCCCGTGCAGAACTCTGGCAGATCACAGGAATTACTGGACTCTCTGCAAGAAATCCCCGCTGGTTTTAACTGCAAAACAAACAACAGATTTAACTGCTGTACATGCAGCACACGAGCAGCTCTTTCCACTGGCCTCGCACCAGCTGACTGCAGAAGACAGTGTCAGGGTTACACAGCTCTTCAAAGACGTTTATTTGACACAGGTTGGGAAGGGTTTGGTGAGAAGGAGGGTCACACCGGAGTTGCAGCCCTTTCCTTGGCTCACGTGGGTCACCTTTAACTTGGCAGAAGGTAAAACCAGCCCTGGCGTTTTCAGTGTGGCTCCTCCATCGTGCCTGAACACACAGGCACGGAAACACTGTGATGATCTGTATCACTGGCCAAAAGTCAGCTCAGAGCCCTCTCCATCCATGTGGCTGTAACAGCAGTGCAGTGACCAGGGCAGCCAACTGACCACAGAACACGGAGCTGTGTTAGGGCTCATGAAGTCACCAGCCCACTTGACTACGTATTCAGATGCCTGATGATTTCCTGGGATGAATGTTGGGTTGGATGATCTTTAACGTCCTTTCAACCTCAATATTTCCTCAAGGAAATGTTGCCATCATGGGCATCAAGGTCTTCTTCATCTTCAGCAGACTCCCTCTTCAGCAGAGGAGACTGAGGGGAGACCTCACTGCAGTTACAACTTCCTTAAGAGGGACAGAGGAGGGGCAGGCCCTGAGCTCTGCTCTGGGGGAACAAGGGACAGGACCCCAGAGAAAGGCCTGAAGTTGTGTCAGGGCAGGGTCAGGTTGGATCTCAGGAAAAGGTTCTTCCCCCAGAGGGTGTTTGGGCACTGACCAGGCTCCCCAGGGCAGTGGGCACAGCACCAAGGCTGACAGAGCTCCAGGAGTGTTTGGATGATCCTCTGGGGCACAGGGGGTGACTCTTGGGGATGGGCCTGTGCAGGGCTAAGGGTTGGACTTGATGGTCCTTGTGGGTCCCTTCCAACTCAGCACATTCTGTGATTCTGTGAACTTAATTACACAACAAGTCCATGTAACTGTTCCTGTCCTGTCCTAATTTCCCTGAATAACTAAATTCTTTTAGGAGCTGAAGGCATCTGGTAGGCAACAGCGGAATGTTCCAGCCTGAACATTCACTTCTCAACACCAGGCACAGAAGATAGGTGTGCTCTCAGAGCAGCCCTGAATTTTAATCACTTCCCCTTTGGTAAAAAGCAAAGAGAAATGAAGATTGATTTTGCTAAAAAGCATTTGCTCGCCGTGGTGAGCGCTTGCTGCTCTGAGCTCTTAGGCAGATGGTTGCCACAGACACGATGGGAACTTGCTGAATGTTTTATTAGCCCTTTTTATTATATTTATTATATGCAAGGCATGGTATGTGAATTCAAGCAGGTAAATGCCTGTGGCAAGTTGGCTTTTATTGTATGCTAAGAGACCACAAGAGCTGATGATCTGCTATTAAAAATACATATGCTGTTGATAGAATTAATATTTTAAGAGCCTTCCCCAAAAAGATGGTTCAGCATTTAATGACTGCTTGCCATGTAAGAGTGAAAAAATTCAAAGCATGCAGAAGTTCACGAAAAAAAAAAAAAGAGTTTTTGCATGAGCAAATGAAGTGGCCATAAATAGCACAGACATTTAAAAAGTCTGGTGATCTGCTCCTTGTTTTTTAAATTACTTACATGATATGCAAGTGTCATAACGCTTATTGATAGCAGTTTACTTGTTCTCCATCCGTGCTTACTGCTCTGCAGTTGGAAAATCATGGAATTCTGCCCACACCCCACAGGAAAGAAACATTTCCCACGGTTCACCTGGCAGTCTTCACAGCAGAGTCCATGTGCACACACTGCTCCTGGTTTCAAGGCGCAGGTAGTTGCGTTACAGCACGGGTTTGTACATTCCTGGATAAATTTAGAGCAGACAACCTTCAGTCACAATGAGCCCTAAATCAAGAGGCTGCCTATAGCTCTGCCAAGAAAAGCCAGGCATGAAATCATGAATTATGCATGAAATTCGACAACTTGATCCAAACAGCCTTGTCTGCCCTTCGATTCAACAAGCCCAGTAAGTGTAGTAAACCCAGAGAAGCTGCTGAGGGAGGCTGGTTTATTCCAGCTATGGCTCCAATCCCAGATGTCACAAACAACTCAAGTACTCTGACACCAAGCCTGATTCAGTACTGTGGGGTTTTATTTCCACAGAAAGCATTGGAATGATTCCGTTGCCTCCAGAGAGGATCCAGGACCTCTGTGTTGCAGTTCTTGAGCATCACGACTACAGCTCTGTTTTGTGATAGCTGCTCTCTGGGGCTGCCACAGAGAAAGATGGTGACACTATTCCATGTAATCTCTTATCAGGATACATCAGTAATAGAGCTGGGAGAAATGGAATGATTATGAATCGCAGTCTTACTGCCTGATACATCCCAATTTCACGCTTACGGATTGGACGGTGCCATGTGTGGGCTTTTGCAAACTTTATTCTCAGTAGAACGAGGTAATAAGGAGTTTCAGAAAGTAATGGATTTGTTTTTCCAAGGTTATTCTCACAAGCTGCGAGTTACATCAGCTGAGCTGGAATCTCATCTGTCTAACAGGAATAGCAGCAGACAAAATTGCTCTTCAGCTCTGCTAAGTCAGTTTGACTTAGCAAGGGATCACTAACAGTATAGGGAACACATGGGAAACAAGGGGGTTAGAGTGATGTTCACAGCCTCTTGTCACTTCACTGGCTTCTGTAAAGCTTTCCAACGGTAAGGCAGGGCTAGCACTGCACTCAGGAGTAAAGAGCAAAATGGTTCTCAACATTTCACTGTTTTCTTAGATAATATCTTCCTTAGATAATATCTGCCTGGATGTACAAAGCTAACTGTGCTGCTCCCAAGCAGTGGGACAACATCCTGCCCCTATTTTTGCTCATGCTAAAAGGCAGTAGGCTGTGGAAATATTGCTGTGCAGCTGCTGCATTTAAGCACATTTTATAAATTCTCCTTCAAAGCAATCTGAGAAAAGCAGAGTGGAGGAAAGCAGAGTCAGTCTCATTTAGGTACTTCTGAAACAGTCAGCCCCAATACCCCATCCTTTGCCCCTGCCCCAGCCGTGGAAAGCAATCAGCATTCCACAGGCAGATTGGGATAAACACACAGCTCTTTGAGTGATGTTGCAGCAGCCACTGAAATTTCCAATTGTAACTCACTTATTACTCATTGGAGGGAATGAGCTTGGTAAATAGTTTTTGTGCCTGGGCTATCAAATTGTCAGGAACGGTTTTAACATAAACAGGCAAAAAAACAGGAAAGGCTCACAAAGCTTCTGGAGGAAAATGATTTTTTAAAGAAATGACTGCTGTGCTGTAGTTTATTATTGTTTGTTCTTATTGGAAAAAATAACAATGATGGGAGGGGGGTTCTAGTCTCCTGGCTCACCAGGGCAACACAGACTAATGCCAAAGCAATTGTAGCATCACCTACGTGATGCCAGAGACTGTCCTGTAGACAGGACACCTTGTTTTCACCTTCTCTTTTCTAGGAACACAAGAGAGAACCCATGGGGACAACCTATAACCCTTCTCTCCTTGTTTTCCCCTGGCAGCAGCCAGCAGAAGATGGTTAAGGACAAGAAGATGAACAAACACTTGAGACACAATTCCAATCTCCTGGCTTTCCCTTGGCTCCGTGGGCACTTTTATCACCTGTAACAGTCAGTGAAAAGGAATTTGCACACAGTCACAGTCATGGGAGCAGCTCCTTCTCTTTGCTTGAAACCTGCCATTTTCTACCTTCATTTGCACAGTTCTTGTCGGAGGAATTGCTCCTTGCTCACCTTTTCCATTTTGGCTCATGATTTTATCAGCTTCTGTCACATTTTCCTTAATTTTCTTCTTTTCCAGCCAGAGCCCCCTCAAATTGTTGAACCACCCCACTGCTTTTCTTTCAATCTTTTTCATTCTGCTTTATCCTCCCTGAGATCAGGGAGGGGTAGGGAAAACCTGTTCATGCAGTTTCAGGCGCAGCAGATTTATGGAGCTCTGCTGGTGCTTTGTTTTGTTTTCCTATTTCTCCCCTAGTACTTTCTAATAGCCTATTTACCTTTTAGACCACTCTGGAGCACTGAGCTGACATTTTCATGACACTATTTATTGCAATATGAAGTCTTGTTCCTCTGTGGTCAAAGTCAGCTCTGAGTCCATCATCTTCTTTGTGATTTTTGGAATGTGCATCACTCCTCATCAAGTCCCATTTCTTATCTTAATGCCTGGTCCAGCTGTCTCAGAAGGTTTCTCTGCAGTCCTTCACAAGCCAGATTTCATCTTCTACCAGCCTAACTAATATCACCAGCAAAATCAGACTATTCTTCTTCCCAGGCTGTTTATGAAAATGCTGAATTGTGTAGTCCCCCAGGGCACATCTCGTGGATACATCGCAGCAGATCTCCTTCTACTGAATAAAATGCATGATTTATACCTGGCTGCATTTTCTACCTTTTAAACCAGTTTTTACCCATGCAATTTTCCCTCATCCTACAGCTGCTTAGTCTCCTGGAGAGGCTTTGGTGGAAGCTTTAGTCTAAAGCCTGTCTGAACTCCTAAAAGTGTTGCAGTAACAGCACCATCACTTTCCATCCACTTGCTAAGCCCTTCAGAGCACTGTGAAAGGTTTGTGAGACAAGATTTTATCGGACAAGATTTCCTGGCACTAAAGACATGTTGACTCACCCCTGGAATGTCCAAACAGCTGTTTGGGCACTGGCTCTTAATTAAATTTGGAAGTAATTTGTCTGACTTCTGAGTTAACAATTTGTAGTTCTCCGACCCCCCTTGCAGTTGGTTATAAAAGAAGCCACATTTTCAACTTTCAAGGACCAAGGATTTTTAATTCTCTTCTTACTTTCCTCTTTCCACCTGGAATCTACACTAACCCTCGTTCCAAACACATTGTAACGCATCAGATATTTTTGGTCATATAATCCAAAATTAACTTAGAATCATAAAATCACAGAATGGCTTGAGTCTGAAGAGACCAAGAAATCATCCATTTCTGGATGGGAAGGGACACCTTCCACTATCCCAGGTTGCTCCAAGCCCCATCCAGCCTGGATTTGGACACTTCCAGGGATCCAGGGGCAGCCACAGCTGCTCTGGGCAACCTGTGCCAGGGCCTCCCCACCCTCACAGGGGAGAATTATCTAAATCATAGAATGGTTTGGATTGGAAGAGAAGGAACCATCTAGTTCCAACCTCCCTGCCATGGGCAGGAACAACTTCCACCAGCTCTCCAGAATCATATTTCATTCTGAACCCTGATAAAATACAACCAGTGTGTGTTATTGCACAGCTTTCCATGCAATACAATACTGCAACACTATTGACAAAACTCAGCTGGTATAAATGACTGGGCAGTGACTTATTAAGCAATCACACAGGTTTTCTGGAACCACTCAGATTATAGCAGTAGAGCCCAAATAAATTTAATTGCACCCAGGCTGCAGTTTTCCAATATAATTAAAAGGGAAAAAAAGATAGAAAGAGCAGGCAAATCAAGTCAGGGATTGCTGACATTAAGTGGCTTTGACTTGAAAAGGTATCACTAACATTCAAAAATGAAAACAAGAAAGATAACTGGGTTAGAAAGACATTTGCAAGCTGCTTGCACTCTATTGACTTTAAACAAGAAGATAAGCCTGCTTCCTCCAACCTTGTTACCCTCCAGAATGAGTGAACTGTCAGGAAATCCTTATGGCTTGTATAAATCCAATACACTCTATAGACAGGATGCAGCAATATCTTGCTGGTTTAAGTGCCCTCGTCTCTTTTGTCTGCAGACCTGTATTTATCACACCAAACAAATCCCTCATGTGCTGATGCATTTAATTCAGATAATCGGAGAGAGGTTCGACACGGCCAGTGAGGAAGGGATGTGAAAGGGATAAGGATGTCAGCTCGGGTATTATTTGACCCCCAGATTTTGCCTCACTCCTCCTGATTTGAGGAGGCCTCTGACACATTCACTAAACTAAATGGAATGATCTTTGAAGCAGCAGCAATCTGTTTGGGAGGCAGGGAAGGCTATTTCTGTTAGCAAGGTAACTGACCAGGGGGAAAGAAAAATCTTATAGTGAAGGAGAAAAAGGTCTGGTGTCTAAAAGCTGAAGCTTCAATAAAAAAATAAATAGCCAGTATTAATATTTATATTTATATAGTGTTACATATAAGGGTAATGAAGCCCTGGCACAGGTTGCCCAGAGAAGCTGTGGCTGCCCCATCCCTGGAAGTGTCCAAGGCCAGGTTGGATGGTGATTGGAGCACCCTGATATACTGGAGGGTGTCGCTGCCCATGGCAGAGGGGCTAGAACTAGATGATCTTTAAGGTCTCTCCCAACACAAACTATTGCACGATTCCACAATTTCTATGGTTATATTGATATTAATATAAATACACGAGAGGCTTTTCAGAGATGGCAACAAACCTTCAATTAGCACATGGTCTAGTGAGAAATTTGGGCACAATTTGGGCAGGAATTCTGCTCACAAATTTGAGTTTAGATGATTAGCTAACACTTAAAGGGATTTCCCTTTTTAGGAACATGATTGCCACGGCCAGTCTGTTGGACAAGCCATGAGAGGGTTTGTTCTCTAAGGATGATCCAAACACATTCTTAACTCAAGCCCTGCCTGAACTTCAGCAACTCGAATACAAGTCAAGAGAAACTCCCTGCACTTCTGAGGACTCCGAGGTTTAAGCTGATAAAATAGAAGCAGAGAAGGGAGAGTTCTGTTCGACACCAGATTTAAACATGCCAGGCCAGTCCTCCACTGTTAGAACCTGCAGGTGGGAGGTGAGCAGTGACTCTCAGGCAGTGTCTCACCTCAGGCTCCCCGCAGTCGCACTCCTCTCCATCTTCCACGTAGCCATTCCCACACTTCTGGCCACCAAAGGACTCCTTGACCTCAGGCAGGTTAAAGAGGCACATTCCCACTCCTTTTTCCAGGCTGTTTTCCAGGTCCTTTCTGCTGCAGCTACTGAATACCATGGGAAATGGGTAGCTGGAGGAAAAATATATGGAGACAAAAAGTATTGTTGGATGAAAACCCCTCTGTCCTGTCACACGAACCAGAAGATTGTGTTCACTTTCAATCATCATTTGACAGAAGATTGAGACATAGCAATTCACTGTAAACTGAGCCAAACCCATTTATAATAATTTCTGACCATGAGTAAGGGAGTTTCCATCTTTATCAGTTCAATTTGTAGCTGCTGTTAAGCATTGGAAGTGTTCACCTTTGAAATTCCTTCTCCCTCTTTTGCACATGCAAATTTTGATCATGAGCCTAAAGAAATGCTGGGCTTGCAAATAGTATTCCTGCACTTCCAGGACTGCACAACATCCTACTCCTTCTTGGAAAATTCAGCCTCAAATGGCAAATTCACTCATCCTGCTCTGCAGAATAACAAAGTTCCTGCTTTTTTCAGGAAAAAAAAAAAAAAAAAAAGCTACTGTTACTTGATAAGAGCCTGCTTCTTCAATTCATCAAAGTTGAGCTTGGGATCTGCATGATTAAAGCAAAGACAATTCTTATTCTAAATCAGCATGACTGCAAAAGCACTACTGAAAATACCCACATTTTGAATTCCCACTGCTGAGTGAAGGATTGGGACCTGCTGTGCAGGGACACGGTGGCTCTGATTTCCTTTGCAAAACACACAGACCGTGGTAAAAAAATGATCCTCTGTGGTACAAATTCCACCAGATAATTGTTTGTTGTTTTTCTTTTTTTTCTTCTTGGAGAACTTACTTCCATCTCTACTAACGAATGTTTGGAGTTTGACTCACAGATACGAAGCAAAGTGACACCTGGGTTTGGCCACCAGTGTGGTGTCCTAGAGGCTGCTGTGCCTTCTCTGCCCTGGGATGTCATGGAATCGTAGAATGGTTTGGGTTATCAAAGATCATCTCCTTCCACCCTCTGTCCTGGGCAGGGACACCTTCCACCATCCCAGGCTGCTCCAAGTCCCGTCCAACCTGGCCTTGGACACTTCCAGGGATGGGGCAGCCACAGCTTCTCTGGGCAACCTGTGCCAGGGCCTCACCATCCTCACAGCCAAGAATTCCTTCCTAATATCCAATGTCCACATGGTTGAACTGAATCACAACCACACTGTAAAACATCACCTCCCTTAAGACTTGGTACCTTCATCACTGCCAATCCCTGGTCCAACAGTAATTCAACATTTTGGCAGCACAGGAGCCAGTCTGGTAATTTTATTTTACTCACTTTACTCACTAAATGCTTTGTGTCACCCATGTGTTATTAGGACTATTATCTTTACAGACAAGCAAGGTAACAGATGGAAATTCTGCACTGCTGAACTTCAGACTTCGATTAATCTCCTGGTGTTTCTAATATCCTGAAATGAAAAGTTTGTTTTGGGGATGATGACGCCTGTAGGTATCAGAAAGGGATAATTTCTATTACAAAGAAAGAAATGTTTGACATCTCCAAATGCAATAGAGCTTCCTATGCTGGCATAAGGATGTCAATTAGGATCTTCTAGAAGGTTATTGGTACCTTATAGAACAGAATTTGTTTTGTGACTATTCAAAATTACCTCTTTTACAGTTCCTTTTGCAATAAAACAGCCAGCTCATTGGAAAAGAACATAAACATGGCTCTGAAGAAGAAAATAATTTTCCCTTGTCACTATAGGGCTTGTCAAGTTAAACTAAACGATTTGGAGTTTCACTGACATATGACTTCAGAAAGTTAATAGGCATCTCCACTTAAGAAGCTGATTTCTGGAAACTATCAATGATTCAGCAAAATGTCAGAGGCTAAGAAAAAAATAAAGAAATTTCAGAAGAGCATGAGGTAGGAGCCAAGCTGTGAGCTCTGGGCCCTGAGGGAGAACAGGGAAGGTACTCAGAGTAATGGGAACAGAAAATAAAGGCACTTGGAAAACCTCTTATTGACCATTTCATATTAAGCAATAGGGGACGTTCTCAACAGGACACCACAAACTTCTGTCCTACCCTTAGTTTGATTGGAAAGAAAGCTCACAAAATTCTGTGTGAGCAAGTAGATGGATGCACAGGATGATCCTGAAATCACCAGAAAAAAATGAAGAAACCCAGAGAGATCTGAGTGACAAATCCTGCTGAGAGCTTGATCAGACACAGTCCTCATATCAAAGTGTGAATAAATGAGTACTGAAGCATCCAGGCAAGATCCTTCCCTTCAGTGACACAGAGTTACTTTGATATCCACTGAGGTGACACATACACAACTTACATGGGCTGAAATCCATGCAGGAACACAAATGATGCAGTGATATCTCTCAGCCACACATGGGTCGTGAGAACAGCTCACCAGTCAGAACTGTCAACATTTTAGGGCTGTTCCTTTGCATCCATGAATGCTCAGAACCATTTGCACGGATGTGAGATGTGTCTGTCCATCAGCAGGAGGACAGAATCTTCACTCTGTAGCAGAGGTGAAACAGTGCCACTGCTAATGAAGGAGGTTTATGTTTTCCCCCAAAGGAACTTCAAGCTGTTTCCTATTTTGAGCTCAGACCCCCATTCATCTTCTGGCTTTTCCTGCTCTTGACGCTGATTTCCTCAGCTGACATCAGTGCAGCACATGTTATGTGATGACACTTTCTGAAAGTACTTTGTCTTTGCCAAGGAAGCTCAAAATAAAGCCATACAAACCCAGACACGAACCCAGCAAGTGGAAACAGAGCAACTGAAGGGTAACCACACCATGTAAGAGAAGATCCCACATCGGTTGATGTCAACTGGTATTTCACTGGAAAATCAATTGATCTTTAGTGCTGTGATGTTCTGATGCACAGCCACTCTGGGTTTTTTGATCAAAAAAACCACTGAACTCCCATATAACAGCCATAGCACTTGATTGTTGTGATTTTAGGGTACATTTTGGCTGTCTTTGCAATTTTGAAGCTGTTTCATCAGGAGCATGAAATCCCTGGCAGATGGGAAGGGAAGCCATAGACATCAAACTTCAGGAGCATTAGGTACAATGTTTGAGTGAATCCAGGGCTTGTGAAAAGGAGTGGTGATGTGAAAGAAACTCATCCTCTGGACAAATGTAGCAAGTGTCATCCCGCTACCCTGTCAAGAGGCTTCTGACCTCACCTGGAACAAACTGCCTTCGGGTGGGAAAAGGGAATGGGGACTCCAAAGTAAAGTCAGTCCTTGACCTGTCTCCAAGGTTTCAGTAACATGCTAAACAGGGATGTTTGTGCTTTCTGTGGTAGCTCAGAAATTTATCTTATTGGAGAACCCCTCAGTTACCAGCTCATAAACGCCTCTGGAGAACCTTCCAGAGGTAAAAAATTCATTAGCAGTCTTTATACTCCACTATTCTTCACTCAAGACATTTTCTTTTACAGATCATTATTTTTTTTTGCAGTTGGAAAGAGAAAGGAAATTTTAGCCCAACCTCATTCCTATTCTAAAATCTGAGTATCCCACACATTTATTACACTATTTGAATCTCTAGATTTAACACACTATGGAGCATTTTGTCAAACTGTTCTGGCTGTGGGTACAACTCTACAGAACTCCAGCTGTGCCCAGCACTACCATCAGTCTCTTCAGTGTTTTCACAGCAAGGAAAATCATGTCAGTCTTTCCACTCCTCTTGAATCCACAGCACTGCTCGGTGTCTCCTTGGTGCTTAAAAGAAGTATGTAATCCCCAGCAACAAATATTCTACTTCCCAACAGAAGTAGCTTTGTCTGCTCCTGCAAATGAGACCTTCCCAGTAGTAAGAGGACCCCTGGTAACCAACTCCTTTGGAAACAGAGCCTGGTCTTGTCCCACTCATCTATATTCCAAGCACTTAAGCCACCCAAATGCCAGGTTCCTTTATGTAGTTTTGCATTTAGCCTGTGGTAGATGGTTCCTGTCATTAACTAAGTGAAGTGGCATCATCACTGTGTCAAGTCCCATTTGAGACCAGAGGATTCTTTTTTACCAGCACCTCGTTGCCCAGTACAGGCTTTTTTTGGCATGAAGTATAAAAGCTCACCTCCATCGTCTCCATTTCAGAGGAATTCCCCTTCCTAAGGCGCTGAGTAACCAGAGAGCACAAGCACAGGAACAGAGTCACTGCCCCAGAAAATTAAAGTCTGGAGAGATGAGACAACCAAAGCATTCAGGAGAAATGGGGGGGCTACTGATCCATGCAAGGTATCCCAGCTGATCAGCTACAGATCCACCACTGCTGAGGCTGATGGGACATGTTCCCATCACTCTCCTTCCCCTCGCTCCACCTGGGAAATGCCTGGAGGGACACTGACTTGGACTGCAGGAGATGTTTTCTCCATTCCAAACCCTACCCCTGCACTGCAGCAACACCTCAGGAAAGTCATCTGGAGTGAAACCCCCTTGGTTCCTCCAAACATCATCCTTTGGGTGTATAAACATTTAGTACCTTGGATCCACCTCCTCCGTGTTCCTCCACCATAAAACACGACTTATTTTGCTCTTTCTCAAAAAACATCCCTAAAGAGGTAACACCACCATTGCTTCTGGCAATTCTCTGTGTGTTGCACAGGAGGACAAACCACAGGTTCACCATACCTCGAAAAGTAACATTTTGATTGTTATGATTATCACTATCCAATCTCGTGTTTTATTTCTTGTTCAAGAGCTGTAGGATTTTTCTTAAGTAACTGCCTTGTTCTCTCAAAAATATTGGTGTACATACACACACATACACTATATGTATTTACATATCTATTTATAGGGTTAATTTATTCCAGTTCATATTACAACCTGATTATTCAGCATTATGGCAATGTTTATACAGAACCTTTTGCCAAAAGACCCTGAAGTGCTTTACAATTATTCACTCAATTAAAATGCACAAGAGCCCCAAAGAGCTCTATTAAGTACCACCAGGCCTTCCTCCCTGAGGTAATATGATAATTGGAGATTATATTAATTTTAAAAGGGACATTTTGATTTTCTGCAGCATACTTACAGAAAGAGCTGTTGGTCAGCAAGGGGGCAGAAAACTGGGACTGGGCTTTGTCCAGAACTCTTGAAAAATCAAACCTGAGGAGCCATATCTGGAAATAACTCAGGCATCAGCTGTGCTTTTTAGGAGCAGGAAGGTGCATGCAGACAAGAATGGTGCTGAGTGCCAGTGCTCAGAGTCACAATTTCACTAGTCAAACACCTGAATTTCCAACACCTTACATGACAACACCTTGTCTGAACTGAACATCACAGTGACTCTGTGTCTGTCTCAACCCTGGGACCCTTTGAGAGTCACAAATATGAATATTTACTCTCCTCAGTCTCCAAAATTCTTGAATTTTGGCTGTGCAGTGGCTCTCTTACAACTGGAGAGGAGGAGAGCAATGCAGAGCCTTTTCCTGGAGGATGGAAGATATTCAGACTTGACAGAATGTCTTGCACACAAATATGTGGGTTTTGTGGTGCATATCCCAGTTTTACATAGGTACCTAAAAATAAGGGGTTTTAACTTAAAGAATAGAGATAAGATTTTTTTTTTAAATATAAGAAATTTTTCCATGGGAAAAAATGGCAGCACTAGAGGGAGTAACACAAGAATAAACCCCTAGAAGGTAAAAAAAAAATAAAAAATCAAGAAACATTTGTGTTTCTAGACCCAGTGAAGGGTTGATTTCAAGGAACTGTGACAACTTTCCAGCCTCCTCTAACTCCTGATCTAATTGACGTAATTCTTTCCCACTAAAAAGCATCCCCCTCGGTTTTAACCTTCTAGACATTATTACTGCTCTCCATCTCTTGAAAACAACTTTTTATGGTCTCCTAAGAGAGATCAGCCTACCAGAATAAAAGTGAATTTGCTATTAGATGACACTTTTTGACACTCCAGCTCTTCTGGAGTGTGTTAATGAATTAGTAAGCATGAAGAACTTCACAGAATTAGGTATCAAGCAAGAGATAAAATCCATTTTTCTTTGATATTGAAATAGGTGTTCAAATACTACAGGTCCCCTCATGTACCAAGTTCTGTCATCACAGGTTGTTTCATACACCTCACGTTTTAGTAGCAATTGTTTAAAATTAGACAAGTGCCATAATATGGAAGGACTTTTTGATCTATTATTTAAACAGTACTTTTGAGACAGAAAGACACAAATGCAGTTTTAAAGGAGATCCCACAAGCACGATAAAGGGTGACCTCAAAGGTGCCTGCGGATTGTCTCACGCCCAAAGTTTTTCAAATGGCAAATACACAGGAAAACTGGGAGGAGGGGGTAAACTGGAGGACCTTCTGGGCTCCTGGAAGATGTGTAAGCATCACATGATAGAGCTTTGTCCAAGACACAGTCCCAGAACTGATGGGGCACAACTTTTTCAACAGAGTTGGAAGGATTTGGCTGACAATGTAGAATGGTTTTATATATATATATATATATAAAGTAATTAAATGGGAAGTTTGCTTCAAAAGGCAGTGGATGTCTGACAACTCCTACTTATTTTTCTAGCCTATTTTTCACTCTCTTGCTCCTCCTTTATAGTTTTAATCCCTAGAGCATCAATAAAGTAGAGCACGGAATTGGGCCATGTAGTTATATGTGATATCAAAGCTCTTGCTGTCTGAGTTCATGGTCAGTGACTTAAAAACAAGCCTGGATCTCTCCTACAGCTTTTGTCACGTTCACTACATGGTCGTTTTTACACTTCCAATAAATATCTGTGATTATATCACTCTGGTGATTAATTTAATTGATGTGCAGTTGGCTGGCTTGTTGTACTACAATGAAATTTCCAGGGTTATTGAAAAGAAAGTCTTTCCAAGCAAATGATTAAATTTTGCTCACAAATGCTTTAGGTTTGTGTTAATTTGGCCCTGGGGATGGTGCAGATTCCCAGAGTGCATTCCAGTAATCTCCCTTCAGGTTCCCAGATTGGATTGTCACAGCCCCAGCTGAGGCTTGACCTCTCCTGTCACATGGAAGTAACAGAAAATTTAACTACCTGAAATATTCAAAAAGGTAGATTTATATTACTGGATGTGGGACTTCAGGGCAGAAAGCAGTGACAGAACAAATGGCTGGATGGTTTCCAAAAATAGATTCTGCAAAGGAACAACACTTAATGGCTTTATACAGTATAGACCGACATGGCACTCACAAAACTGCCAAATAAAACATTATTAGCAGTTACTTTCCCTCTGACAAATGGACAGTCAGAGAAGTTTTTTCTTGTTGAGAGGCCTGTTGTGACTTTCTAGGGGTGAAGCAATACTAAAACAATTTATCAACCCTGACAGGATTCTGACTCTATGCTGGAGTTATCTGCATTGCAAAACTCCATGGGAATTGAACTCAGACAACTGTTCTTCCTGTTGGAAACCAGACAGCCAAGGAAAGTAGCTGTAATCACTTCAAATTTGCCTCTGGCTCATCTTTTGCTCTGTTTCCTTTTAGACCACTACCTCATTAATAAAAATTTGCTGGATTGCTGAGAGTTCAGGTTTCACAATCTACTACTTAGAATTTGAGGCTAATCCAATGCTGACTCCAGTAAAAGTGAAAAGGCAAGACAGAGCAGAGGGAGGGATGAAAAGGCCAGGTCAGGTCTGGTCCCAGGCTAAGGAAAAGCTGCCGGCAGAGAAGGAAACTGTAGATAAGGAGCACAACCAGAATGCTCTGAGTTTAAATTTGTCACACAAAACACAACATCCTCAGCACGTGACCAGCAAATAAAGAGAAATTGCCCATCCCCTTGCTCAAAATACCTTGCTGAAGATCAGCTTCTTACTGGTTCTTGGTTAGGGAAAAGGTACTTCATTTAATTCCAAACATGACTGAGAATCTGCTTTTGTTTTAGGCAGCTACATTTTGATTTCCTCCCTTGGAAAACCTTGGAATTGTTTTTGTTTTTTTTTTTTTTTTTTTTTTTAAATGGGCCAGGAGAAGATCAGGAGGGGAAAAAAACCAAAACTGACTTTGGGAACCAGCTTGGTTTAAAGACTTGTCATACTGTGGGTTCTTGGCCTCGGGAGATGGATTTGGGTGCAGATGAGCCTGGACATCAGGTGAGTAGAGCAAATGACATCAAGAAGGGGACTCCAAGGGGAGCCAAACCCCACCAGAAGGAACCCAAGGCAGAGAGAAGACATTTCGTACAATCATAGAACATCCTGACTTGGAAGGGACTCACAAGGATCATCAAGTCCAACTCCTGGCCCAGGCCAATCCCGAGGATCAGCCCCTGGACAGGGCACATGAAGAAGCTGTTACACTGGGAAGAGCAGCAGCAGAGGCACTGAGAAAATGCAGTGTATGGGAATTCCAGTGGGTGAGATGTCAGTGCCAGAGAAAAACATCTGAGCCCTGCAAAGACTTGAAAATAACACATAGTTGGGGCACAGGCTCCTATTGATTTCACTTAACATCTGTACTGCCTGGTCTCTTAATAAATCAGGACTAAAGGCAGGAGTGTCTGGCTTGCAGGCAGCATGGCTCAATTTTTTTTCTTTGAGAAGATCCAATTGAAAGATAAGCGAGGCATAACAGTACCAGAAATCAGACTGCATTTCCCCAGCATTTCCACCTTTCCTGCTTCTGTTCAAAGGAAAATGCAGTTTATCCCCTATCACCTAAATCACCTTGACAAATGGAAGTGGAATTATGTTTTAAAAAATCATAGATATATAATAACAAGAAAACACTTTTTTCCCCCCTAGCTTTTCTTTTCTTTTTCACAGAGCTTACGGGCAAAGAAAATACACTAATGAGTAGCCACACTCTGTGTAATCATTATTTCAAGCCAGGAGAAAGAATGGATCCAGCCATGGCCTAGGACTTAGGGATCATTAAGTGAGCAGATTAAAACTTTCACAAACAGAAATGAAAGACTTCTGATAAATCTACCCCCCCCCCCATACATATCCTTGTGAAATCCTGGCCTTATCAAAGTCCATAGGAGCTTTTCTATCAACTTTAAGGGAGCCTGGATTTCACACCTAGGGGTGGTCGGCTGCCAGGAGACGGACACAATTCCATGCTATAAGAAGCAGCCAGAAAGGCTCTGTAGGACACCAAAGTTATTTCACCTCTTCATTTTCAGTGGCTTTACACTAAAATAGGTTGTTTCTTATCCTAATTCACCACTGGGGCTGTGTCATCCATTTCGAAAAGCTGAAATGGAGCCTCCCTGCAATTCTGCCACCAGAACCCCACGGTAAGTGTGTCCGGAGCTTTGTAATTGGCTTTGACACTAGAAAAGGAAAAGAATGACTTTGCAGGAAGGTATTTTTGGGGTAAAATGGACATCTTCCCTCTCTGAATTTGAAACATTTTGCACATCTATCCCAGGCACAAAAGCCTCTGTGATTCTCATGACAACTGTGGCAAATGCAGCTGAAGGCGTCACTTAATTACAGTGATTCAGCCTTCCAAGTCAACATCAGTTCCTTCGAGCGCTCCCGGCCATACAACACATGTTCAAAGAGGAGCATTCATGTGACCTCAAGAATATGCCCTTTAGAGTACGTTTCCATTATTATGCTGGGAATTTGGAATTCATTAACACCAATTAAAACTGGACACTGTGGGCTTCATTCTCCATGCGCTGCACTACAGATTTATCCCTGTAGGTTGAAAAGCTTGTGTTTTTTTTTTTTTTTTTATGAAAGAGAAAGCTGAGATAAAGGGAAATGTCCTTATATGATTTGTTCTCATGGGTCATGGCAATAACAGCACTGCAGGAGAAAAATGTCCCTCCCAGAGCTATATTTTCTGTGGATATTACAGCAACAAGACAAAACGCAGCTGAGCTCCCCCGTTCCAGCATCCAGTAAAGCTGTTCCCATTCTGGATACATCTCAGAGTAGAAACCACAACTTGTCCTTAAGTATCAGCTATAAATAATCCCACCACAAGTAAAGTGTGTTTTCATTTGAGAAGTCACCTCTGTCCTTGTCAGCTTCACTTACAGAAAAGTCATGCTGTCAATCTGCACGAGTTCTCCTTGACAATACACCAGGAAAGCCAAATATTTTCACTTCAAACAGGACATCTACTGAAATGGGAAAGACAAAACTGAACAAAAAGCACTTTTTGTTAAAAGACCTGCCCCATAGCTCTGAATGCTAATTGTTACCAGTGACCCAGGCTGGTAAAGGACAGGGGAAAATTAAATCTATTTCAACCAACGCTACTAATTCTCCACTGCAGATCTTATTTATCACAAAAACTAAAAATATCTGTAAGGTATGGAAGTTATTAACAAGAAAGAACGCCAAATGCACTGCAGATATGGGGCTACTTGGAGTGAAGGGAAAGACTGACGTAAATCTATCCTGCAATCTCGTGGCTGCTTCCTACTGAAGGAAGGACCAGAATGCAATGTGCTGAATTACTGGGGCAGAGGGATATGTTGTTTAAGGCTTTTTTTTTAAAAAAAAGCAGTTGCTCTGCTGGCACAACAGACCTAACTCTGTCACAAGTAATTTATTACATCAGTATATCAACTTCATTAAAAAAAGAAAAAGACAACAGAGAAGCCTGTCTTTGTGCCGAGCTCAGCTCAGACGGGTTAGGAAACATAAACAGCTTCAGAGTTTAATTAGAAACTGTTTACATCTGAAAGATAATTTCATTTTCCTCAAATTGTAACAGAGGTAATGCCAGATAGTTCTGCTGACTCCATAGTTTAATGTCTCTGAGATGCCAGACTGAAAAATGCAAAGTGAGGTCTGAACAGCTGAGAACTGATCGAGAGGGGTCAGGAAATTCCGGGCTAAGTACTAATGGTTTGGTTATCCAACGTTTAACTGCTCTGCAGCTACAAGATGCTGTGAAATGTCTAGAAGGGAAAAAGAGAACGAGTCAGCAAACCAAAGTGTCCTTTCCCACACTCTGCTTCTGATTTCTGTCCCATTTCCACCATGACCTTTTGCATTTTTTAAGCTTTACATATTTATTTATTTTTAAACCTTGTGAAGTGTTGGAATAAGTGTTTTTCCCTTTAAGTTGACTTGGTAGCAAAGCCAAGATGCTGTTTCCATGGCATACCCGATTGTCTCCTGAAGACAGCAAGTTGGAAATCTCTGGAGGGTGTATTTTTCATAGCTCAGATCTGTAGGCTCCAGCTCAGGGTTTGAATGACCAAAATGGTGGTGACCTTATATCCTGCCTCCTTGAGATCACTTTTCAAACATAAGAAAGGTGACTGAAACTAATACTTTATACAACAAACACCACAAGTGATTAGTACTTTCCTGACTTGCCCTTAATAGATTTTAACTATGTTTTATTTATTGAACTGCATGTTTATAATGTAGTTAAATAAATATTTTCTCGTATGGCAGTTCAGAAATCAAACCAAAGCAGATGACAAAATAACAAGGCTCCCCACAAAACCCTTGGAGAACCAAACCTACTGAGCAAAACAGTTCTCCAGGAGGCATCAGCCCCCCCATCCAACATGCAAATATACACTTATGGAGAATAAAATCAGCATTACTGCTCCTGGCCTTCTTTTGATGTGCAGTCCTAAAGCTCATTAATGGTAATGGGTGATACACGAGGGGAGAGCAGACCTTCAGCACCATCAAAGGACCATCAAAGCTGTGCAACACACTTTGCCGTTCCCCCAGACACTGCCCTCGGGGGTGAAGGCAACAGAGAAGCTGCTGAGCATCCCCTCACCCTGACCCAGCCCCACTGTTCAGTTACCCCAGTTGCACCGGGATAACTGGACAGCCAGGCAGACCACTAAGAAATCCTCATTAATGAACATTCCTCTGCCTCCACAAGCCTTGCTCTTACTTCCATCGTGATTGTCACGTAGCCTCACAAAATGCTGTTCTGGTTCAGCAGAGATGGAAGCACAGTGCAGCACAGGAGCAAGCCAGGTTTAGATCCACAGGCCAGTTTCTCTGCCCAAACCCGTATTTCATGTTGTTAGCCAGAAATATCAGATGACTTTTGGGTAGAGAGCCTGTACACAGATCCTACAGTTCACACACCCGTGGTCTACCAGTAAAGTTTACTTTAATAGGGAGAACATAGAACTAATCCAAGTTGTGACCCCTCAGTGGTTCTGGGGACCATTTCCAGATGCATTCTTAGATGCCAGTATTTGGGGAAGAGGGAATGTACCAGCTGCTGGACCCCTGAAATAACAGCTACACGTGAATGTTAAACCTTCTGCCACCCCTGCCCCTACACTGAGCGTGAACTCCAGAGAACTCTTCAAACACTGAGCACTGCAGAAGCTGGATCAGAGCATTTACTCTGGGAAAATCAGTCAGACCTTTAGCAACATGAAACAAACATGAAATGGGGATGGGAGAGGAAGAGAAAGCAAATAAAGGGCTATTTTAGATGTCTCTGGTAGTATACTTGCTATCAGAGGGGCTGTCAATAGAGGGGAGCCAATAAAACCAGGGTTTCTTTGCCAGCAGAAATGGATGTTTATTTACAACACAAAATAAAGTGTAATGCACCTCTCCTTGGCCACTGAAGTTAACACATGAAAGGAAAGCTTCAAATGTAACTGTTTCTCTTCCAGATCGTACAGCACTGCACTTCCAAAACAGTTGGGCATTGGCTTGTGATGTGCAACAAAAGAACAAATGTTTCCTAAGCTAATCCTTGGATGTCTGGACAATGAACACACGGATCAGTTCGTCACCAACGAGGCAAAATGGAATGTTCACATTTATGCTGCCTTCCGTGCAACTTGCTTAGTGTCACTTTTTAGCTACTCACAGGCATCTGGTACCATTACTCTGGTAAAAAACCCACTCTGATTCCACTTAAATATTTTATTTAGCCTTAATTACAACTGACATACTCAGTGTTCGGTGCAGAATATCTAATTGCTCCTGGAGGGAATTGAAATCTACTGAGTACCAATGCTCTTTTTCAGTGGTATTTGGAAGAGGTCCACCTGAGGGTCCTTCCCATCCCTAATTCGTCCCCATTTTTCCTCAGCAGTTCTTAGATAGAGTTGATCAGTTTAATTTGGGGCTGTCACTCAGCTGATTCTTAACAGACCACATTTTGCTCTCATTGTCATTCACAAATATACTACTTCCCATTGGCTATCTGCTTTAATTCTAACAGAAAAAAACCCACTACTGATAACAGTAGGGGGTTTTTTTGGAGTGGTTAGAAAAAATGCCCTCTCCAAATTACAACAGTAAATGAACTAGTGTTTTTCTACGTATGATTTCTACTCTGTGCTCTTTCTGTGTTCCTAATCATGCTCCTCCCCCAAACCTGGCCTCCAAAAACTCAATAATTAAAAGGGAAATTGTGTTCTGAAAGACAATTACTCAAAATTAGCTGTTCTTTTCTACCATAAGGCACAGTTCCATAAAACCCCTCTAAAATAATGATCTATGTCTGAGAGGTTGAACTGATCTCATTTCTCCTTTCCCTTCACTTGTGATCATCAACTACAGAAAACACAGGCATTTCCACCAGCAGTGGCACAGCCCAAGCTCCACTTCCCTGCAACACAGTTGCTCTGAATTTACTTTATCTGAGTAAATTCAATTTAAAATCTGACTGAATCAGAAGGACAGAGTGACTTTAAGTTCCGGCAGTGAGAACGGAAATGGTAACACAAGATCCAAGATAAGAATAAGAGGGGAAAACAGGCAGACGTAGAGGAGTTCAATTCATTCTTGACTTTTCAAAAAGAACATCAGACTAAAGAAACACAACAAAGGGGAGTTGCTGTGTTGAGAAATTCTTATAGAGAAGCTGCTTCCTTGTTTATGTGACTGGCCCAGCCCTTCCTGTGTGGCACTGAATGGCTTTCTGGCCCCAATGCTTTGTGCCATCACTGGGATGCAAAACAGAATATGCCTTGAAACTCCTGCAACAGAGGAAAAACTGGTCTACTATGAATCTAAATTATAACAAATGTTTCCTAGGAGATATTCTTTCTTTTAGAAACAGCAATGGCCAAATCCCCTCTCACACATCAAGTTTTGTACTTCTTAAATATCTACCGCTTGTTTCACGTCTTGAAACAACAGCCCTTACAGTATTTTCTTTTCCTAAGAATTTATTATTTTAAGTTATTTTGAATTCATTTACTCTTTTCTCCATCACAGTCATTGAGGAGAAACTTGCAGGTCAGTATGAAGTGGATTCCTGGTCTCTCATTAACACTTAAATTAGGAGGGAGGAAATGGAAAGATATCAAGGAGAACTTTCTGTGAGAGGGAAGGAAGAATAAGTTTCCAGCGTGTTCCACTTCCCTGATAACGAGTTGGCTGAAGAACCATCTATGTATGAACTAGCAGAGAACACCAGTGGCAAGGACACAGGGAAGTATCAACCCTTGGGTTTACAGGAGGGGAGAAGACTAACTGTGAAAATTTTGTTTCTCTTATGGCTGGCATAAAGTATCAAGTGTATCTGAACCGTTAGGCTTTGGGGGGACTCACCTGATTTCAACTCCCGTGGATGTACCTGTGCTCAATTTTCATGAAGGATGACATATAAAAAGTGCATTTCCAAAATTATTAAATACTCTAACACTGCTGATTGGCAGCATTTTGCTCTGCTGTGCTAAATTCTGCTGATAGTTGCAATGGTATAAATCTAGACCAATGCCTTGGCTTGCATCACAGCTCTGCTGTTTTTATCTAGTTGTCAGGGAGAATATTTTCACTCCTAAGAGTGGACACTTTAGGGAGATGTTTGGAAAACAAGTGGAGTACTGAAATGGCCTCACTGGGTCAGCCTTGTCCCTTAGTTTTCAGATACTTTGATCTCTGTATAAAGACTCACAAATCTCTAGTACTCCCTATATCCTTCTTTGTCACTTGGAACAATCTGTGGTCAAAACAATTTAAAAAACTGTAGGAATATCTCTAAAACATATACATAAAAAAAGAGAACAATGTGTTAGCATTAAATATTTCCATACTGATACTATTTTTATAGCAACCTCCCACATTTCTACAGAGGGATTTATGCGATTTTCACAAAAGATATTTGAATCTCTAGAAGTCCTGGACTGACATAAACTTCGGGAATTTTGTATCTCCTTTAATGTCATAAAAATATACTTTGCTAAAGTAGTAGGTCTTTAGTTATCTGTAGCTCACACACAACTGATACACATCTTGGTGGTATCTTTCAAGAGTAAAAACTATAGGAAGCTCATTTAAAGAGAGATACAACAGAGTTTAAATACCACAGTGATCCCTGGAGATTTTTTTTCCACCATGAAGTAATTTCCAAGACCTCTTCAAAGACTGAAACATTAGAACTGAAAGAAATTACAATAATCAATGAAATCCCGTTTAAGCAAAAAGCATTAAAACATTCCTTTTGCTGCACCACCACACCAATGACTCCAAAGTTAAGTTCACAGAGGCCTCTCTGTTAAAACTTAGATATTTCCTGTGCTTTTTAGGTCTCATATAAGGACTTCTCAGTGCTTTTTACAGCAGCTTCAGCCCAAAGATTTTTTTTATTGCACTCATCAAATCTACCTCAAAACAATTAAAAGAGCACAGAGTGAGTGCAATGAGTAGACTGAGAGAGTGGGCTGTCTCTCTAAAGGGATGTGGCCTCCCTGGGATGCTCTTTGTTTTGAATTTTTGCTATTCTAAGAGTGTATTTCAGGTAGGGAGCGTTCATTTGGACTTCCCTTAACAAGCATGTACTCCCAGAGGGGAAAGCTCTTGAGTGTTCCTTGTTTACTGTTGCTCAGAGGAATACTATTATTGGTCAGACGTTGGGTGAATAAATATTCAAAGAGTTAATTTTAAATGGGTAAAATGCAGTTTGGCTTAAGGCACAAAGTATTCTCCTGGAATGTTTGTTACAGATCGACAGCACGATATGAAGGTAAAGCCTAAGGCTATAAACCTGGTGTTAAAGTTTCCATTTATAAATCAATAATCACCGCAAACAAACCAGCCTGCTCAGGTCTGTGAAGGCCAAAACTCTTCCTCGGGCACAAGTTTGGTGAAAAATCCCAAGAGATGTTTACAAAGTGTGACTGACATGCCCCCCAAGCTATGGGGTGCTGGGGGTGGGCCCAGGGAAGCACAGCCTGCAGGAACCCCAACGGGTGAGCTGAGCTGCTTGGAGGAACGAGGAATGAAGTATCCAAACCCTCATATCCTAAGGAATACGTGGAGTGGGTACAACCTTGCTCTGCCCTTGCCCTGAGCCAACCCAGAGCCAGGTGCCTGCCCTGGCACATCCAGCACCGAGGACAGTTCAGAAACACCCAAAGCAATCAGGTGGGGAGGGCAGAACGAGGGAAGAGGTCTCTAATGTCACCTTCAGTAGGTGAGTTCAGAGAGCAACCAGAAATTTCCATCCTGAGAGCATCCCTGTGTTTATTCCAAAGTGGAGTAGCTGGATGCTGAACAGATAACTCATCTGAGATGACTAAAGCTGGGATGCACCTTCCAGGAGCTCAGAGCCCAGCCCTGCCTACCCACTGCTTACCAGCTATCACCTCACCTCAGAGCCCTGTTTCCAACCTCAGTTTGTTCCCACAGTGTGTACATGAGCCCTGACATGCTGCAGAACACGATTCCATATGGATAATTACTACCTATTGTTTCAGAAGAGCCAAGCTGTTTTTCTTTTCCAAACTGTGGAAATCACTCCCATTCTTCTCCACGTACGCAACTCTCTTTTGTTTGTCTCTTAACTTGCTGTACTTGGCCTCTGGCCAGAGTCCCTCTCTCTACCCTGATGGAGAGTGACAACTTGCCTTTGAAGGAAGGCCAAGGCTGCTGTTGGGCTGACCAGCAGGGAGCAATCCAGCCCAACGCTCCCTGGCCTCTCCCAGATCGCTCCCCTTCTTTCCCAGAAACATGCTGTCTCGGAAAAGGCAGAGGTTGAGCCAATCACATTTCCCAGAAGAGGGTTTTAAGCAACATATAAACTTTGATCACACACAGAGAACACTGGAGCTGGAAGAGGAATCAGACAATCATCTAGACCATTCTCTTGCCCTAAGGAACACCCAGCTGTACCTGCACTGCTGGCAGGTATTTGCCTGACTGGTCCCTACTCTCTTCCAGTCACAGGCAGCACCATTTCTGCAGGCAGTCCAGTCCAGAACATCACTTACCATCAGAGAGCTTTGGTAAATCTATTCTCCCTTACTTCAGTTTAATCCTATCAGTTCTAGTCTGATAATGGACATGGACAACTCACCCATCATACCCTTCATTTCTAACTGGAGTTTAAAATACAGCAAAGCAAACTGTCACTGGTCACTCTGGTCAGGGTGCCTGGACTTTGAGTGTCTACAAACTCTACCCTTCTCCCTTTATATAGTGCCTTGATCGGCAGAGCAACCCTCCAGTACTGACACAGAGGATCGTGGAATATCCCAAGTTGGAAAGGACCTACAAGGATCACAGAGTCCAGCTCCTGGCCCTGCACTCAGAGAGATGACCACAGGTCCACTGGCTTTATTTCCCACAGTGTCTTATCTCTTTTCTTGGAAGATCTCCCTCTGGCCATGGAACAGCCCTAAACTCGCCGACTTCACAGCTTTAATTTGCTCAGATGCTAAAACTGCTACACAGTGAAATGCAAAAGCTTGAGGAAAACTAAAGCTTGTGCAAAACTAAAAACCTTCCCTGCTTGAGACAAAGGCTTTGCAGAGAGTCTAAGAGTGTATTTCCTGCGTTACTGTATTTCCTACACATCATAATCTTGGCCTTGGGGATGTTGCTCGTTTTCTACTGTGACTGATACTCAGTTGGCAAGACGAGAAAAGGTGAAATTCTGACTTTGTTTGGCTGCGGTTAGTTTTTTTTAATTAACCACTTGCTGACAGGATTTTTGTCTCTCACACTGGTGACCTGCAAATGGAAAGGTACAGTGGGACATGTTATGCTCTGACAACACATTTAATTGTTTCAGCTTAAGGGGGATAACTGTGAGAAGATTTGACAGGTGCTGGAAGTCGTTCCTTTTTTTACCTTTCAGTGTTCCTGAGACACAAAACAAAACCACAAATGTCCCACTGTAACTGTAGCTTGCCAGTCCTACCCTTGCACTTACCCAGTCGAGGGGTTCATGATGCAACCCCCTTTGTCAGCAGACGCTTTGCAGTTGCAGCCCCTCTCCAGTGTGTCGTGATTCATCCCAAAATTGTGCCCCAGTTCATGAGCCAGTGTGACTGCTGCACCCAGAGGGTTTTCAGAGTGATCCTTAAAAAAACCCAAAAAACACAAGAGAACTAGTCAAGTTAACATATAAAACCAGTTCAAAATACACATTCCCCCTCTAAGGTCCTATTGCTTGTCCTTTGAAGTTATTTATAAGCTTAGCTGCAGTTACTCCGCTGGTAAATCAACTCAGTTTTAAATTCATCCACACACACCGAGTGCAAACTGGGAATTCCAGGACAACCTGCCTGGCCACCCAGGTTCCCCAGCACAATGGACACTGGAGACCATTGAGCAGCTCTGAACATCTGGGTCATGTCTTTCTTAGGGCTTAAAATTCCCCGTTCAATAAATCCCCCAAACTCCCAAGACATGCAGGGTTGTAAAGGATAATCATTTGTGGGTGAGGATGAGTGTGGTGAGGGAAAAGTGAGAAGATCCTTCACGTCAGGAGAAAAATTACAAATGCAGCAAGAGATTTCACTCAGCCAATTTAATATTCTTCACACCGTTTCTTTAATATCAGAATGTCCAAGATTTCACAAGCTTTGAAAGAAAAACCAAGTACCTTTGGAAATCTCCTTATTAAAATGAAAGGCCAAAGCAGGTTAAAAGCTTCCATGGCCTCTTATTAAGAATTATGAATAAATATTCCAAATGTTGCAAGTGTCAATTTGAAATATCAGCGTTAATCCTTGTTGAAATGCTGATTTTTGGGACATTTATTCCTGAGATATTCACCTCATGATCCCATTACAGGCTGCTGATCAAACTGATGTTTTGGCTAAGAGACCACTAAGAGACCTTTCAACATTGAACATTTTCCTTGAGGGAAAAACATCCACTGTACTTGCATGAAAGCTTCCCCTAAAGGCATAAACATGTAATATAAATGCATGATCTACTATTTATCAGTCAGTAAATGGAATTACTGTGTGCAGCTGCCTGCTCTAAAAGCTTGTATGAATATGTTCACTTTAAATAACTCTTTTAGTATCATCTAAGCAAAACTCCAGACTAAAAAGACAGGTAAAACTGTCTGAAACATTATCCCTGTATTAATGGAGGCCTTAATTCATGACTTGGGGTAGATTTAAGAGTTTCTTCTTTCATCTGTCTGGGCTAATTTTTTTTCAGTAAATCATTTCTCAAACAGCAAACAAAATGAAAAAGAGAATACAAGAAGCTGCTCTTTCTGAATCTGTAGTAAACTCAGAGTTTCTCCTTTTAGTTTCTTCCTGAATTTTAAATCTCAATATAAAATCTTGTGACAGCCACTTTGTGGGCAGTTTGTCCTGCACATGCCTACATATGGAGATGTCTTATCTAGGTACTGCTCAGATACAGATGGATTTATCTTTGTACAGAGTAATTTATGGAATATTTAGAGAATTCAGTGTCACTGAACCTGATGCCATAAAAAGAGGACAGCCTCTCATTCCACTGGAGAAAAGTACATGAAGAAAGATTAAGAAAACAATGAAATAATTCCGTATCATTTACTGGTGACAGTTAATTATACTGGATGATGCCTTGAAATTAAGGCTGTCTGGTCAAGACAGAAACTCCTCTAAGCATTGAGCTACCCAGACAGACAGCAAACTGAGCTCAGATTTTATTTTTCCAGTATCTTCTCTACTTTCTGAACAGTGATTATACTTATCTCAGTAGTCTAAGGCTGGCAATTAAAAATAAAAACAAGAATTCACACAGTCCACTCCAGAAGTAGAGCGATAAATGACGTGAAATGTAATTTGGGACTTGAAGAGACAAACAATGATTACAGCCATGAGGTTCTCATTACTTGCTCAGATCCACTTGGAATGCAATTTTATCAGCTTCTAGAGGGGGTGTTTAAAAGAAGGAATGTGATGCCTCAGCAAAAGAGGTTATTTGAAGACAGCATAAATGAAGATTATCAAAACAAACAGTGACATGTCCCATTTAATATTGAGACCATTTAAGTATCACGAGGACTAAAGAAATGAATAGCAATGTGACTTTGATTTATTCCACCAGGGTCTTTTAAAGTTAACTTGAGCAGTAAAAGTCGTTACCAAACAGTTTCACAACCATTGAATAAGTAACCATCTACTGTTAAGACGTTATAAGCTGTTGCACAAAACATGCAGCTGCTTTCAGCTGAACTCTGCTTCATCCCACTGAGATTCACATCAAATCCTAATAATAAAACACTGTCACCTACAGCTACAACAGGCAAATAGGTTCTGGTACTTTCCATGGTCACTCAGGTCGCAGAGACAAAGAACCACAGAATGGTTTGTGTTGGAAGGGATTTTTTAAAGCTCCTCTTGTTCCACTCCCCTGCCATGGGCAGGGACACCTTCCACTAGCCCAGGTTGCTCCAAGCCCAGTCCAACCTGGCCTTGGACACTTCCAGGGATCCAGGGGCAGCCACAGCTTCTCTGGGCAACCTGTGCCAGGGCCCCACCACCCTCACAGGGAAGAATTTCTTCCTAATATTTGATCTGAATCTCTCCTCTATTAATTTAAAACCATTCCCCCTTGTCCTATCACTCAATGCCCACGTAAAAAGTCACTCTACCTTTCTTTTATACAGCAACTCAGAAATATTTTACTTTTAAATCCATTAATTCAGTGGGCAAACTTTTGAAACAGAACAATGGCCACTGAATCATGTGTCAAAGACTTCCTTTAGTATCAACTTCTCTTTGGTCTTTCTATGATATTACAGAACCATCACAGTAAAATAAAATTATAATGGTCTTGTTAAAACTTCTCCCACTCCGATGACTGCTCTCCCCACTTTGAGTTTCTCTTACAATTAGTGGGGGACCAAGTGTCACCTACTGAGAGAATTCAGCCCCACAGAAGAGTAGAGATGGGCAGGCTCTCGGGGAGGCATGACAGAGGAATTCAGATCATACAGTCAAGCTGACTGACTGCAAAAAGAGTCGGGAAAATCAGATCAGACAAGAATGACTCCAGATTTTGCATTCAAATGTCATTTCTGATGCAATCTCTCGTCTCTTCTTTCAGCACAGTTTTTAGAATGTGGGAGCTCTTGGTGTCGAGTGTTTGGGGTGGGATGGGTAAGAGGTTGGCTGAATTATGAGCTTGGCCAAATGTCCTGTTGCCCAGTGCTGGGACACTTGAGCGCCTCAGTTTCCCAGGTTAAAAGTTGTTCTTTTTTTCAGAGAATCACAGAATCTTTTGTTGGAAAAGACCTTTAAGACCAAGGAGTTCAACCATCCCCCAGCACTGCCAAGGCCACACTAACCCATGTCCCCAAGTGCCACATCCACAGGCTTTTAAATTCCTCCAGGGATGTGGACTCCACCCATGCCCTGGGCAGCTGTGCCAGGGCTGGGCAACCCTTTTGGTGAATAATTTTTCTGTGATATCCCTCCTGGAGCAACTTGAGGCTGTTTTCTCTTCATTTGTGTGTCTTCCAAATGCAGAGCTCCCTTCCGTAGGTAGCAGTATATATAAATATTTTTTGTATACACCTTGTTCAGCCTTTGTTAACTCAGGGGGAAGGCTGGACAGCTGCACACCTGGGTTTTTGGGGTAAGTGTTTGCTTGGTTTGGATTTGGCTCAGATTTGAGGATTTGCCTGAAGAACTGGTAAATATTTCTAGTTATTCTGTGCAAAGCTAAAGTTAATTAGCACCTCAAAAGCTTAAATTCACTGAGGTGGGAGTATCTAGGTAACATCATGCTCCCCTTCATGACCAAATCTGCAGGATTCACACACAAACACTGGGCTTCTCCTGGACATAGAAATCAGCCCCTTCTCTGTCAGAGCCTCGAGAGCACTCTAAAGAAAAGCTGATTCTTGTTTTCTTGTTACTGGGATGAACTATCTGTAATTTTTTCTGTTTCCAAAGTGAAGAGGACTGACTTGGCAGTAAATTACACTGTATTTTAAAGTTTAAGCTAAAAATTAAAAGGAGAAAGAAAAATCATCATTAAGGGCGTCTCTGACTGCAGTGACTGCAGCCCTGAGAGTGAAATGGATAAAATGGGTCTGTCTGCCTCTTATGTGCCTTTACCAAGACTTGGAATTGCACTGGGAGACCCACCTTTTTAATTCCTCTTTTCCTCTTTTTCCTTTTGTACCTTTCACCCCGGTACCCAGTGAACAACAGTTCCAAACACCAATTAGAGACTCACCTTCCAAAGCCACCAAGAGCCTGAAAGCTTTGGCTCTTCCACAATTTTGATATGACTTCTCAAATTACATGATTTGTTTCCAACTCTCCCACACCTCGGCCTCCTTGCTGACCTTGTAAACTCTCCCTGTCATCTCCCTGGGTGTTAGTTAAGAAGGAAGGGAATCCAGGAGCTTCAAGGGATGGCACCTCTGGGATTACCCTGCTGAGTGGATTGGCTTGAGGCAAAAGCCTCAGTGTCCTGGGCTCCAGGTCAGTCCACGAAGCTTTGAAGAACTGGGAGCTTTGGGACCATGCAAATGCCAAGTGTTGTGTGTTCCTGAGCTGCCACCTTGTTTATGGAGGATCTGCAGCTCGGGTGTCCAGCAGAGCTGGAGAGACCCACCACCACATCACCTGAGGTGCTGCAAGTCCCAGCAGAGCTGAAGAAAGCACAAGGGTTTTCATCAGGTGCAATCTGAGCTCAGACAGTATCTAAGGGGAGTTTAGGGAGTCCACATCCCATTTTATTTAAACTACTTCTAGCGTAAAGGTTAGTTAATTAACACTTCTTCCTGCCTGACTTAGAACAAAAAAACTGTTTGAAATGAAAAAAAAATTAAAATCAGGAAAGAAAATACTCCAGAACTGCTTCCAAATATTGGGTAAGGTGTATAATGGTATGTTCATCATGTCTAACATCTGACAACAGCATTAGCAGTAACAGTCTGTGAGAGACTCAGGTGGAATAAATGCTACCATGGCTTGTGCTTGCTGCCTGGCAATGCAATAAAACCACTGCTGCAGAGATGGAAAATAAGGCCTAACACAGGAAACTCCATAAATATAGAATAAAATCAATATAATAAAAGATTCAGGACAGATTGTTGTTGCCTGTAACACAAGTATACCCGAGTGTACAACAAATGCATCTTCTGGTTCTCATCCTTCCCAGCACCTCAGCAGCTGATTCAGTGACAATTGGGAGTATAAACTCCTTGCAAACAGGGCATGCTGTATTTTAATGCAATATTTGGATTTTTTCTCACTGTGGAAACTATCATTTACAATCAATCTGAATAGAGATACAAACAATACCGAGACTGAAAGCGGGACAGAGGGGGCCGATGTTCCGGTTCGGGATGCAGTACCATAAAACTTGATACGGTGTCACACCAGCTGGGCCAGTTTGGACTGCTGTGCTTTTGCCACTTACCATGACAACTCCTCCAGACTGCTCTGCAGTGCACATGCTCATGATGGGTGCCATGCCAATGGTGGTCCCTTGGAAGTACACGCCGCTGCAGGAGAGGGGGAGAGGAGAGGAAGAACCACAGAATCACTACTCAATGCCACGACACCCCCCTGTTATTTCCAGTCTTGTGTTTCTGCTGATCTCAAACAAAGATCCCATTTCCAACGTGTCAGCTCCTCACATTTGCAGGTTTAAAACAATAAAAGCACAGATTAGGTCCCTGAACTGACAACAACTCCATCCCTGCTATGAGGGACAACCATTTGAACACTGTCCTTTGGGTTTACTGCTCTAACAGGACCCTCCTTGCCTTTCTTTTTTTCCCCTTTCTGAAGCTGAGAACAGAAATACAAGCAAAAAAAATAACATCTCCGGCTCAAAGAAGGGTTATTGTGATGCAGTGAGAAGTTTATATGCTACTTGTTTTGATACACAGCCTAGAGTGTAATAATTCCAGACAAAGTATTATTATACATAGCAATCAAATATCTCAGGAGAGACAGTTTGGAGGGGCTCAATTTATTCTTACGCAGCTAGTATAAGAAGTAAAGAATTCCTTTTAATTACTAAGACGTCAGGTATATTTATCTGTTTAATATAAAGAATAATTGATCAAAATAATACCTGATTAAAGAAAGAGGGTTTCCTCTTTCCTTTTTTTTTCAAGAGTGCTTTTACTTTCATGGAATCATAGACTCCTTTGGGTTGGAAGGGACCTTTACTCGACTACTTTAGTTCAAGAACCAGCAGCAGGATAAAACATGTGTATGATTTAATTTCTAAGCCCAAATTCAAATGAAATGTCCAACTTAGGCTGCATCTTAATGTTTATTGAGATCTTTCCACTAAAAAACAGGCTTCTCACAGAGGCCTTTTAACTCAACACTTGGGTGAGGGCGAGACTGCCTTTTTCAGTAACAATTTAGGCTGAGCCCAGTTTAAACTGCTTGTAATTTCCCAAGTATTTAGCAGCTTATTACACATCTGCTGTTCTACAGGAGTTGTGTTTGGGACAGGCTTTGAGTGACAGGGTCTCACAGAGCTGGGCAAGGAAATTCAGCTGCTGAAGAGCCCTGCAAAGGGTTTTGATGTTTGGTGTTTGCAGAGGGGAAAGACAAACCCTCAGGATCACAGGTGTTCCTTCCAAAAGTGTAGCCAGTGGGGAAGGATTGAGCACATCTATTCCCAAATCACCAAAATCCCGGTACCAAACGTGGTGCCAAGTCTACCTTATGAGCTGGGCGTTGTCGTGGGGTTTACGAGGTAGCAGTTTTAGCTTTCTCCAGTCCAGAAACTCATGAAGGCTGGTGAAAGGGTCTTGAGAAATAGAGCACTTATCCATGTCATTCCATACTTCCACTCCGACCAGGGCCACCCGGATATTTAGTGGCCTGTAGAACTAGTGAGGACAGAAAAACAGAAACATGTCTCTGAAACCCCTTTTGGACCACACCGGATCAGAGTGTTTCGACAGAAACATGATGAACCTTTCTTGTAGAGCTTAAAACAGCATCTTCTCCAGGGCAAAACACCTGACAGGACTTACTCAGACAAAGTATTTCCATGGCTTGTGGAGGGGAGCCAGGCCAACATCAGCAACAGAGCTGAGATAACAATCCTAATGTGAGACTAATGCGAAGAAGGATTCCAGAATCGATCAAGTCCAGATTTGGCTGACAGTCTGAGAAAAACATACACTGCATCTCTGTCTTGTTTCCATGCACTACAGTCATTTGGATAACAGAGGCATTTGTTGAGCATAAATTAAGCATGAAAGAAAGAATATATTGCAACATGCAAAATTAGTTTTGAGCAGGTAACATGTAAACACCTGTCCTCCAGTAATAAGTCAGCAGACAGCTATGGATGAGGTAGAGTTGTCTTCAGCAGCTTGTTTTTAATCAGGAATGCTTCTCCTTGAGCTATTGCCCTTGAAGTATCACTTGATAAGTTCTCAGATAAATTAAGACCCTCTCAGTTATAATTTCACTACTGGACTCCTAATGTTTTCTGGCCCTATGGCCCAATAAACTCTAATTTGGTCAAAAACCACTGTAGAGGACTCTTAGCCTTTATTATCAAGAAATTAATTCAGGACAAAAAAGAATCCAGTGTATGAATCTCTCTTATTACTCTCAATAAGATCCATCAATTTCTGCTTCCTTAAACACTGCATATTTTAAATTCTGGCATTTTCCTTGGATTCTACATCTTATTAACTGTGTCTTCACAGGTCCTTTGTTGGCCTTACAGTTGGACCTTTCCTTGTTGCTGCAGAGGACTTTTTTCTCCAAATTTCTCCTTAAAATAATCCTCTTATTTTCTATAGGCTGTTCCATAGATGATTATCCCCACCCCCTTCCCAGGTGAAAAAATCCTACCTCTAAACTGTGCCTCTCCTTAGGAAGAGAAATTTGCTTCCAGAGATCCATGCATCCCATTACAGCAGAGCAGAGCTCACGGCTTAGTATATTCAAGGGCATACAAAAGGTTTAAATTTACTCTTTTTACACTTTTGATTTTACTGGTTGGAGAGAAACATTGCTCTGAAGCACTGGAGTATCAGGAAGGCTGCAGGGTTAGCTCCTTGAAAGGGTGAGTGGACAAGGTTGTGAAAGGTGCTGATCTGAGCACAGTGTCTTTCCTAATTTACTACTTGAAGAAACACAGATTTCACAGCAACATCCCTCAGAAAGTGTAGTGGGGTTGGAAAAAGTGAAGCAATCCTCATATTCCTACCTTATCAACGTAGTTTGCAATTTCTATCAGCCTCTGCTTGACTTTTTCCACATCTTTGCCTTGTCTCTGAAACTTGGGATGCAAAGGATCAGTGTACCAGCAGCACAAATACCACAGTTTCCCCCAACAGCCACCTTACTCTGCCAGCACATCAGGGGTGTTTGGGAATTACAGGATGTAGCCAAAAGCCACCAGCAGACTCCTGTTGGATTCATGGGAACAGTCTGCCTCAGGAAAAGCACAAGTTATGGGATAGGACTTTGGATCTCATGAAAAGGTTTTAAAACCTCTAAATCTTACGCAGAGATCTTTTAGGGACTGATGTTTTGGGAAAAACGCTCTTCTCTTAGTGGGTCTCGCAGTAGAGTGGTTGCAATTCCCTCACTGGCAGTGTTCAAGGACACGAAAAAGAAAACTAAGGAGCAAAATAATTCAAACCAAGATTTAGATCTTTGCCTGCCATTCCGCTCATGGGAACATTTCTACAGCCAATGCCTTTTCCTGGCTTTGAAGGTCTGTGTGCAAACCACCGGCAAGTCCGTTGTGTTCCATGAACTGTGATGGTACAGTGCTGCTTCCAAAGCACTGACAGCCCCACTGAGGGCAGGGGGAATGGCAATGAGGACTTAACTTGCTCAAGGAGACCCTGGGCAGTGGATTAATATTTGTCTCTTGTTATTTGAGAGTCAAATTCCATGAAGTATTGCAAGACATTTCACAATTGGCTCAGTGTTGTCCTGCCTTAATAGTTCCTTCCATTGCTTAGCCCTAGTTAGGGAAAATTATTTACTTCTGAAACCCATCATATTATTGGCTGAAGCACATTACTTGCAGCACCATGTAACTGATCTGAGTCAACCATTTCCTGCCCGTGCTTCCCATAACTTTTTCCTCCTGAGTTCCTTACCTCCCGATTGTCTGCCACAATAACAAGCTCCACATACTTCGTTGTCTTCAGAGTCTCCCTCTTGTGCTGTCAAAAAAATCATGAAAATTGTATTTTGTTTTCAGCCTCAGTACAACAAAGTGCTTGCAAGAGCAGATGCACAACATCTCAGATTCACAACCTACGAATTTTTGTTGTATTCCTTCTCTTCATGGAAGTTTTCCTTACCCACAAAAAACCCCAGGATTTGATCACAGAAAGCAGCAGAGAGCTGCAAAGTCTCTCTCAACCTTTCAGCTTTCTGCAGTTGAAAAGTCTGACTTATCTTTCCTTGCAGGAGAATATCACCTCTAGCAGAGAGACCTTTGCTGTTTCCAAGGCACATTTAAAAGAAGTGATGAGATAACTTCTAACAAACATTTCATACAATAGACAAACTGGCTGCTAAGAAAAATGAGAGATAAAGGGATATTGAGTGGAGCAGAGAAGAGGTCAAGAGGTCAACTGATAAATTATGTAGGAAGAAAAACCCAAGAATAAAAATTGCAGAAAAAAAGCAGAACCAACTGTCAAAGACACTGTCAGTGTCTGGGGAAGCAAATTAATACTCTAAAAATGGAAGGCATACATTGAATTTTGTATCTGAATATTCCTAAAAAAGAGCTGGTCATGATACTTGCAGTTCTAAATGCAGGCCTAAAAGAATCACAATGTTTAGCTTAAAAAAAAAAAAAAGCACTGAAGAAAGTGAAATGATTTTGCAATAGTACAAATCATAGCACAGATCCTCTGCTACCCTAAATTTGAGTGACCTATTAATGCCTGTAAAAGTTTTGATTTACAGCAGCTGAGCATCTATTCTGTCATGTGTCTGGAACAAGACAGTTAGGGAAAAGAGATCTCAGCAGAATATCTGATCTTTGTGCCAGAACTTAAGGGGCTTAAGCAGATGTCTGACCTACTACTGACCATGATGTCTTGAACTAAACCAATGCTCTGTAACCTAAAACATGACTAAAGCTTTCCAAAGAAAACTGTTCCAAGGCAAACTGTGTGATCCCCTAAGCTCAGCCAGTGTTGGACACAGCCTTCCAGCCAAATTTCACAAAGTTTTCTTCACATTATCTTTGTTATCTGCAGACTAATGATTTTGGATGTTTGGCAAGAAACCTCATGTTTAGAGGAAAGTGAACAATGTAACCTCTGGTAACTGATTTTTAAACTCATATTCAATAGCACTACCCAGCCTTCCAACTTCAATAACTGGGAAAGTGTTAGATTCCATTTGGACAGTGTTTATGAACAGAGAGAGGAGCAAAAACTATTGTTAATGAACTAAACATCAAGGAAACAAACCCTTCATAGGATTACACTTATCAGGGGGTCTGTCAAATGATGCTCTCACAACTTCTGCTATTTGGGTTCTCTGTCCCTTTTTTGTGCTCTGCTGGAGCCCACTGTCACCTCTATGGGGTCATGGTGGCACACACGGCCCTGTAGTGCCTGGTGATGAGCTGGCTGCAAACCAGGACATCAAGAAGTCAGTTTGTCCTCTCCTGCTGCTCCTGGAACAGCAACAGCTCCAGTACAAAGGGTCTGTGTTGTCTCAGAAGACTCCAGCAAGAACCTACAGTGCTCCAGCAGAGCTTGGTTTCACAGAATCACAGAATGGTTTGGGTTGGAAGGGGCCCTAAAGACCATTTTGTTTCACCCCCTGCCATGGGCAGGGACACCTTCCACCATCCCAGGTTGCTTCAAACCCTGTCCAACCTGGCCTTGGACACCTCCAGGGATGGGGCAGCCACAGCTTCTCTGGGCAGCTTCTTCCCTGCAAAATACATCAGACACGAGTGAGATGCCACGTAAGGCAAATGACCACATGGGTCTGGTTTGTGATGGAATTGATCTCTCAGACACTAAAGTCTAACATAAAGTCCTGAAATTTATTACGAGATCCTGAAGAGAGATGTACCCCCAAGGTGCCTCCTACCCTGTCCCAAATGAAGAAGAAAAGATGACACGGGAGAATCCAAGTACAAAGATACAGGAAGAGCTCTGTTACATCAGTCAGCTTAAAACATTTACTTCTTACCAGGAGCAAAACTGTTTGGACTGGAGAGAGTTTGCTGCAGAGAAATTGGCTAACAGTGTATCATCACATAAACCTCTGGTGACTGCCTTGCACAACAAGTCTGTTCCTGAGATTTACCCAAAGGCTATGTGAATTCCTAGGATACAATATTTATTTATAAAATATACCCAATTATGACCGTTTTCAGCTTGCTCCCTGCAGCCAGCTGCATCAGTGCACAGCCCACTGCCTGAGCTAATCCCTCAGAACTAAAATGGAGAGTCAATAATAAAGCCACGGTAGATGTAGAGATGGGGGACAATGTGTTTTGTTCCACTGACTGTCATCTTTCTCTCCTACCACACCTGATTCCACCACAAAACTGCTATCCCATGCAGCTGTAGCCATTCCTCATGCCTCTCTGCCTGGGAATTAACATGGCTTGGATTCACACTGCAGTGGTGCAGCCTCTCTCGTTCTCTGTGACCCGCTTACCCCAAACCCTCACCAGTCTGATCTGTGTCCACCACCACAAGGCTTTTTGTGGCTACAGAGAAAATTCCATACTGCAGGGGCTGTCCTGCACATTGGCCTTGCTTTCTGTAGGATCCTATCTCAATGGAGCTCAACTGGAAAACACACTCCCTGCTGCAATTTGAGGGTCCACTGAGTCATGAAATGACCCAGTATTTATAGTGCTCCAGCTCCAACGGGGCAAAACGTGTCTGCAGATACCTGTGCAGCACCTGAATTGCTCTGTTGAGGCTCGTGTTTGGATCTGGGAAGCTGAGTCTGCTGCGTGTCCCATCATTTATCTGTACCTACATCTAGCCCAAAGGTTAGACTAACTCAGTGATATATTGATCTCACATTTCAGCTCTGCTCGATAAGGATTTAGTGTAGGTAGTTAAGTGCAGAGTCGGGGCAAAGCGGTGAACAAAAATCTCCCCCGAACTTAAGACTTGATTCTGCTTAATTCTGTCACCCAGTGGAATTTGGAGCAGCCTCGTGTCTCCCTGCTTTGCAGGTCATCTTTATTCAGTGTGCCCTCACAGTCTGCTTAGCTGGTGACAACACTGAAATATGAAAACTCACTCCACACATTACATTTGACAACTTTCAAAATTCCTACATTAGAAGCGTGTCCAAGACACTCATTATGTATATTGTACCTATCCACATGATGTGACTGTTGACAGGTTTTATAATTATGTCCACTGAACCACAGCAAAAATAGTTTTCAGATATTTAAAGTGAATTCTGGGATGTAGTTGAAGCCATCACTAAAATGTGAAAACCATAAGGGTAATAATACATTACTTTGACTGTATCAGTTTGTTACGTGCACACATTTTATTTCAGTGTTGCTTTGATTACTTCAGTGAAATTTAGTCAGAAGTTATGAGGAATTCGGGGAAACCTTAATACAGTTATAATAAAGTTATGAAAAGTACTTTTCCAATGCTTTCAACCTACAGATATTTTTAGGAATGCATTTAATTTTAAAGAAGATATATGCAAAAGCTAATACTTTAGATGTAATATTTAATATTCCTAAAATGTAAAATAATTCTGCTACACAAATAGTATCTAGGGATGTAATTTAGTTTGCTTTCCTTAACAACTGACCCGATGCAGAGACTTAGTGCAAGTACAAATGCAAGTACAAATCCCCATATGTGACATTTAATAAAGGCTGAGGGCAGATTTGTATCGTTATGTAATTCCTGAACACCTAAAGCAGCCTTTTCTACAGTCCTCATCCAATATATAGACAAAATTATTGCAGTATTTCCTCTCCCTGATTTTTAGCTCATTTAATTTTCTACAGTTTCTATTAGCATTTCACATGAAGTACACTTCTTTCTGCATAAAAGCAACTACAATAATACATCTGTAAAATAATAGGGTGAGAATTTGTTTTGTCTGCATAAAAGACTTTCCTACCAGAATGTAACGTTTCAAAACCTGATCTCAGCAAAGCATCACAGCTCTCACGTTCTCCTCCACCTTGGGTGGGCAAGAGCTTTTCCAGACACCTCTCAGTATTCTTAGGGGGTCTTAAATTCTGGTTACAACCACATAAGAAACAAAATAAATGACCGTAATATGGTGAAAAAAATATGTTGAAAAGAAAGTAAAAAGCAAGTTACGCACGTAGAATGAGAAAAAAGTAATAAAGCTTTAACAAGTAATTTCAAGCCTGCACTTAAGCAGATGACACCAACCGTTGGTGATGTGGGTTCATGGTTTGCTCAGCAGAGACTCTTTTAACAGAGTTTTAACAGGCAGCAATATGGAAATGCTGCCAGAGACGTACTCAACCAACCAGACATATAAAAGTGCATCATCCACCTACCCTGCCAGCTTGAGAATGGTGTGATGTGTCATTGTCATCAGTTCTCATGGCAGAGATGTCCAGCTGGTGGCCACAAGATCCTGGGGCTATTTTCAAATTCTCTGCTCGGTAGATCTTGTGTTCACTTGTAGCACCTTCTAATGGCTCCAGAATGTAGCTTTTGTTTCCAAACACAATAATTCCCCTGGGACAGAGGAGAGCAGAGTAAGATGCGTGGTTTGGAACTACAACAAAGTTACAACAGATTTAATAATGATGGAGTATGAGAAAGCGAAACGCTGATTTACAATGTCATGGTCGAGTGGAGCAGGAAACATCAAAGCTGTGTATTTGTCATTGCAGCACACTATACTTTAAAAGAAGCAATGGCTCACAGAAAATCTGTCTCTTCTGAAGTGCTGCACTGCAGAGCAAAATTATATTTGTGTTTTATTCGTTTTCCATTCTCCCGGTGATGCACTGCCACCGCTGAGGGAGTCACTGAGCCTGTGCTTCTGAGGCCTCTGTGGCAAATGGGAACGAACAAAAGCCTGGAGAAATGCCTTTGTAAGGAAAAGAACAGCCTGAAAACCACCCATTGTGGTCTGCAGTGAGCATTACACCTTTAGACCAAACACTGATGGGAGCATTGGCTCTGCCCGATGAAAGAGGCATCTCACTGTCAGAAGGGTTATTAAATATTGCACAGTGGGGCAGCAGAGGGAAGCTCAGATATATTAACAGTGGATCCCTGTTTAACTCATTTTACTGCCCAAAATAATAATTTTGACAGCAATAGCACCTGCTCTCTGAGGATCTCAGATTTTCCATCCATGAAAGAGCTCTTGCTGCACTACTTTAAGCTGAAAAGAGGAAAGAGGGGTTAGGAAGAGAAACAACGTGGTGCTCCAAGAAAGATGTGGAAGAACTTAGGACATGTAGCAATTCTGGGTTTCATGTGCTGCCTCCTAACCAAAAACCTCTCCCCCTTTATGCTCCAGACAACTCACCAAACAAAAACAACCTTCTTTGGTTCTTGTGCTGGGTCCTGACCTGTTATTTTAAGATGGTACAGCAAAACAAAGTTGACAAAAGGTTGGATATGTGACAGGTTGGGAGAGTTGGGGCTGTTCAGCCTGGAGAAGAGGAGGCTCCAGGGAGAATTTAGATACTCTTCCAAGGCCTAAAGGGGCTCCAAGAGAGCTGGAGAGAGCCTGGAGGGACAGGACAAGGGGGAATGGCTTCTCACTGCCAGAGGGCAGGGTTAGATGGGATGTTGGGAAGGAATTCTCCCCTGCGAGGGCGGTGAGGCCCTGGCACAGGTTGCCCAGAGAAGCTGTGGCTGCCCCTGGGTCCCTGGAAGTGTCCAAGGCCGGGTTGGACGGGGCTTGGAGCAACCTGGGCTAGTGGAAGGCGTCCCTGCCCATGGCAGGGGGTGGGACTGGATGGTCTGTAAGGCCCCTTCAAACCCAAACCATCCTGCAATTCCATGATCTTTCCAATTCTAAGGAAGCCGCTCGCCCAGCCCTGCACAGCAAACACAGACAGTGCGGTGTGGGAGCCCACGGTCTGCACATGCTGGAATAGGATTTCTGGTACCATATGACACAAAGGAGGATCCTCTCCAGCAAGACCTCTGGAATGACTAATTATAAGTGCAACTGTAGACTCCAAAGTAAGAAAACTCCTGTACATCAGGACTGGCACAGCATTAGAAGGCATGAAGCAGGTTTGCAGACAGGGCTCAGGTAGAAATTACTAAGTAAGGAAGGAATTTAACATTCTGTGCCTGACTTGCAGCCTGACCACGGGCTGCCAACCACACAGGAGGGTCCTACGTAATTCCTACATGGAGCTGGACATCAGGTGTTGTTGGGTACCAGCTTGACTATATAAAAACACTCTTTAAAACCCATTTCTCGTTACTAAACTATGGATAAACATTTTTTTGTGAGGTGTTGTAAAAGTTTATCAATTAGATGCTACACTGGACACTACATTTCGTTATTAATTTCTTCCCTACCTTTAAATTATGAAGGTTTTGAACCCTTAAGCACTGCGAAGGTTCAGCAGCAGTAATTACAGTGTACCTACCTGGAACTCCATGAACCTTTTAATTGGCCAAGGCATTCTTCCTCAATTGCTGCTCTAAACTCCTCTGTACCATCTATATGCTATTAAACAGCAACAATTTTCAGCCCTAAACTGATTGTATTTTATTAGTGTGTCTTTTTAGGTCTATTAGAAGTGTCTGCCCTTCTTATTTCTGTCTGTGTTGCAACAAAGGTAAGATACTACAACCATTTTGAGACCAATACGTGTTGCTGTACAATTCTCCTGCAGAAAGCTTGAGAAAAAAAGACAAAAAAAAAAGAGAAAGAAGAAGCACCCAAAAGCAGGCTAATGACACCATAAAGACTGATTTAAAGATAAAAAGCAGTATTATCGGGAAACAGCTGCCTTAGCTATTCTAAGATACAATGAAGAAACTCAAAGTCTATGGTCTTCTAACCAGTTAACTGCAATACTCATTCCAAGCTGCACAATCTTGCTACAGAACATCATTAACACCAGTTCAAACAAGCCAACAGACAAGCATCCCACTGTTACTAGAACAGCTAAAAGTCCAAGGGAAAAAAGAAGATTAGAAAGCCATGAAATTAAAGTCTGTAAAACAGCATTTACTGATGTGAAGCAAGGCTCAGGGGCTGATAATTCATTTCTAGCTTCCTCAGCACCTGTGGCAGATCAGGTAAGATATATTCCTCAGCCATCACACAGCAGGCTGTGGGTGATGGATCACAGCTGGAAAAGCAGGACTGATTTATCACAGGGCCTTTGCAGCTCCAGCCGGGATGCAAAGAGCATCCATGACATACGAGAGACCTCTGAGCAGGTCACCCCTGATTTGAGCAACCTTACACCCCACACTTCTAAATTATTATCAGACCTGCCCTGTTCCTTGGAGAATTTAGGAAACTAAGACAATGTATTCCCGTTACCCCAATAACCAGCAACTCTGTAATCAGCATGATCAAATAAGGATTGCTGTCTTTGCCTTGTGCAATTAATCATTTAATTTTGGAGGCAGCTGGAATGAGCATTGGAGGCAGGAGTCCATTAGTCATTGTTTGAAATGGGCCAGCCCTGTACTGGCAACTCAAAACCAATATAAAACCATGAAGAGTTTTATTTTTAACATGAAACTTATACTTCTTAGAATGTTCCCTTTAAAAATTAGAGACTTAAATAATTTTCTTTAGTTATAAACACACTAGGAAGGGAGAGACTTAGAAGTATTCTTTTACTGCAGAGAGTTTATTCTATCTTTTTTTTTTTCCTAGTTTAAAGCCAGCATCTTGTTTTCAGGAGTTCATATCCAAAACATGCCACATCAATGCCAAGTCTCCAAAGTATCCCTTGAACACTCAACTACTGCTTAAAATTACTAAATAACCATTTCTAATACTAAACACCCCTCATTTTCTTTAGCTGAAGAAGATATGGACAAATGATCCTATACCAGGGATTAATTTTGGTTTTCACTGAGCATATCAGACTCAGGGCTGTCTGACTTCCACCACAAGCATGAACCTTTAAGGACAGTTCCACCCTTGCATGTGGAGCACTCCCATGGTAAAGAAAATCTGCAGATTCGGCATAAAGGCAAACATACTTTTCATTTAAGGCACTCTTATCCCTTGAGTGCTGCCTACAGGATATCAGCACTTGGCTTTTGACCATCTGTAATAAGATAATGAATATCAAATATGAATTTTCTTGGCCAGCTCTCTGGTTTTGACTAATTTTCTTTTCCTACAGTTGCATTTTCCCCCCACTGACCAGTGCCAAGCACAGCACCTTAAAAATGTAACTAGTCAAAAGCTATGGTTTCGTTCTTTCTTTGGTCTGAACCAAAAAAAAAAAATCTACTGCTCATTCAGTACTAAGAATTTGATGCAAATAAAATAAATCCATAACTACTGTTCCCCTCCACTTTTGTCTGGAGTTTCAGAAAAGCCTCTGTTACTCCTTCAGCAGTTCTGGGTCTCCCTCTTGAACGCAGTTCTCCCACATGTCTGAGTCATCCTGTAGCCCCCAAAGGACAAGATGGTACAACTTTTCTATTTTTCAGGAGGTATTATTGTTAAATAGTATAAGGTTTTCCAATGTGACAAATATTCAGTACATTAAATGACAGATCCCCAACCAAAAATCATACAAGGAAGCCTAAAGGGACTTCATCAACCCCCCTCAGTGAGGACTTAAGAAGTGGATGGTTCATAAGACCAACTTCTACTGAAATCTGTGGGATTTCTACCAGTACTTCTACCAGGAAAAAAAAACCCTACCAGAATTCCCAAGCTTACGAATATTTGAGGAAAAAAATGCAATATGAAGTATTTAATTTCTGGTCTCCAGGTGTCTACTTCGTGCCATCTGAGTTTTCCCCAGTCCCAAACCAAACTAATGCTGGGAAGTGAGAAAGATCTTGCAAATGAGCTGAGCAGGAAAGAAAGGAGACAATCCAAACCCTATCTAAGCCTATCACTCTGTCTTTTTCATCACTGGGAGAGGAAAGGGAAAGAGGGAGAGGGAGGAAAAAAAAATCTCTATACCATATAGCATGTCCAGACAGTGGTTCACAGGCTCCAAGCCAACTGGAAGCAGCTCCAGTGTGGTCTTGAGCCTGAGCTAATTTTTTACTCTACCTCTCAACAGGGTTTGATTTCTGCTCGTGTCTGGGGGTCAGCACCAAACCAACCACATCCACAGTGCTGATGGTCATCTCTGGACATGGGCAACTAGCTGGTCTTTGCTTACTGTACTCCCGTATATGGACACATGGGGAATGTGTCTATGAGATGGGAGAACTCTCTCCACCTCAAAGAAAAAGAAATGAAAACAGAACTGATATAATTAATCTGCTATTAATTGCTATTTAACTTGCCAGGAATCTCTCAATCAGGGGAATGTAGTTTTAATGGAATAATTCCACTATTTAAACTGTCGATAAAGTCAAATGTGATACTTTTTTTTTTTCTCTTAAAAAGGAAAACCAAAACAAAAGCTAAAACAAGACCAGCCATATTTCATAAATCAACAAGCTTTAGGAAATCTCAAAATATAAATGGTATTTTTCTTTTCCAACTTGTCAGCAGAAGCAAAGGCCCTGCCAACATAAACCATCAACACATACTTGTCTGAGAAATTGTGATGCTGAAGTAAAACTTGGCTAAAACAGCATTATATGAAACTATTATATATTATTCTGCTGCACTATCCAGGGGAAGTTAAGTCAATCGATAAACCTGAGATCCACAAGTGCAATTAAACATTTGGTTTTAATGAAGCTCACAGTTATACACATTTCTAAACAATAATAATAAAAACCTCTATTACCACTGGAAGAGGAATGTTCTCAGTTTGCAAGGAATTAATTAGGGGGCTCTCATGCTCACACACCACATGCTCACAGGCACTATGGAACCTTGCAGTTCTCATGTGCCACCTAAAAACCTGCAGGATCTTCATTTCACATTTAAACCACAGCTTCAAAAGGAAAGGGGCTGATCCCACAGCTGTGCCACGGGTTTCAATGAGTTTTAGGTGGAGAGGTAGCAGAGTTGAAGCCTTGTGGCCCTGGAGTGCTGTTCTCACGATGCTCATGGTGCAGCAATCCCTCCCTGCAGGGTTTCTCTGCAGGCACCGTATCAGGAGGGGATCCACACAGTGAGTGGGCATTTTTGTTTATTTTTCTTGCACATTCTTCATTCTCAGGGCTTTGTCTAACAAATTCCCAGGCAAGTAAGCAGGCAAACAAACAAAAGAGGAAGAAAAATGAAGCGGCGAATGAAAACTTCACTTTTAGGCTGTTTTAATAAGTTGCAGATGAATAGTAGTGGCATAAATGAGCAAGATGATCTATTGACTGTTTTTCTAATAGGATAGCTGATATTTAGATATTTTCCAAATGGTTTGGTCATTCTTTAACTTTAAAGGACTGAGAAATACAGACTCTAGAGGCAGACTGTAGTCCTGTCTCCATCACCGCCCCTAGAAAGGCAAGTCACCTCTTCTGCATCAGTTGCTCATGTTTAAAACAGGGTAAATTTTGGTAACCACAGACAATAATTATCTATTGATGACGAGCAAAACACAACAGACAAACAAACCCGTTATCCTACTACACTGCACAGCCAGATTCCACTGAAATAACCCATCTGACCCAAAGCAATGAAGGGAAACATCTCAAAGGGAGGTGAAAGCAGCAGCATTGTTGTTTTTACATCTCGCAGGAGTGGTGGAGGTGTTCTCACACAGACACATCATTACTCACATGGGGGTTTTTTTCCAGCCAACGTCTTTCATTAACCTGAAAATATATTCTCTAGCACAGTGTCTGAAACATGGTCGTGGCCAGAGACTACTGTAGCACACACTTAATCCTTTCTCAGTGCAAGACAGATCTGTGCAGAGTGAATGCAGATTGGTCTGCAACTCTGATGCCTGGAATTTAAGCAAGCAGTTACTCGAATGGAAGGTGACAAATGCAATCTCATGTCCAGCATTTGTGTTGCAGGAAACAATAATTTTGTTGTCACAGAAAGTGTCACAAATGGGTTCAGCAGGGAGGGTGACAAACCAGACCAAGGGAAGCAGAGAAAAATGAAGGAGGAAAGAGATGCCGGCATCGGTGTCAATTTAGTGAGCAGGTTTTATAGCACTGTGCAGGAAACAGCGTGGCAATAAAGGGTTGATTCAAACTTGCACATCACATTAAGTGCCAAAGCCTGACTGGGTGGAGAGGGAGAGGCTCAAACAGCCAGGTAGGATCATCCCTCACGCCTGTCCTGGCAGCAGCAGAGATCCCTGGGCACATGGGGACAGACTGCCCACAGTGGTCACAGCAAGGACACACTGCTCATGTCAGCTCCCAGAGGTGATCGTGATCCAGGAGCTGTTCACCCCTCCAACAGACAGCACTCAGAAGCTGTGAAACCCCAGAAACTGAACGGGTTTTAATGCTAAGCTCAAAATCCTCCAGTAGTCTCATGGTCAGATAAATTACAAACCATGTGGGATGCTTATGTGAGCTAAAAAGCTCTTCAGAAATTATGGAGGAAAAGCACACATCCAAACCAGTACTTTTCTCAACTGTGATTTTCTCCTGACTTAACTCTTGGATGAAATCTCCCCTTCCATGGGGAAATCATGCTTGAGAAGTCATGAGGAATTTATACTTTTTTTTTCTTACTGGTTTCCTACTTCCATTCCTTTTTTAAATAGTTGATGTCTGGAGTGTCACATTTAAATCCCCTGTTCAGCTGACTGTGTCTGGGATACAGTGAGTTCAGCCAGACCATTTGAAAAATGGATGGCTCTGGTATTGGCAGCCTCATGTACCATCACTGTGTAATCCCAGTGAAAATGAGCATCTATTCCCTTCTGGGGCCTTATCCCAACCCTGTCACTGTGGACACAGGCTCCTGCAGCTGCTGACGAGGCTGGACAACGACTGAGTACTTTTTGTGCGTGTGAATGGGTTTATTACCTAGGAATTGGGGAACTCTGAGGGATTCTTAGGCTGTTCAAACGTATTTTTGATGTTTCGGAAGGAAAAGGTTTCCTGTAAGATTTATGTTTTTAAGCTACTGAGGCATTTCCGAGATCACATCCCAAGCTCTCCCCCCCACAAGAGGTCACTGCAGACACCTTTGTAGCTGCACGTTCCTGTGGCAGAGCCCTCTGCCAGCCCCTGGACCACGGAGATTTGTGCTGCAGTATTCTGTGTGTTTGCTACATTCTGCACTCACAGAGAAAGTAATAAGGGAAAAATCATTCAAGTCTAAACAAATTTATCACAGAAGATGTGATCGGTGGCCACAGGCCAGAATTATTTGCTAAAAACTTGAAGGGCCTCCAGGCTAGATAAACAGGAGGGTATTTCCTGGGGACAGGAAGGAAACGACTTGACTTTGTGATACCTTCACCTTCCCACAAGCCTTGACAGCCTAATTGGCTTTCTTCTCCAGATGGAGGCACCAGAAATCCTGATTACCCATTGTTCCCATTCCCTGTATTCAGCATTTACTGTCTCCTCTCTGCCATTCAGCCCTTCCTTCTCCGGAGGAGCCAGCAGGATACAGATTATGGCATGATTATATTCTCCTCTAACCAGCATTTTAGGCAGCTATCAGTGGCAATCCAAGCATTTATGCCTTTGTACTCCTGTGTGAAACAAGGAGCTCGAACGTTGTGTCTGTGAGGATGTAACAGAGCTGGAATACCTGAGTGTCTGTGTGTGAGAGAGCCAAGCCTACTCACTCATCTTCATCTCTCACCCCTCTATCTGCCTCATAAATGTAAACCAGCCTAACCTGTCCTAGTTTTCAGATTTCACATTTGATTCTTCCTCATCACAGAGTAATCACATCATGTTTACCACCTAATAACACATCTCAAATGCTCAACCGTGTGGTTGCACTGTAAGGGAGACCCTGATGTTTGCAGTTCCTCCAGCTCAGCACCTCATCTCTGGCCTTGGCCAACAGCAGATATTCAGAGGTGAGATATAAGAATGTAGCAGAGCTCCCCTTCCCAAATTGTCTCATCTTTTTCAGATATACTGATGCTTTTTTCATTGACACCCACCTGTGACAGTGAGATCCAGAGATTCATTATGTGGAGAATAAAAAAAGTACTTTCCTTTGCTCTAAAGTTCCATTTGATGTCTCCTAATTTTGAGGTTATGAAAAATATTCAGTAATTGTCCCCTCTTCAGTATGGCATTCATCCTGCCCCTGTTCTCCGTCATCTCCTTTCAAAAGTGACAAATCCTAGCCTATTTTCTGTCCTTGGATAAAAGCTGTTCCCTACCTTTGATCATAATTTTTGCCCTTCTCTGTACCTCTTCTGGATACAATGCCTCTTCCTTTTCTGAGATGAGGACGGGGAGGGGAAAACAAGAACTGCATGCAGAATTCAAGACATGAGTAGTACCCTATGGATTTATAAAGTGGTAATGAGGGGGCTTGTTTTATCTTCTATTTCTGTCCCAGTAATTCATGTGATCCTTTTTGCTTCCTTGACTACTGCTGAGCGCAGAGGCTTCAGAGCACACTAAAGTGCAGAACCTTTTCTTTATGACTTGTTTCATGCCTCTTAATGAACTCTCCTAATCTAGAGGAAAAAGACACAGTTCCTACCTATCCACACCTGGAACAGAGCCCAAGGTGCCTGGCTACTGGGAGTGGGAGGATATTAGTGCTCTGAGATTTCAGGGAGATAACAGCCTGCACTTCCTTTCAAGAGATGTTTTTCAGGCACTTAAACTCCGGCTCCACGCAACAGCTGCGCGAGGTGGGTAAAATCACTGAATGAATTTCACAGATGGAGAAACTGAGACAGAGAGATTTGTCTGATTCACTTCGAAAAACCCTGCCACAAAGCCAGGAAGAGACCCTGAAAGTGAGACCAGCCTTGCCTTCCACCGGCTGCCACGAGTGAAAACTGCTGCTCCAGGGACTGTCCTCACCTGGGGCTCCACAGCCACACAGTGTCTTATGTCCCCACCCCTGCACCTTGCAGTCTTTAGCATGCCATGGAAAAACAAGAGTCCCTGCTCCAGTACATCATTCTATCCCGTCCCATCCCATCCCATCCCATCCCATCCCATCCCATCCCATCCCATCCCATCCCATCCCATCCCATCCCATCCCATCCATAACTATTCTTTGAAGCTAGCAAAGTAAGCCATGGTGTACTTTTGAACTGTCCTATTTCTCCTCATATTATTTCAGACTGTGCAATAAATCATAGAATCAAAGAATGGTTTGGGTTGGAAGGGACCTTTAAAAGCCATTTGGTTCCAACCCCCCTGCTATGAGCATCTTCCACTACATCTTTCCACCCAAATTCTCAAGGGACGCATTGCCACAATAGTTTTTTGGTGGCACAGGTGAACTGTGTGGCCTTATTCTGGAAGATGCTTAGTGCTCTCAGGATCTCAATGAAGCTACTTTGGGATCTCACACCACCTGGGCTTTTATTGCTGGCTGGTTTTAATGAGAAGGCCTGGATGGTTCATGCAGCTGACAGTGCATTATGAAGCCTTTTAATAGACATCAAGGGCATGTAGTGATAGATTAAAGGACAAGTGCAGTGAGAGGACAAGGAGAATGGCCTTAAGTTGAAGGAGGAAAGATTTGGCTGAGATATTAGGAAGAAATTCTTTGCTTTAAGGGAGGTGAGGCCCTTGCACAGGGTGCCCAGAGAAGCTGTGGCTACCCCATCCCTGGAAGTGTCCAAGGCCAGGTTTGAAGCAACCTGGGATAGCAGAGGGGACACCCTATTTACCAGCCTCAGCAGCAAATGCAGCAGCTAAATGGGCACAGACACTGAGGTGTATCCTCAGCCGATCTCCTGCTAGAACAAAACATGCATTGCAAAGAAAACCTCTGAAACTTTGTCTTGAAAAAGATGCTGCTCCATTTCTTCCTGTGGAGAAGAAGCCTAATACTGTCAGCTTGCACTCTGGGGATTTGTCTGCAGTAGTGCCAGATGAGAGAAAAGTGTCACTGCCAGCATATGCTGCCTTGACATATCTGACTGCCTAAAACTGGGAAACAACTCTGTGAGCTCAACAATTGTAAAAAGAGCACATTAAAGAAGAAAGAAAATACTTCTAGTGTGGAGAAGAGTATTTTCTCTTGAGAGTTATGAATTTTTCAGGTAGCTCTGAAACAAAGACATCAGTGCAGACCCTGTCCCACATGGTGCAGGTTTTTCCCTGTGGACCTTACAGCACTCTGATCCCTTTGAATGAAAGGCTGAGAGCACTGCATCATATTTTTACATATAATTTTAAATTTTGCATATATTTTTACAATGAGAATGACAGGTGAACGTTGACTGCCATGGTTCATGCAAGGGGTTAGTTAGATAAACTTATGGAAGGTGCCAGACACATAGGGAAGCACCCATAAAGCTTCTCTCTGTGTGGGAATGAGTCAAAGGAATCCCATCCACTACAGCAACCGGGTCATTCCCACAGGGAGAGGGGTCCTGGTAACCAACTGTTTGTTCTCTGTGCTGCTGTCAGTCCCAGAGCTCCCTTATAAAAGCCTTGACAATACCACTATTGCACAAAATGCAAAATCAAGTGAAAAAGATTCCAGCTACTCATGCTCTTTGTAGATAAATTAAACACAGAAAAGGCTGAGACAGCTGGAAATCTGACAGGAAAACTGGGTTTTCCAGGGAGAACACTAGAGCCAATTTACAGTTAATTACTGTGATTTGGAACAGCTCTGTGAGTAAATACCAGTCTGTGATTGTCCAAGTAAGGAAAATAATTGTTTCCTGAACTCTGTCCATTGTGTACTTAAAATGTTGTCAGCCTGTTCCTTTCTCAAACTCTGGAAGAGGTTTGGGTTTTGGTGATGGGAATCTGCTACTCTACTGACAACAAGCAGTTAAAATCCTAATGCTGAGCATCATACCTTCCATGAAGGCAATTTACTGAGCCACCTCTCCTAATGATGAGGCTGCTGGACATGCATTAGTTCACAGCTGCAAAGCAGCCCTGACATCATTGGTGAGACAGTTTTTGGGGACAAGGAGAACTGGAAGGCCACCAGGCACTGCCAGCCCGAAAATGTGCCAAGCACCACATTGCTACAAAGGGAAAGAGAGAAGAGATGGCTCTCGAAAATCCCCCAAAGTGTGTCATCTATTTCTTTTTTTACCTCTTCAGATCAACCAGAGGGAGAATGACTTGTAGAGATTCGGCAAACATTTGAAAAATGAGTAGAATTGTGGAATCGTTTATGTTGGAAAAGCCCTCTAAGACCACCAAGTCCAACCATCCCCCAGCACTGCCAAGGCCACCACTAACCCAAGTCTGCGAGTGCCACATCCACATGCCCTTGAAATCCCTCCAGGGATGAGTAAATCTCTGCCCTGGGCAGCCTGTCCCAGTGCTTGACAACGTTTTCAGCAAAGAAATTTTCCCTAATGTCAAATCTAAACCTCTCAACGCAACTTGAGGCTGTTTCCTCTTGTCCTCTGACTTGTTACCAGAGAAAACAGACTGATTGAGCTCCAACCTCGTGTTGGGGAGTTGCAGAGAGCGAGAAGGTCCTCCCTGAGCCTCTTTTTCTTCAGGCTGAACCTCCCCCAGCTCCCTCAGCTGCTCCTGGTGCTCCAGACCCTTCACCAGTACATTAATTGAAAGGAAAAAAAACCCACAACAACCCTCAACATGTTATAGGGTGGTTTCTTAAGGAGAACTAGTGAAATATTGGCTCACCTGAGTCCAGAGCAGGTGCTGAGGCTGACAGAGGAGTGGGGGTCCCCTTGCACAATGCCATGGTAATAGCAGTGACCCTGATGGCAAAAAACAGAAAACATATCAATAGTCATAGATGCTCTTTGCTCTCTATTTTTTTTATGTGTTTCCATCCCTTTTATTTCAAAGGGATTATGAGTTTCAGGCTACAGCATTCAGAATCACACTGACAGCACCTTTCACGTCCCACAAAATATTCACTGTGCTTAACAGGCCAAATGGTTTCTAAATGGAAACCTTGGGTTCTTTGTAAACCCTGAAAACCTAAAGGTATTTTTGTTTTGCTCAAGTCTGGGGTTTTTTTAAGAGGGTCAATGTTGTCTAATTCGTGTGACTGACCACCTTTTTCTGTGTTATTTTATTTAAAGCTACAATAAGGAATATTTTATAAAATTAATCAGATGAAAAAAATCAGCTGCCACATTTCACTTCTTTCTATAGACAGTTATTTTTATTTAAGGGCATTTACACTTATGTATCCACATAAGGGATAAACATGTATAAAGAAAAGTATAAAAAGACAATCCCAACCCCATTATTTGAAAAAAAATCACAGAGCAAATGAAGCGGAAGGGAAGCAGGTTGGAAAGGAAATCTTCTATTGAATTACCCAACCAAGTAGCTGCATGTTATTAGGAATAACCAAGAATAAGAAGGTCTTCTATTTTGAGAGGCAACTGTCCAATTTAATTTTGTGGCTCAGTTATTGTATTTCTTTAATAATTCACTGCTTGCAAAAGGCACCCACAACAGAGATAGTTTCTGAGCACATACACATATCTGTCTGGAATCAAGGCTAATTTTATTGTTGACTAAAGGTTATATTACATTCCCAATTATGTGGCTGGCTGGAAAGCAATGCCTGTGTCCCGTTCAGCATTTCTTTTCTCATGGCTCCTTTGAATGCCACCTGGAAACTGAACACACTGTTTAAAAGGTTCCTCTCTTATTAGTGCAAAGGAAAGTTATCACTCCTGCTTCAACCTGACAGCCATCTCACTGTGCCTTTTTATTACTTGGTCCATTCACATCCATCGAGCTGCATTAATTAACCTTTTCAGCTTGGGGCCATGGTTTTCACTTACAAAGCCTTCTAAAGACCACCTTGATTTTGGCAAAGAAAGCAAAAGCCATCAAAATGCTGGGCAAGATGGAGTGACTCAGGTATGAATTTTCTGCAAATAAGGTTATACCATAAGACATGTTTGTTTAGGGCATCTTTATTTCTAGCATGAGCAACTGAACACGGAACAGCCACATCTGACTTGCTAAATACAAATCTCAATAGTTTTCTCAGTGAAAGAAACAGCAGAAATAGGGTAATAGTGTTTTACTCCTGGGTGTTTTTATCCTCAGTTCTCATAAAGAGCCAGTAACATATTAGCAAAGGTAAAGCCACAACAGAAGGGAAGGGAGTCACAGACTGAATTTTTTGGGGAGGATCACTTCAGTCACAGTTGCTATGAAGGGTGAAGTTTTCAGTGTGAGTGCACTATTTCACTTTTTTTCAATATTATCAGTTACAGGCATCCAGTTGATAAGACAGAGGAACAATTAACACCCCTTGCCTCAGCACTGACTAATACAGTCACCCTGAAACAGGCTAAATACAGAAATAAATAGGTTTATTCTGTTGCTTAAAGTAAGCACAAGGCACATGTGCAGTTCAGAGCTCCTACGAAAGCAATCTTTGGGTTTAGCATCACCAGGGCTGAGCACAGTCCTCAGAGAGATGGGGAGGGTGAGCTGATATCTCTCCCCTCACAGCTGCTGCTGCAGCCCAGCATCTTTATCAAAGAGTCACTTATGGCAAAGGTCCTGATTTCTTTTCCTCTCCACATAAAACTTGTCATTTTATTAACTCTGAGCTCCTTGTTGTGGCCCATTTCACAGTCTCTCTGAGATCCACAAGCTATGTGATACCAAAGTTCAATATCAGAAATGTAAACTTATCAGACCATGGCCTGCAGTGGGACTGGTAGAAAATTGATTTCTAGCTCAGTAACTCCACTGAATTGCAGGATTATTTTTTCCTCCTATCAAATCTTTTTATTCCTGTAAACTAGTATTGAAATGGATGACCCTCTAAAAATAATTACCAAGGCTGATTTGTCAGACTTGAAACAGTACCTTGCTCTTGCTTGAGATCATTTAATAAATACCAGCTTTTGACGAATTTTCAAGTGCTATAAATCAGAAAAACAACCCAAACACTGACTTGTGTGCTAGAGAACCTCCCCAAATGATAGCCCCACCGATCTGACTTGCTTTGACCTCCAAGCAGAATTTGACTAAGCAACTTTTCAATGGAAAATCGGATTTGGTTTCAGCTCCAGACTGTATTGATGTCCTCAGTGAAGAAAAGATATAAAAATAAAATCACAGAGTCTTATCTTTTCTAAACCATATTGCAGCATTTAATGAAAAATGAATTCACTCATCTTTCTCAAAAAAATATCTTTTAGGCAGCAAAATGCTCTGTCATTATTAATCAGGACTCAGTGCCATTATGCAAACAGAGATTTTGTTAGTAAGGAAAACTTATCATGAGCTGTACACCTATTCCTGTTCATGCTGGTAAATCTCTGAAAGACTTGCGTGCTTCATTTATTTCCTTTTACTTCCTTCAGGAGTCTCTGCAGCCTTCCTGTTTCTAAAACAAATGACTATTTTCTACCAAGCTGATTTTGAAGAAGATATGAGCACCCAGCAGAATGAAAGTACTGAAAGCTTTCAAAATGATTGCTTTACCTGGAAGGTCTGCAGCTATAATGAAGATGCTTTTTCAGAAGTAAGATGTTATGCATAGAAATAATTCCTTTCACTGATACCAGCAAAGCCCATTATGGATGGGAACACAAAGCACAATGGCTCTGCTGACAGAGGCAATAAATAAATACCATAACATAAAAAATATTTTAGAGGACTTAGGCAGATAAAAGATTAGCTTTGTAATTAAAATGGCTTTTTGCATTATTTCTAATTAAGGTGTTCATGCTGTCAGAGGACAAAAACATTACTGCCTTAAAGGGTTTATTATTTATATAAAGGAGGTTTGAACTACTTATTTTAAAAGGCCATGTTTATATCTTTTTTATGTATATGCATAAATGTACACACATATTTATATTATTATATTATTATATATTATTTATACACACACATATAAGTGTACATAATTATACACATACATACATACGTGTGTATAAATTATGGTGTGGTTTAAAAAAATAAACCCAACCAAACAACCCCTCTCCCAAATCCCAGCCGTGGTTTCCTCAGTGAGAAGAGACACTCAAGCCTTCAAACCTCTGACCTGAGCCACCACAAAAATCAGATATTCAGGATTATTTTCCCAACAGAACCAGGGCTTTCCTCCATAACTTATCAACAATGGCTGCGATAACTATCAAAGTTTATCAGGTATATTTCCAGGTAGCTGAACAAACCTTACAAATTTTAAAAGTCACCTGGTGAAAACCCCATGTCTTGGCTTCAAAGCCTCTCCCTAAAAATTCACTGTAGGATCACAGCAGGTAAAAAGATGCTGAAGGCAACAATAAAAAAGAGATGACACATCGAGCTGTTTCATCCCTCTGCTCAGATCCTGACAGGGAGCGCTTTGGATTTTAATGATGAGGCCTCAGCTGCCCGTGGAACACCAACCTTACCGAGCGATTGCGTGTGAGAACCACGTCAGTGCCGTCCTGCAAATAATGGGTCTCTGTGAAGCTGCTGCTCAACAGGCCCCTGGAAAAAAACAGAGCACACGGAATATTAAGGCCACATCCCCTTGACTCTGTCCTTTAGAGGTTCTGTTTGAGACAGAGATCAAAGCCAGGCATTAAGGACACAATGACTACCAGAATAAGGAAAAATAGAACTCCAAATATCGAAGCTGCAGGACACGAGCACTTCCTGTGGTAATTGTGAAAGGACTACGAGTTTCCAGAGTTTTCTCTTCCAGATGAGGGTTGTGTGCCTGTACATTTCAGTATTGAGTCTTCCATGAAATTTTCAACACATTTTACAGTAAATGGGGAATGTGGGAATTCGGAGTATTGTTAAGTGATGGTGGTTTGTCGAAAAGGAAAATGTTTTGCCTGTGTTCCTAATTTTACAATATGATCTGTTGTATTCATCAGCAAGTGACCACCCAAAGACTAATTTCGCTCTTGGTGATCAAAACAAACTTCTTCCACTGACACTCAAGGGAAAACACTTCATGACCATCACAGAAGTCAGAGCACTGGGTTTATTCTGATCATCCAAAAAGGATATTCACGAATGGAAATCTAACAAAATGATGTACCAGGAGATGGTGAGCCCATGTCTGTGATGAGGTATTTTGTTCCCATTCTTTCCACACTTCCCCTCCTGCCTTTGGCAAGGAGATAAAAAATTTTGACTTGCAATTGTCATTTCCCAGGATTCTCCAGAGAGGGGCATGTGTGTAACAACTATGAAAGTTTCTCTTTTTGTAGTAAACTCATGGAAGAGGGAAAGTTGCATCTGCCTTTTTTTTAAAAAAAAATAAAAAAATAAAAAGAAGTCTTTCTCTTGATCTGTTTTTTGACTCCTTATCTAAAAAGCATTTCTAAAAAAGCCAGAAGGAAGAATCCTCATTCACATTTACTCCTAACGTAGGTCTTGAGCTTTGCTCTTCAACACAAACGTGTTTGAGTTTTGACAAACATGTTGGTGAAATGCAAAAGTAAAATATAGAAGAAACAAAAGATAAATGCCACCATCACCTTCAGGAAAGTGGAGAGCATGGAGTACTGAAAATCTTTGGCACTGCAGTTCACCATGTTCTCTCTGTTCCGTTTCAAAGGTGTGTTTCTCCCCTGGGTTGTTCATTTGAACAAACCGGGCCCTTTCTTTTATTTAAAGCTGGTTAATGCTGCACTCTTGTAAATATACTGATGTGAACCATTACACAGTCCTGGTACACATTCCTTGTGCTTTGTATAAACAATAAAACTAGAATGCAAACAAACATTTAGTTTTCATTCCTCATTAATTTGCAACACATTAGTATCTGACGACTTGATCAGGATCTGGTTGTGCAAGGAACTGTACAAACACTGGAGAGAAAAGCTGTCTTTAAAAACCTTTATCTTAAGGTATTAAAAGAAAATAAAAATGAATGAAACAAACCCAAAAACTAAAAGAGAGGGAAAATAAAGAAAATAAGAAGAAAGTGGCAAAGCGAAAGATGAGCCCCAACACAATACACTGAGTATTCAAGAACAGATTCTCACTTTAAATTTTAAATTTTTCATGCTCTTGTAAAAAGTCCCTCTATGTTTCCTACTGTCTCATTATCACAGAGAGCAGCTGCTTTCTTAATTACCATTAATATTTATATAACAAAACTGCTAAGTTCCGCACTTAGCAGGCATTAATTACCTTTGTGAAGGCAAGATCCCATCGTTGAAGCCAAGAGAGTTTCGCTGTGCACTTTTTGGAAGTGGGATTTCACGTAGATGGGGGAGTGATTTTTTATTTAACGGCACAGGCAAGGGTAACAGATGTGGCATAAGGGCAAAGTGATTGAGCAATGTACTTGCTTTGTGCTCTGCTATTTCCAAGGTGTTTGACAGCAGTGATGATAAAGGTGACCTTTCCGCTGCTGCTCATTCTGCCCTCAGGCACAGATTTAGAAAATACTTGAGAGATCCATAGGTTTTAACGCCAGAAGGGAGCGCTGTGATCAACAACCTGACCTGCCCCATTACAGGGGTCACCAGACTGGAATTTATCTCCTGCTACAGTGACAGTTAAGGAACCAGAGCCATTTTCTTACTGTAAAAAGCCCTTGCCTATGTCTCCCAGGGTAAGGAGACTGTCATAAGCCTGGCAGGTTTTTGATAGTTGACTAAGCCCAACTTAAAACCACGGCATTTTGTATCTATTTTAACTGTGCCAACATTCAGTTTCCAGCCACTGGATCTCATTCCCTCGCATCAGTGCTTCATTTTGGTTTGAGTCTTTCATGGACAACTCTATTTACTGAAGTGAGGAAACACAGCAGGTAAACAAACTCCTGGTGTAGCTGCCATCAATCTCCCCATCAGGAGGAAAGTTTGCTATCGACCCTGAAAGTACTGGTTGAACATAAGAATTCCCAGTCTGAGCAGTGAAAGACTGGTAAGAGCACCAAGATGATGGAGTTCCACTGTTGGACTCACCTAAGAAAAGAAAAACTGTGCCCCAGTGTCGAAGAGAAAGTTGTGGCTGCCCCATCCCTGGGCGTGTCCAAGGCCAGGTTGGACGGGGCTTGGAGCAACCTGGGCTAGTGGAAGGTGTCCCTGCCCATGGCAGGGGATGGAACTGGAGGAGCTTTAAGGTCCCTTCCAACCCAAAGCATTCTGTGATTTCGTGATTTCAAACCACGGAAATTTCATGTACCACTGGGAAAATGAGAGAGCTTTTCAGGAGCCTGCGCTAACACTCCTCCAGTTGGGGAACTAAGACATCAGTGCTGAGACATCTGTTTTCCTGCCACACGCCGTGCTGGTGCCAGTCTGACAGCAAGCCAGAGGAAAGGTTTTCTCCTCACTGCAGAGGCTGGAGGCCTCTATGAGACATGTTGCCAGGGAGTCCAATGGTTTCTGGCAGAGAAGGAAGCTGTTATCCCCACTTCCAAAATGTGCAATATCTTAAAAGCTCTACAGCCACATACACAGTGTTAGTACCCAGGGACAGCAAGGCTTGTCTTGAAAGGTTATGAAAATTAAGTGTAACAAGCACTCAAATTCCACTACTGAGTGTGCACCACCTCACTTTCCAATTATGGCAATGATGTTGAACATACTAAACAATGAATCCAGTATATGTATCTATTAGGTAATTTAATTACTCTCCCACCCCCCCAAAGATACACAATATAATAGATTGATTTACATTTCTGGTTTTGACCCAGAGTAAAGGAGATTAATAGACGAAAGTAAATTAATTTAGATGGCAAGCTACTTAACCTAATTGGATCAATGTAATTCTAAAGAGCAGGGATCAAAATAACATTAATATATCATAGTGCAATTCATCACTATGTCTGGAGTTTCAAATGTTGCCAGCTACAATGCTCTGCAGTACCAGATGATTATCAATATTTTGCCCTGCTTGAAGAGACAGAAACAAATGCTATAGAGAACTGCATCAGCTGCTGGATATGACTGAAAAAAATCAGATGAAATAACACCACAATATAGAAATAAACTGTTTGTTTATGCCCCAAAGATGCAAAAGTGCAATTCTTGAGTAAAACTACTTATGTACTTAGTCACTATGTTTGTCAGCATTGTGAATTTTTTCACATTTCACAGAGTCAGAGAAAGGGTTGGGTTGGAAGGGACCTTAAAGCTCGTCTTGTTCCAATCCCCTGTCATGGGCAGGGACACCTTCCACTAGACCAGGTTGCTCAGGGCCAAATTTCCCAGAGTCAAATTAATAAGCAGAAGTTTGATGGCCCAGAAGGATACGTTTTATGCCTCCTGATCTATGACAGACACAGTACAGGCTTCCTCATCCTCTGGAAGTCAGTAGAAAGCTCACATGTCAGATTTGCTGAAACATTTTCAACTGTCAAACAAGCTTCCAGTAACCCAAGCCTCAGGGAATATGATGAATGTTATTTAAACTTCTAATCCTCACCTTCCTGGCCCCCCACAAGGCGAAAACTTCAGTGGTTTGTTTGGCGAGGGGGAAAATGTCTTGCTTTAAACACATCAGATTTTTTACTCCATCCATTTAATGACAGGAATGGTAATTTAACACACTGCCTCTCACTTGCAAATGAGAAAATCAGTCTCTGCTCTCCAGGCACCGATATATTATTTCAAAAGGTTATAATGATATTTCATCACCCAGGGCGAGTCAGACAGACAGTCACAGAAGTTCGAGATGGAAAAAAATCTAGTGGATCAAACAGAGGCCCTCCCTGGGAGCCAAGTACGTTATAGATCAAATCAGGTGCTGTCTCATCGAGCTTCAAATGCCAGGGGTAATGCTGATCCCACCACTTTCAAAAGGAGATTACTTTGCATTCCAACAGATGTTCCTGTCATGATGCATTTCCCAATATTCAGCCTGCTCTAGTTTTTCCTAGCCCACTTCTTTCATTAGCTGAAACAATTGCTTTCCTCCTTGGTACATATATCATTCAGGTAGGTGCAGATTATTATCAAATTCCCCTTTAACCATCCAGTACCGAGTGTAGAATATCAGGCTATAAAAAAATGACACTTTTCCATGTCAGCTACTCGGGAAAACTCTAAACATCATCCCAGAAGGAGCAGACACCGGGGTTTCCCTTGGTGATACGGCCGAAAATGTGAGACAAACTTAGGGAGTGAATCTGTTTCTAACAGCATGCAGGCTTGGGTTTCAGTCTGTCTTTTGGGATCAAAATTCTTTGGTTGCCCTCCCTGTTCCAGGCCATGCCCCTGCCATACAGATACAAGGAGAAGGCACCGCCACTGTTATCCATTAAAATGGATCTACAAGTCGCTCAAAGCCGCCCTGTGAGACTGAAGAGATACCCAGCAGCTGAGAGTCAACAGCTCTGCTTTAAAGCCCCACAGCAGGATGGCTGGATGCTCTGGCACGTTTCTTCAGCACCCTGGGTGGTGCGTGGCTCTCTGCGAGACATCTCAGCAGGATTATGCCTTGCTCTGCCACGACACGGAGCATAAAACTTGGCCTTTGCTCCAGCAGGGAATCGGGGCTGGCAGAAGAGACCTGAGTTTTCACAATAATAAATCCCTGGTTGTGCTGGCACTGCCTGTTAGTGGGAAAGAGCAAGCAAGGCCCTGGGCTGCTTCTCTTGGGCAGGCACTCCGTGGGTACACACAACCCAAACCCACCCAGCACTCCCAGGGATGTGGCATGATCTGCCCACTGCCATCAAGAACTGGGACTTTCACACGGGGTACAGCGAAGCAGGAGCTGGACACAGGTAAAATCCCATGCCTGGAATAGATACAACACAAGCAATTTCTAAAAGCAGCACTGTGTTTTCTTTTGGAGCTCATGGAGGTGTAAAGCAGCCTCACATCTGAGCTGGAGCCTCGTTGACTCTGATTCTGACTTCTGACATGCCTTGGAATGAATCTGAGGGACTCGGTGTATGTACTGCAAGGTTCAGGGCACTGGGATGTACAGCCTGATTTTTGTTCTTGCGACTCCTAAAGCCATGGAAAGATTTGGAAATGCAGCCCCCAACCACCATTTTAAATTTTGCTTCAAATATGGTCATGTCCCATCCCTGGAAGTGTCCAAGGCCAGGTTGGAAGGGGCTTGGAGCAGCCTGGTCAAGCAGAAGGTGTCCCTGCCCATGGCAGGGGGTGGAACGAGATGATCTTTGAGGCCTTTTCCGACCCAAACCAGTCTGTGATTCCCTGATCCCTGTTCTGGGGTTCAGCATCACAAAACCACATCATACCCTTTGGGAACGTGGTTTCACGGGGTTGCTTTCAATGGTAGAGAAGGTGCTGTGAACCTTTCAGGCTTTGGAGAAGAGCATGTACTTCCTATGCTTTGACGTTTGATTTTCTGCTTACCTTTGGCTTTGATTAACAGCTCAGTACGGTGACACTACTTTAAGAACTAGTGTTTTCAGAAGAACACTAAATATTCTTATGACTTAAACAATGACAGTCAGCTGCTCTGTCTGCTCCCTGGGAGCACTGACCATCATAAGGAACCAACAGTGCCTGGCTGACTCAGCCGTGAGTGCGGTGCCTCCCCTCTCCTCAGGTGTGCTCCTGCAACTCACACAGACATCTGACCTTTACTGGGACTTCTTCCTCTTCTTTGTCCTTCCAAATCATAAAACGCCTGTTTTCTTCCCCCATCCAAGTGCTGTCTCACTCTGCTCTACAAACTCTTATTAAAACCCCTCTGGCAATGCATTTTAAACCCTGCCTGTGTGGGGGAGGTGAGGAGAGTGAAACAGGCAGTTACAAAAAATGTCAAAGAAACTGCTGCCTACTGACACCAGCCTACTCCATTAATTCTTAAGCATCTCAATTCAGGTCATTTTGACCTTTACACTGGAATTAGTTGTTATTTCTTCAATTGCCGTATTTCTTCACAGGTACAGAGGAATAAACAAGTCTGTTAAACCTGCTGCCTCTGCAGTGGTGGTCTCAGTGCTCCTGCTCACACAAAGGTGATATTCACAGAGGTGTTTTTCAATTCTTCCTTCTCATTACAACATAAGGAATGAGAGCAGCCCGGGTAATGAGTTTCCCATGCACAGGCACCAATACCATCCTATTCACAAAACCACCTCATATTCTTTAAACACGCCACACTCTTTCCCCTTGTTTAATTATCTTAAGTGATTTGAAATGCTTTTGGACATTCTCCCACTGAATGTCTCCACTTCATAATATTCTATCTGCTACACTCCACTGTGCTGCCATAGAGGGACTGCAATGTCATAATTGAAGAACCTGAGAGATTGAAATTTGCAGAGCTTAATTAGCACAACAATTCGGAGGAAAATATGAGAGCAAAATAAAACTGTAATAGCTGGGAAATCAGCCAAGCATCCAAAGTTTCAATACTGACTCTGTGGCAGTAGCCTCTGGCCTATTTCGCACGGTCTATGGACAGGCAATTTGAGTAGATCATACACTACGTTTGCAAAATACGTCTCTGTACTTCTGCACAGTTCTTTGGAGGCAGAAATTCATATAAACCTTCGTCTACAGGAGTCCATGTTAAAACCCCTCTCCTATCCCCTTGCATGGGTGGAATAGTGCCGGGCACAGCAGGAGAACATTTTGAGAAACACATCCTACAGCATCCAAAATGAGAGCTGCACTCTGGCTTATCTCTGGACAGTGTGTTGAAACGCTCTCATCCATAGCTGCTCTCTGATATGCTGGGAACAGGGAGGGAAGAGGGGCAAACACACCTTTTAAAGCCTGCAAGCGTCCTACCTTCATGACTCCTCACTACATGAGGTCGCAGCACACAGAAAACCAAAGAATGATGTAAGCAAACAAATCTGAACAGCTGAGGGAGAAAACCAGCTCCCTGGCTGGCAATCACTGAGTGATTGAGAGCTTTCTTGTTTCCTGACTGCTGGGAAAATAATCCATAAGCTTCACCTCCCCAAACTTCAATAGAAAAAGACTGAAATGAAATGAAGCATGTTGGCGGCCCCCCATGCTGTTCTGGGCTCTCATTGCACACCCTGCTTCCATCACTCATTGTCATGTTTACAACATCATTTACTTGCCAAAACTGTAGATTTATTTTATCATTCTAACTCCAAAATGTTAATGAAGAGACTACTGCTAACCAGTGTTGCAGTGAGAGCAGGAAGAAGATAAACAACATGTTTTCCAACAAAGTGGATGGGTAAAAATGAGTTCTCTCCCTAAAATGGCTTAAACTTGGCCTACATGCCCAGGTTAGTCATAATGGGATGGTGTTAGGCAACCTGCACCTCAGATGGTCATTAAGGGAAGAAGAGACCAACCTGGGACCTGTGGGGGAACCAGCAAGGTTCACTGTCTTCACAAGAGAGCCCAGAGCAGCAATAGGGGAAATGACACCACAAAATCACAGAATATGCTGAGTTGGAAGGGACCCACAAGGACCATCCAGTCCAACCCTTAGCCCTGCACAGGACCATCCCCAAGAGTCACACCCTGTGCCTGAGAGCATCATCCAAACACCCCCTGAGCTCTGTCAGCCTTGGTGCTGTGCCCACTGCCCTGGGGAGCCTGTTCAGTGCCCAACCACCCTCTGGGGGAAGAACCTTTTCCTGAGATCCAACCTGACCCTGCCCTGACACAATCTCAGGCCGTTCCCTGGGTCCTGTCCCTGGTCCCCACAGAGCAGAGCTCAGGGTCTGCCCCTCCTCTGCCCCCTCCAGGAAGCTGTGACTGCAGTGAGGTCTCCCCTCAGTCTCCTCTTCTCCAGCTGAACACACCAAGTGCCCTCAGTGTCCTCACATGGCTTCAAATCAAGACCCTTCATCATCTTCATTGCCCTGACTTCTGTGAGCTTTGACTAGAGCTGCTCAACCTCACACACACCTGAAGCCAAACTCAGGGCAGGATTCCCACCCATATTGACCTCAAAGATCATCTGATTTTGTTTTTCACTGGCCAACTCTGACATACCAGCACATCATTTGACAGTTTTCAGCACCTGTCTCAAAACTGTCCTTGTGAGGAATATTTTATTCCTTGAGCTTCCCTGTGTAGTGGGTTAATACAAATCATGTTACTGGTTCATCTGGGCAGGATGCCATGAAAAGCAAACACTTCAGGAAAGGCTCCTGAATAACACTGGCCACAAATTGTTGTCAGTGATGGAGAGACGATGGTGCTTATTGTCTAACTGATTTTTTGATGGGAAAACACGATTCTGTACCTTCAGGCAAGCTCTGCAGGCTGCCTGCTTTGGAGATACTTTACTGTGTGATCTGCATGAAGTAGTTCTAACTTAGGGTAGTAGAAGTGGCCGTAAAACCCTGAAGCAACATGCTCAAAATTAAAGCATTCTGCTGGAAATAACCACTGAACTACTCCACCTCTGAACTGTCTACGGCAAAGATCAGAAGTAATGTGCACTGCTGCTCTGCAGGCTGGACCCCGACAAAAACTGAGTGTTCTGATTTGGCTTTGGCTAGACTAAAGACTAACACGGCTCTGGAAGGCTCCCCATCCACGGATCTGTTCCTCAGATGACAATACTATGGTTTCTGATGAAAAAGCACACTTCCCATCATTATGCTTCCACTAAAACTTGTACAAGACAAGCCAAGAGCTTTTCATACCATTCTGATCTCACGTGCCTAATACAGTTACAGATGTAGGCAACACAGCACCATTAAATCAAAGCTCAAAAGATTCACTAGAAAACGCTGAGATGTTTCAGAAGCTGAGAAGCACATATATCACAAGTGGCAGACATGATATTTTAATGCATTATTTTCCAACATCACAGCACTGCCTTTCATAAAACAAATTCTTTGTAGGCCCCGTAACGTTTCTAGGATGGCACATTTTCACTAAGTATTAAGTTGGGAGATACTGGGCTGGAAAGCTGTCAAATTCTATTTGAAATGTCCCATTCAATTAAATCTGTCATTTGTAGCTGTGTAAAATTATGCTGCTGCACAGATGTCATTGGGCAAATTGTCTGACTGTACTTTTATCTGAACATTTTCAGACTAGTACGGAATTCTATTTAAAACATCCAAGAAAGCCAGTCTTAACATGGAAAATTTATAAAGACAGAAACTCAAGTAATTCCAGTGAAAAATCAGAACTTATTAAAATATAACGAACAAAATGCAAATAGTGCTGTGGGACTACAAAAGGTTATGGCAAGCATCTGCAATACTTTTGGGAAGCCAGGCTCTTACACTAATGAAAAGTTTCTGAGTCTAGGTTTATTCTTAGACTCCAACCAACAATTACATCCTCTCTGTACCTTATTCCTTCTTTTGAGTGTGTGCCTGTAGGCTTACATTTGCATTTTTAATTCATATGAAGTTGTCTTGTTGCTTCTGCCAATTTGTTGAAACACAAAATAGTATTTTCTTTCTACCAATCCCACAGTATTCTCCATGCCACGAGCATGAAGCTTTTGCTCTAAGCAGGCTGAACTCATATTTCACTTGCAGAACACCACACACTATTAGAGATATGCCTCCATTGTACCCTGAGCCTCACTGTCCCTCTCACTAACCCTTTAAAACACTGCATGAAGAGGGCAGAGATGTGCACAGATATTTTTGTGTTTAAATCTCAAGCCCACAAATCTGCTTGGCATGCTCATATAAAACTGAGTAGGTGCAAAAGCCACAAGGTGGGCTGCAGATTGTCAGACCAAAGGTCCACCCAATCCTCTATTCTGTGTCCAACAGTGGCCTATACTAGGGAAATAACTCCTGGAGAGGAAAAACATGCTACATCTCCCCAAAATACTGTTCCCACTGTCTCCAAGTCCTTTATGTGCCAGGGATCAATGCGGAGCGGAGACTGAGATTAAACAAGAGCTCACAAGGGTGTTCCTGCTCTCTCCTGACACTTTTCCTTCCGAATTAAAGCAGTGCCTTCCAAGAAGATCAATTAATTTGGCAGCACAACCAGAGTGCAGCTGAGGATCGCAGGCCCCGTGCTGAGGCTCACGGCAGCAATCGCAGCGTGCTGTGCTCTGAAGGCTCCTCCCGTGGAGAAGACTTTGATTCCAGTGCCCAGCAGAGGTTCCCTGGGACAGAAAAACAGCCAGGAAGATTCCCACTGTAACCTGTATGTTTGTGTTTGGAGGCTGACTGTGAATGCTCATGTGGTTTTCAAGCCTGTAAGGGTTATTCTTACCTGAGCACGCAAAGCTGCATGAGCTCACAGGCTCCTGTTAACATTATTCCAATCCAATAAAATAGAACCTCTCTGCCATTGCTGGCAGCACCATTTCCTGCATGAAGGTGTAACTGCACCTTTTCTGAAGCACTTCTGAGACAAGCACATCATCAAAGACAGTGGGTTGCTCCCACTCTGCATCAACCTCTCAACAGGAAGGGCATCCCAAACTCTGCATCAGCTGCTGGCATGTGGCACTTTGGGTGACCTGGGAAAGCCTGGAGTGATTTTTCAGGTGACATGAGGCTACACTTTCAGAATATGATGGTTCATTTCCAACTAATTCTACTTTAAGATATGACTTAAAATTGGGATGAGAGGAGATTCAGAACAAAACCACGGGCCTGAGGTACCAAGCAAAGAGTGAGTTTATGGGGTGGAGGCATCTGAGAGAAAGGACAGGGGTTGAAATATTCCTCCTTCCTTTTCTCTTTCTTATTCATTAATTACTTTCCTACATTCCCTGCATTTTGCCTTAACCATTCATCATCTTTCCACTGCCTCTCCTTTTCCCTACATGATTCCTCCATAGCCTCCCTTTCACCACCATGCCAAGATTTATTATTACACTATTAAATAGGAGAAGACACCAAAAAAGCAACACAACCACATTGGTGTTTTCCTTAAATGAGCCTCAGAACTGTGGGTGCCACAACGTCCTGTATGAGGTTGGCAGTTCTCAGGGCACCAAGAGACCAACTCCACAAGACATGGCTTCATCTCAAAGGAGTAACACAGGCCATCATCCCTGTTTGTCAGGTCAGGCTCCATGTTCTTGTTTTCCAGGCAGCAAAGGAAGAATAGCCAGTGAAATCAGGACACTGTGACGCAGGATTTTAACTTCTTTCTTTCCCTTTTCACCCTTCTCACTGCTGTACAGTTCCCCTGAATCTAATTCCTTGACTCTGCCACATGTCAGAACCCTTTATGAACGAATTAAACACGTAAATTCAACAGCAAATGAGTGCAGGAGAACATCAGAGCGACACCTGTGGTATTAGTCAGGTGTGCTCTGCCTGTGAGCAGGGCAGAGCTGCAGCAGATGGATGTGGGATGGGAGGGCAGAGGGATCAGCATCCCTCCTCCTCACTCCAGCAGTGAGCCTGCAGCCAGGAACACTGAGAAACTCCCCACAGCATCAGCTGCTTCCTCTTTTACTTATTTAGGACTTGATTAATGTCAGAAACAGACTCTGACTTCTCACTACAAAAGGTTTTTGGTGGCCCAGGGGTCCAAAGTTGTGTCTCACCCATTTTGAGGGCATCTCTTGGCACTGAAGTCACTGAAGACATGCTGGTAAAGACTTGGGGTGAGAGAAGGATCAGTCACCATCTTTTAGCAGTTAAGACACCAAATTATAATTTTCTTTTCAATTCAAGGAAGTAATTAGTTTATAATAACATTTAACATTTAGTTGCTGACAGAGATATGACACTTATCTTACATAAGTCATTTTAATTATTCCTACTAACCAAGACCTCAAAAATATTGTGTAGTCTGAGCTAACAATGCCTTTCCAGATATTTTTGGTTCTACCGTCATTTGAAAAATTGATGCCTAGAGCATCAGCATTTATCAAGCTCATTATAGATTTCATCCAAATGACTACAGATAATTAAAAGTATGCTTCATTTTTATTGTAATGTTTCCCCCCCCAACACTGCGAAGTAATTCTGTTGTTGCTCTGGGTTTTAGAAATTAATGCAGATTCATCTGCCAGAAAATGAAGTTCCACAGGATTATGGGCGAACTATTCAAATATGCAGAACACAAACATACACAGACATGTATATACTTTGGAGTACTATATGCATTTTCATGCACATTAAATAGTCTTACAAGTGAACTGTTACTTCAGAGACAGCTTCAGACACTTGGGTAACCACTCCCTAAAAACCAGTCCTGTCTAAGGCACTTGGTCAAGCTGGACACACAAAATCCCTTAAGAAAATGTTTTCTTTATCTATTACTGTATGAAATATATTCACCTGATGCCCCATCATCTTATGTCACACAGACTTATTCCCACTGAGGTAAAGCATGTGTGTGCTACTAATGCTGACCTGAGAAACCCTGGCAGACTATTGCTTTATTTTGTGGAGCTGTTACTACCTTAGAAGATGCCCAGAGTGAAGAAACAAACCTTTTGAGAAGCTGTTCCCCAGGATTCCGGAGAGCGCTCCTTCCCCTGCTAAAGTTCCAGTGAAACACTGGAAGTTTTTAGTGATGTAAAACCTGTTAAGAGAGTTCTGAGCTAACTCAGCTTGCTGTGCACTGGGAGCTGTGTCCTGCACAAATGAAAAACAGGATTGCTGGATAAACACAGGGCTACATTTCCTCACAGCACTGAATTAACAACAGCTTAAATATTTTTTTCTGCTGTTCAAGGATCGGGTTATGTCTGTCTCACCTAGAACTGCTATGATACTTGTTAATAATGCCCATATAAAACCATGAAAACTAGTTTTTTTAAAGCTTATCAGTTTGCAATAATTAGTACAACACTGAGTTTGACTGGCTAAGTATAACACATTGCACCCGGAAAGCTGCTTTATTCTAGGATCGTTAACAATACTTGAATTAATTAACTTCATACATGATCAATTTTCCTTGGCACACCTTTATCACCAAATGCTTTACATTTTTACATGACTTTCTATGTTACCTTGAAACTAAAATTACCTATAACTAGCAATGGCCTTAAAAAGCAATCCCAGATACATGCCTTTTTAATGCCTCTATTATAATCCGCATTCTGGCAAATCAGAGAGATAATATTTAATGACACAGACACAGAAGAAACTCCGATGATTTAGTGCTCACATCCTTGTGAAGCAGTGCTAGCAAGGGGTTGGTGCGGCAGCTTCAGACTGAAGTAAGAAAGAAGGAAAAAAAAACCCATAATGAGTAGAATCTGACATAAATATTAGGAAATAGATCTATATTTTATAAAGGCCATTTTATCGAAGACAGTTTAGGTTTCCTCCCACTCCCGGAATGAATTCACAGTGAATAAACCCTTGACTCAGGAGAATATTTCTCATGCAGATTTGGATTTTATGTAAATTATTTAAGCATGTTTTAGGGAGTTTGGGCAGTGATGTAGAAATGTTCCCCTGCCTCTGCATATCAGTCAAAGAAATAGCACTCATCACCAAGGAATTCATCAGGGGAAAAGCTTTGCCAACAGGCTTAGGACTAGACTGCAGCATGGAAAAGATGAAACTGTACTATCCTATCCCTCAAACTTGTCTCCTCCTGATGACAGGAGGAGAAGGCAGTGCCTTGGACCAGGCTGTGCCCAGAACAGCACACTGCAAACTGGAGAAACCCAGACCTGGAAAACCTGGATGCTTATGTTGGTGCCATAATACCCAAGAGGAAAACTCTTCGTGTAAGTCTCTCCAAAAGAGAACTGTTGAGAAAATACAAGAGAATCCTCCAGTCACAGACTGGTTTGGGCTGGAGGGGACCTTAAAGTTCATCTCATTCCAGCCCCCTGCCATGGGCAGGGACATCTTCCACTAGCCCAGGTTGCTCCAAGCCCTGTCCAACCTGGCCTTGGACACTTCCAGGGATCCAGGGGCAGCCACAGCTTCTCTGGGCAACCTGTGCCAGGGCATCTCCACGCTCACAGGGAAGAATTTCTTCCTAACAGCTAATCTAAATCTCTTCTCTTTTAGTTTAAAACAATTTCCCCTTGTTTTAGGCTTGAGGTAGTGAATGTTTAAGTGTCCAGTGCATGGCAAGCATAAAAATCCCTCTCTTTGCTGTCTTGCACAATGCTGAATTTTTACTCTTTAAATTTATCTATGTCTAAATTTATTCCTGTCCATACAATATTTTATTGCTGATTGTCGTACTTAAAACAAGGGGTGTTTATTTTACTTAGGCTGGGTCAATACCACCAGGGAAAGGAGGCTGTTTTACTTGATGGGAGACGTTACACTGTGCTGCGCTGTAGGAATTGGCTAAAAAAGCAGGAGATAAAATTTTATCACTCAGACAAGGCAGCACACACTGAAGGTGTGCACCAGCCTTTCTACCACTCATGTCTGTCTGCTCCCAAAGCCAGACAATCCTGCAACAGCACTGTCTACAAAGGTTAAAGAGAAAGCAGACATTAGAGAAGAGATGCCAGGTTGTCAGGGAGATCCAGATAATACTGAACAAAAAAGCTCTTACCCAGCTCAGGCAGGTGAGGGGACAGAAGGTACAATCAGAGCTACTCACAAAATAGCAGGGAATTCAACGATTTGGGAAACGTGTAATGGGATACTGAGCTTTCCCCCTCCAGACTTCTGGTTTTAATTAGATCCTTGTCCAAAATAATGGAAAGGTTTTTAGCAACCGATGGCTGATGTGTAGATTGCAAAAAATGAGCTGGTCTGAGATTAGACAGTGATATCATAGTACAATAGACTCAATCCAGCCACATTCCCCTTTCCCCTCTCAATTCTGCCAACTGTCTGTTTTGTTATCAGTCTGAGCAGGAAGGAGATGCCTTATAAATCCCCAACTATTCTGTCTCTATTTGGAGATGGGAGGCAGAGCACAGCTGAGGTACATGCAGTGGGTAGAGTATAAAGGGGTGCAGTAAAACTGGCTGGCACATTCTGCAGGCAAAGCTCATCAATCCCGGGGATGTTATTCCAGCATCTCAGACAGCTAACTAATAAAAGAACAAAAGAAAGCCAGGAATGAGGAAAATCACCGACCACCAAAGAAATATGTAGAATTTTTTGGTCAATATTTGTAGGCATTTTCCAGGCGTCAGTAATGCTTTAGAACATCCTTCCACTGATTTGAATGCTAAGAAGAAAATTAACCCTATCCTAGCCAAAACCAGGACAATGCTTTTCTTCTCCAATTACTGACTGGTTTTCACGGGATGCCGTTGTTTTTCTTTAAAAAAAGAAAAAAACATCTTCACTGAGCTCACATTTTGGGCTAATTTTCCAAACAGGTCCTTCATCTTAGCAATAAACCACATGTTCCCTGCCGTGGCTTTTAGGGAGGGTAGAAGTTTATATGGTGACCACTCTTGCCACAGCTCTACCACTTTTAGGTGCCATTAATGAAATATCTCTTGATTCTGCCCCTTCAGGCCCAACTACTTGGTCCTGGATGTCCCCCTCGTCTGCTCCCTTTTGTCACACTCCAGCCAGGATGACTATTCCAGCTGTACTTCGGGAATTGCGATGCCTTGGAGTGTGCATGACCTTCTGAGACATGTTGTTCTCCATAACACAACAAGAGAGATGAGCTTTGGTCTGCAGCCCGAAACACTGGGGGTTTTCACCACTGAGAGCTGTGGGGAAGTTTTCCTCGGAAGATGGTCCTCAGTGCAGCAGTTAATTTCTTTACCTTGATCTGATAGAAAACTTTATTCTTAAAGACTTCACCAAGTGATGAATGTGCAAAGTTTCATGAGCATATTTTGGACACACCCAGACAGTGCACAAGAAGCAATATTTCATATAGATTAGTTCAAATCAGCGGAGTCTCATCATCTCCTACTGAGCTATGGTGATTCACAGGAGCTGAAAGAGGTATGACAATAAAAAAATAGAATGAAAAAGAGTTCCTTGAATTAATATCGGGTAGCAAACAAATGAACCTGAGTTTTGAACTCAGTGCAAGACAGTAATTGTAGCTTGTGAAAAAAGAAAAAAACCCATCACAGCCCTGGAATTCCAGAAATCTCCTCTCCTAAGAGGAAATACTTCTTAGCCTTTCTGATGAATGAGAGGCTCAAAGTACAGTGTCACTGAAACAGGAAAGTAACTGCAGCCACAGAGACCCAAATCTGCCAAAATACAGAGAGTGCTGCCAGAAAGGCATTTTAGACTTTAACAAGACCTGACCAGAGACTATTTGGCTTGTCTCAGCTTCCTGATGGTTAAAAGCTGGAAAGGTAGCAGAACCTCAGCAGAAATACCTGGAAAGCTTAGGTGGGAAGAAAAGAGCCAGGAGTGTGTCTGGAGCGGGAAGGACACAGGGACATCAGTTTTTACTGCTGGAAAGTTTCCTGGTACCTACAAAGTTTTAAAGGTATTGTTTACTTGAAAGCTTTTCAAAACACAACAGCTTGGCTTGTGACTCTGCACCTCAACAAGAGGCAAAACAGAAGGCAAAGTTTGCTCTGCTTCCCAAAATTCTCTCTGCATCTCCCTGAGCTTAATTTTATTTATATTTCCTAATTTTTTTTTTTTTTTTTGATGGGCTAGAAGCAGGAAATCTTGCAACTTTTTGAGTTGCAAATGGTTCCAGCAGGAAAGCAATGACCGGTGACCCTGAGAAAGGATGAGCAGGAAAATGTTGACGTCTTGTTTCTTTGTTTGTATTTGAAGAATCCCCGTTGCCAATTACAGTTGGCTGCTGTCAGAGAGCATTACCCCTAACGAGATCTCTAGGAACACACAACAAACATGATCTTGAAGCTTCTAATGCTCCAGATCCGTGGAAAGCTTGAGGACAGTGATATCATGCTGCCAACAGCTGTCATAAGTAGTACAGTTTCATCTTGTCGTTGGCCTAACAACCGTCTTTTCCTTTTCTATTTTGTGCCTCAGCATCTCTTCAGCTGTCATAACAGATATGTCAAGCAATATTACCCTCCCAACAACATCAGCTCTAGTTACTTCCCAGAATATTCCTCTCCCGGCCTCTCGAAGGCATGAGTCTATTTTCTCAATTTCAGTCAGTGCAACAGTAGAATTAATTCACTCTATATCAGTGTGTCTTTTCCATAAAATACCAAACTCAAGATGTCAAAGATTAATCCAAAAGTCAAATTCATGTAAAATTGCTAAATCACAGCACTTATGTTCTGAGCTGCAATGGAAAACTTCCCAGCTTAAGGGAGAAACCCTTTTGCTTGTGGCATCCACGCCACGGAAAGGCACATTCTGCAGCGCAGCCCGACCCACTGCCCACAGCCTTTCATCCACCAGGAAGATTGGGAGTGTACAATGCTCTTTTTAAGCTTTGTTACTTCCTAAGAATTATCTGCTTCTGGAATCAAGGATTGAAGGGCAGAACACAGCTTACAGAGAAACCCTCAAGAAAACAACACCTTTCGAGTGGAATAGATTTAAATATGGGTGTAAAAAAATCCCCAAAGCATCCACGACGAGGAGGAAGGGAAACTGTCATTCCAAGGGATGAAAATCCAGAAAAAGCTGGTCTAGTGGAAGGTGTCACTGCCCATGGCTGGAAACAGAGGAGATTTAAGGTTGCTTCCAACCCAAACCATTCTGTGATTCCATGAAAGAGCTGCCACAGGTACCAAACACATTCCAGGTCAGCTGCATTCCCTGGAGCAGCACTCAGTGGGCTGTTCAGGCCTTTTATCCCTCTGGAAACATCTGTATTTTGAAATCCTGTTCTTTCATGAAGACACAGCTCCTGCTGTAGCAGAGCCTTGAACCTACCATGGATTTATTGTAAGGTGTCAGCTGTGACCGGCAGTGAAGGAGAAAGGCTGACAAATCCTCTTTCTCGCTGCACGTCTCGATGTTCAGAAAGCAGGTGTGCCACAGCACGAATATTTTACTTCCAGAGAGAAATTATTCCTCATGATAATGTCCTGGCTGCTCAGCACAGCTGATTTCACACTTGGTTGGTGGAGATGATGCTACAGGTCATGCGGTGGCTTTCTGCCACGCAAGATAAAAACCTGTCTGCAGGAGTCAGACCCCAAGCTGTCTTCATCAGAGCCGGTATTTCACTGAAATCATTACAGTAAATACGGTTTATCTGTAGGTAGGGGAAGAAAAGAGTAGTCCAGCAGACAGCGTTCAATCTAAGACAGAAACATATCAGATAATACACAGGAGAGGTAAATTGTGTCTGCACAGAGGTAGACATGCATCAAGCATCCCGACGGTGAACTGCAGACAAGAAAATGAAGTCGAGCCAATTGAAATTGCAGTGAAACCTGTTTGCAAGTTCTCTCTTTTCCCTGCCAGTGGCGTGTGTGGGGGGGTACAATGACACTTTCCTGTTCTGCCTAACATCTCCTTCTATTCCCAATGGGTAAAGCCTACCAAACCTAAGTGGGAAACTGCAGAATCAGGGCCAGGATCCAGCTGAGATTTCAGCACCCATTTAAGTAAAAACACGCTCTTAGTTCCGGCTCTCTTCTGAAAAATCTTGAAGCTCACGGCTGAAGATTTTAAAGTGCTTTGTTGTGGATTGTTTCTTGGGTTTTTTTTCTTTAAGTTGTTTGATGAAAGTAAATGTTGAACAGCCAAGTGCTTGAGGAGAGAAGCAGCACTCAAGTGTGCAGGTCTGAACTGGGACTTGTACAGAGTGTAAGACGGGGTTTGCTCAGGGCACTTTCTGCCAGGATGTTTCTATATCTAGAAAGCCAAAAGGCAATAAACAGGAAGAAAAAACTGAACTGTCCTTCATCTCCCTTGTGCACTCCAACTGTTGAAAACACCCAGACAGTAGGAGGACTCCTCACTGTGGCCCATTTAACAAACAAAGAAATCAGCCGTAAGACACAAAGAGCAACAACAGTGCTCAGTGTACCTATAAAATGTACAGTTTGGACTGCAGTGGCTCTTATATCAGGAATAGAGAGGCAAATCCTGGCTCCTCTGAGCATGAAGGCAAATCAAACATCAAGAAAAGAGAGTATGCCAATTGTCATCCTGTGCTATCATGAAGGAAGACAGATGAGTGAGCAAAATCATTCAGCAGGTACAAGCAAGAAAAATACTGCTTTCATTAAAAAAAAAAAAAAATCATTAAAAAAAATAATTTCTCCAGCTCACAAGCAGGACCAGCTCCTGCTTCCCTCAGGTATTCCTGGTCATCCATAACTATCAACATTTTTCTGTCTTGTATCTGATTAACTCCCATATGAGTTTGGAAAACACTACAAAAATTTCCATTAAAATGAAAGAAGGGATAACTATAGGAAAGAGTCCCTCTGAAACATTCATGGTATTTACAGTTCCAATATCAGCAAATTCTGCACTCTGGGCAGAATGAAATACAATGAAATTAATTGGAGAAATTTTCATATATGGAGCAAAAATGGACAAGACAAGGACTATGGCTCTGAAAATCCAGAAGACTGCAGAAGCCTTAGAGGTAAAGCCCAACTTGCAACCTTCTCAGTTTACTTACAGCAATTTAAAATTATCTGGAGATGGCACCAGGAAAGCAGGGGGATGTTTCTACAGCTCCTCACCGGTCTGTCTCCTCCAGGTCAACACCAGTTGCTCCCCGTCCAGCAACAATGATCCCCAAAATATTCAGGCTCTGCAGCATCTTAAGCCAAGCAGTGCAGAATAGCAACAGAAATTGTGGCACAGTACAAGGGAGGATCGTTATCCTACATAAGTGGTCCAAATTGCACCCCAAGGTGCCAGTGGTTACACAATTGCCAGAGTAAAAGCATCTTTTCCATGTGGTTTCCAAAGTGTTCATATACAGCTCACGCCAACCATTATGGCTTAAACACAGTGGATTAAATAGTTTGCTATTTCCTATCACTTTGCACTCTAAAGTTAATGTCTCAGGCTTCAACAGCACGGTGACACACTGTGTGGGTTTGTGAAGTGCTGAGTCATATAAATGGATTTAAAATATCATCTGATAACAGAATGGGATTTTCAATGCAAACATGAAAAGGGAAAGAAAAGGATTGAAAGTGGCACGAAAGGCCATTAGTCTGAGGGCTGCAGACTGGGGAGGGAGTTCAGCCTGGGTAAAGGCTCCACTAAGGGTATTGATCCATCATTATAAGATGCAGTAAGTCCAAGGGTTGAAGTATAAAGAGGTACTGGCAGACTTTCATTTATGGAATTGCACTGTGATTGTATCTCACGGTGTGAAGGTGAATGACTTTGGCTGTTCTAGGGGAAGATTGCTAAGGACGTGGAAGGTTTGTCTTCTGGCCTAACTATCAGTCTCTCCTGAGGTTTGGTTACACTGGGGAGCCCTAGGATAGACTTAACCCCAACAAGAATAACTACCCAGAACCCCTGGAACACACACTTGCAGCTTCCTTAACATGATAAAAAAGGGAAAAAAAAGAAAATCTGATACTTAAAGGTTGAATAAAGAGAAACATGTGAAATAATACTTGAGACCAGGCAGTAATAAAGGAGACAAAGGAGAAAAATAAGCAGCAAATACCCCTTGGATCTACTCCTAACTCCTCTATACTGAAGCACCTGCAGGAATTCTCTTCATTTGTCCAACTCCTCAGTTTCTTCATCTGTGAAATGCAGTCATGGTCTCATGCCCCAGTGCTGCAGAGGAGACAGTGATAGCTGGAGATCACCATTTATCCCACCCAGCCCTGTGCAGTCTGGTGCTAGAAGACATATATAGTTCCAGGAATATCCAGTGTCAAGTCTTCAACATCTAGTTTTGTCAGACTTCTAATACAAGGTCTTAAATAAAGCTCCTAATCAAAACTGAAGCATAATTCAGGCTCATAAGTGAGGAACAACGAAAATATACTACAAATCTAGCAGTGCTGGGGGACAAACATGGGAGTGGGGAACCTCCAGGCTCAGTTGAGGGCACAAAGATGGTCAAAGGGAAGCATGGGGCAGTGAGAGGTGCAGGCAGTAGCCACGTGGATATGATGGTGCAGAGCTCCTGTTATTTGTATTTATACTTCTATCTGGCTACAGCTGTAGGCAAATTAAAGCTGACTACACAACATCCCGTAATATTCCTCATGATGGGAAATTCTAGCCAAGTTGTTAGCCTAATTACTATTATCAACACAAAACACATCATCACATCATCAGTGGAGAAAGACTTTATGGTTGTGATGTAGTCTGCTCTTAAGAATTCAGGGAGAGGACAAAATTATGTTGTCAGGTGAGAGAGCAGATCCAGAAGAAGGGAAATGGGAAAGCCACGACTACCCTTAAATAATAATCCACCTTAATGTATGGAATTAAAAATCATTGAAGTAAAGAACTAAAAATACATTTACTGCTGTCTGTATAAAATATATATATAACATTCTATTGTTAATTCATTTTAGAATCGAATCAGAATTTCCATTTTTACCTTTTCAATAAACTCTACTGTAAACTCGTCAGACATGTATATTATATATGTAACTTATGGTGTTCTGCTGTCAGCTATTCCTGTCTTAGCAGTTTTAGACTATTTCCAACTGTTAGGATATTCTATTGAAATAGTATTAAATTGCCTTTTAAAAAGAAATTTAGCCAGTAATAATGAACGCGGAATAGTGTAAGCACAGATGAAGAGCTGGCAGCAAATGGCCTCTGGTTTGTTCTCAGTCACAGTAAGATTCCAAGTATTCATCTGAAAACATAGCAATTACATCTCCACTCTTATCCACCATACTTGTCCCATTTCATCAAAAGGAAAAGCTCAAAGTCATGTGATGAGCTATGGATAAATAACAACTCTGACTTCTGTCAAGCGAAAAAACTGTTCGTACACAAGGAATGTTACAAAAGAAAAAGAAGAAAGTCTTGCAAAGTCATTTATTTTTCAACTAAATAGTCCCCAAACTGTTAGTTTTAACATCAGTTAGCTGAGTGAAGGAGAAACCCAGTGAGGAACTCAGTATTACCAGCTAAAATACATGGAAAACATAACTCATCTTTCCCATCTTCTGTACTTCTAATACATGTGTAAAATCCTACCTCATTCTTCAGGAGGACAAGGCTTTCATGTGGTTTGGAAGGTGCAGAAGAAGGCAGTATAAAGCCACCAGACCTGGACCCTGACCTTTTTAATGGCTATTTCTCCAGCTCTAGATTTTGCAATGTTTCTACAGAAAGTGACTTTGCCTGTTCCTGCACTTACAAACTCTGCTCTTACTGTCTTGACTGCATTTTACTGACGAGGCCTTTCCAGCTGCCCGTTGTACTTGCTGTCTCCTAACTCCAGCATTTTGCTCTGCACAGCCTTTCTTTCACTCCCATATTCACCATTATGAGGCATCCATTTGCCTCATGTAGGAAACTGGAATTTTAAAAGGGAATAAGTGATGGAAGTTCTGTCACTGATACCAAAAGGCTCAGTTTGACCAGCTGCTGATCAACAGAGCTGGTGATGCCCTGCCCAGCAGGCTAAAAGTTACAGGCAAGTAATAAGGATAAAAATACAATTGTATTTCAAGTCAACACAACAAAACATGTTAAAGAGGCTAATCCAAAAAAAGAGAGAAATTGAGATGGGGTTGTATGAAATCCAGGATGTTTAATATCCCAGCCTTCATTAATTTAAGAATGTTTCTTAAAGCAGCATCACAGAGGCTTCCATGCGCTTTATTTTTATATCAGGGACCATTTCATACCTCTAATCCTCCTTTCTGTCTTTCCCCCAGAAGACAGCAAACCAAGTGACTCCCTGCTCACCCACCCCACTTTATGGAGCAATATTGTAACATTCGTCCTGCAGGGTTTTCACTGTGAGCTGCTCTCCCTGTCAAGAGCTTAACAGCTTAACCTGGAGCCTGGACAAAAGCCCCTGTAAAAAGCATTTTAGAAAGGCTGAGACCTATAAAACAATTATAAGCAAAAGGAAGTTTTGGAACTTAATCTTTGTCAGCATTGCGGGAGGAAAATAGGTCATGTCGAGCAAACCTGATTTCCTTCGTTGATATGATTACATGTTTGATTTATAAAGATGATTACACGGTTTAAACTGTTGTAAGGCATTTGACCTAGTATTGTACTGAATACAGATCCATGTACAGGAGAACCTAAATGAAACGGGGATTAGTGAGGCAGGAAAATTCCAAAAAGTGAGGGTCAGCAAAGAATGCTCTTATTCAGCTCCTGGTGGGATTCCACAGGCTTTTTTTTTGGCAGATGCTGTGTTATTCTGCACTGCAATCAACAATTTTGAAGTAAACAAATACTATGTAGGAAAATCAAACTTGGAAGGAATTTGATGAGATGGGAGAGAAAGGACTATGGTGTTAATTAGGCCTCTTGTGGAACTGTCCCACAGGTGGGCCACCATCCCACAGGGATGGTTTTTTTCCCTGGAAAACCACCATATCAGTGGTGGGTTTGGATTTTCTTAAACAAGGATGAATGCAGCATAAACCCACAGAGTAGTGAGAAAGAAGAGGGGAGTTTTCTCTTGGAAAGCAGTGACTGTAGAACAATACAGGGTTGTACGTAACATCAGTTGTCCCAAGTCTCTGGACAGGAAAAAAAGTGGCCAAGCGAAAGAATGACCCAAAATTGAGAGAATCAGGAAAAGTGCCCCCAAGTAGCAAAACAATGAGACAATTTGGTGAGTGGTTCAAACTAAAATTACAGATCCTTTAAGAATACAGCAAAGAAAAGAGAGAGAGAGAGAGAGAGAGAGAGAGAGAGAGAGAGGAACTTAACACCTCTGAGAGCTTCATGAAGGGCAAAAATAGAGAAAAATACTCATAGAATCATAGACTGGGAGTGGTTTGGGCTGGAAGGGACCTTAAAGACCATCTTGTTCCAGTCCCTTGCCATGGAGGAACTGGAACCACTCCAGTACAGACACAACTGAACCAATCCAGTGGTCTGGAAGAAAGAAAAGGTCAGAGTAGAGAATGCAGAAGTTGGACCTCATGTTCTGTACATAACTGGGGGTAAATATCCACCATGGAGCAGAAGGGAATCTTACTGGTGTAACTTAAAACTGAGAACAAAGGGATTAGATACAAAACTATTTCAAGGAGAAAGACGCTGCTGGGAATGCATCTCCCAGGGAAACACAGCATGAATTAGGAATCATGGGCATAGGATGCTCTGGCCTATTTAACTGTTTAACCCATGGAGGGCACAGACAGCAGGTTGTGAAGCAGCTTGGAGAACACCAGTGTGCTTGTGATGCTACTAAACACCAATTTTTAGCATATTTTTGAGGCTACACATTTTTTATGCAGGGAACACAAAGCTGAGGAGCATTGCTGCCAATAAATCTGGTGATTGCTCCTACTCAGAGCCCTCCTTCCCCTCGGAATGTAATGAAATCCTCCTCAACCGCTGTTGTACTTGTTGCCTGTAATTACTACTCATCCATCAGGTTATTGTGATGCAAGCTAAAAAAATGCAGCAGGGAAAGTTGATTTTTTAAAAATACACATGTATTTCTTTAAATTATCCCGTTGCCTGAAAACACTGTGAGTCGGTCAGTTCATGTATTATTTTCCAATGAGGGCTTTTGCTCAGAATTAATGTGAAGTCTCCACAAACACCGTATTTTCCTTTGGATAAACAAATTGGACGCTGCTTTTCAAATGGACAAGTAGCAGATAATAGAGTGCCTGCTGGCTGCCTGGGAATGCAAGGTATGCCTGGATAATGAGATATTGCAGAGCAGAGACTTGATACTTCTTTAACAAAACAGCATTTCTTTGACAGAAGGCTTTCAAGGTTAAGTATGTAGAGCAGCTACAATTTATGCAAACAAAATCTGCCCTGATTCTTTGAACTGATCGCATCTATTTTCTATCTCAAGTGTAATCTAAAAACATCAAAACCATCTGATTTACCTCTTCTCTTCACCGTGTACTGAAAATAGTGGTGGTACTTTCAGGAAAAGGTCCAGGAAGGTTGCTCAGAGTTCACTTGTGATTTACAAATGTGCCTATTTTGACAATACAGAGGAACAATTTAAATGAAAGAGACTTAAAGAAAATATCTCTGTGTGTGATACAAAATAAGGAAGGTGAAAGCACTGGCTCTCACTAAACACAATCCAACAATTAATTTGCTTTCTTGATATGTTACCCTCCCTCTCCCAACATCCTTCCTTTCTAAAGGGCTCCTCTTTACCACAACTCTCGCACCACTGTAAATTTTGTCCTAATTTAATGTGTCCTTTAAGGCACACCTGCTCTTCCTACACGAACTCATTGCAAACATGATTTATTACCTCACTTTTCGTTTCATCAGCCACTAATCAAATTCTTAATGCGATAACATTAATGCCAAATGGATTTCACAGGAAGAAATATGGAAATGTTTTCCATATGGTCCATTCTTCCTGTTTCTTGACTCTCACTACCTGACAGGGCACAGAAAAAAAGCAGAAATCTGAAGGCAGTGGTGATGCTCTTTTTGAAAGTTCTCAGTGGTGTTGCAAGCAACAAAAAAGCTAAGAAATAATCTCGTTTGTTTTCTAGTTACCCTTAGTATGAAAGTTTAAATGTTGTAAGATTGGTAAATCAAACTAGAATCTGTTCAATACAAAATAAGCAAGGTGCAACTTATTAAATTTATTGGCTCTTATTAAACACAATCCAATTCAATATTTAATTTACTTACTTGATCTGTTACCCTTGCTGTTCCAATATCCTTCCTTTCCAAAGATCTCCCCTTCACCACCAAGGCTGCTAGAGGTATGTGTATATATATATATGTATATGTATATAAACTATCTATTTACATAATAATTCTGCCTTCAAATCACAGATGATCACCTTGTAAATGAAGAGATTTCTACACATGTAGGTGAAAAACTGTCAAACACCAGCCAAAAGAAAATATTAAACACCAGTCAAAGGCACACTTGCTCACTGTTGGAAGATGCCACATGAAATACGATGTCAGTAAATACATTTCACCCCCTGCCATAGATCAAAATAAGTAAAAACTGTCAGTAGTCTGGCTCAATGAAGTGTGAGAGTGCAAAATGAGAAAAAACTAGAAATGTAGCTGCAAGACCCTAAATTTAATATTGTTTCCCCTGTGCTGGCAAGGAAAACACGAGGGTGGGCAGATGCAGACACTGTTTTCACTGGCACTCTCAGTGAGACATTTGCCATCTGGTTTGTTGAGGTAAAGTGAGTTGAGAGGAAAAGCCAAGATCTCTCTTTGAATGTTAAATGAGTTGTTTCTGTTGGAGAGGAGATATTAAAACCTAAACTGCCTGGGTAGAAGGTTCTTTCTCTCCCTTTAAACAACCATTCACTTGTTAATACACTATTCAATTATAAGTAATGCAGCACAGATGAGAAAATCTAATGACACTGTAACGTTTAGAAGGTAAAAGCAAAGGCTTCATATGCTCACAACGAATTGCAATTTTTATCCCAAGGTATGTCTGCTTTCCCTGACCAATGTTCACTTTCAACTCTGTAAACTATTCTTTCACATTTCATGTATATTTATGAATAGACTATTACTGCCAAATTCCTAGCTTAGCTATCCTTGCAGAGCTTAATACATATTCAAAAGTCACAGCTGTGACCAGGAGGAGATGAGTATTTTTGTGGAAACCAATTTTTCTCACATATCAAAATGTATTTCCTTAATTTATTGTCACATGCTTGTTAAACCATATTTTAGATTCTTCCCCTAATGCAAACTCCTGCAGAATAGGGATTGCAGCTTAGAAGGCTCCTACAGCTGCAGTCCATACTGATTTAAAGAAAGATTTCCTTCAATTATGGAATACTGTGGGCAAACACTGGCAGTAGCACTTGGTGATAACAAGAACACTTGGAAAAGTAACAAAACTCTACAATTATATTAACATGCAGAGTGTTGATGGCTCTCCCACAGTATCTGTGACAGTTATTATGGTTGCTCTCAGAAATTACTAATTAAGTAAATCAGCAATAAGGATAAAGGATGACAACTGAAAAAGATTTAATTCAGGATAAAAACCCCTCTGTATACTACAGAATACACTCGGGCTTTATAGGTTTTGAGAAATGCCATCTTCTGGGGAAAAAAAAAAAAAGAAAAATTTACAGTTTATCATTCAGCCTTAACTGAAGAAATGACTTTTAAATCTTGATTTCACTGAAAAATGTTATTTTGGGGATAACTGTAAATGTCTGATGCAGGTGATGCTATTCCTAAGTGCAAAGGTGTTGCTCCCCTTGGCAATGATCCCATATAGAGGGAAGGTTTTGTGGAAGCACATAAAGGGTAGTTTTTTGGGATATGCACGTACCAACCTCTAAAAACACAACTGAATGTCTAATTAAAAATCGTATAAATTTCAGTTCAGTAAAATCTAAGGTTGGACCGATGAAATAATGGACATTTTCAAGTGGTCTTTCCTATCACCACTGAACCTTCATTGAGACAAAGGTGACAGGATTTTGAGAGCCTTGTCAATGGGAGCAGTGAGGGCAGCGGTGCTCACCTGTCCCATTCCTGCCTCAGAAATGCTCCTTCCAGGTGGCCCAAAATCCCATTTATTCCAGTGGACTCACATGTCCTGAGTGGTGCAAGAGCTCTGTTTTTGCACTGTTACTAATCCATGTTTTAAACCTAAGCATGGACTTGGGTTTAAAGCCAAACTAGTTAAACCAAAAGGAGTTCTGTGTTAGTTAGGCAACAGGAATGACCAGGAGAGAGCTGGGAGACAGATTAACTCACTAGAACCTTCTGTGTGTACCAGACAAGCATTAGACAGACATGTAAAACTCACATTTCCTTTCCTGGCCTGGACAAACTCAAAGAGCAGTAATTGTTAAGCTATGACAAGATATGCAAAGAGTAAAACATCTGGCATTGAGATCCAGTCCGTTCTGGAAAACAATATAGCTGTAATGTTTTTGCATACTTTGAACATTCATAATGGAATGGCACTATCTCTAGAGCATGGATTTTCCCAATATCATTTTCATCTGCTGAGTGAGCCAGAGTTTGTTAACCATCTGCATATGTGCAGCACGGATTTTAAAAGTAATTATTTTCATAGCATTCCAAATTGCTATTGCATAAAACAGCCTATATTTCTCAGTGAAGCTGCTGGAGGTTATGCAAGTCCTAAACCACCATTTTTGCATCCATTTTAATTTAGCTGTTGTGCAGCTCCAGCACTGTGTGTGTTTGTTTTGTCTCAAACAAATGCAAACAGCGTGGATTGAAGTTTGGAGGTCCCTTGCTGGTGACAGTACTTGTAGGGAAAGGTTTTGGTGGTTTGTTTTCATGCCTTTAGGGATATATTTGGGATGATGTCTATCCTGACCAAAGCCGACAAAGATTTAATTCAGATGGAAATTATTCAGGTGGGGCTTTGCAGGGGAGGGAGCTTCATTTGGAAGCCTGACTCTCTTCTCCCTTTCCACTTTTCCTACTGAATAAAGACCACTGAAATTCTGATTTACAAGGCAAAAACATTATCTACAACATATATTTAAAGGCTGACCATGGGCTAAGGTTTTCCTGTTGTCTTTATTGTTCTTTATTATATTGTCTTTATTATTTGTTGTCTTTATTGTTTTCTATGCTTAGTTTTCTTGCAGGGAGAGCAGGATTCAGTCTAAAGCCTTCTGCTGTGTAATTTGTGATTTCAGTAATTAGAAATACCCTTGGTTTCTGAAATATTTACAAATATAAATAAAACAACCGAGTAAAAACAACTTGCCTTCAAACAACAACTTGCAGTGGGCAGATTCATGGAGATAATAAAATTAAAGCTGTACTTAAACCTTCATAAACAGAAACCTCCACAGAAAACTAAGTGAAGTCTAATACGCATTTAAATTTTTTATGTACCTAAACCAGAGTTATTTCTCTTCAAGACAGACAACAGCCCCCAAAAAATAACTGCTCAGCACATCCCAGACTGCCTGAGCTGCACCTTCACTGGGACAAGCTGATTTGAGCAGATCTCTAATTATTTGAAAGGCCAGAATGAGATCAAATACCTCAAAACAATTAAAATAAAAGTCACTGAAGACTCTTATTTTACTTTTATTTTCTTCTATTTCAGGCAGGAGGATGGCTGGCAGTCAAACCCATGTGATAACTCATATAAAGTCAGCAGAATTCCGATAAGTGAGTCCTGCAAAATACTACACCTTCGTGGCCTCAGGCAAACAACTTTTTTCTGGGGGATAAACAACAATATCATCCTACTAACATGTGTAAATTCTATTCCTTCATGCACAAATTCCATAATTATTTTTTCAGGCTTTGATAAACAGCATGAATTCTATATTATGCATGGTCCTCCTCTGTAATGAATAAATTTGCCTTTTAAAGTCTGCAGCCCTAATAACTGAACAGGAAGGAAACGTGAAGAACAGAAAGAGGAACTGTTTCAACAAGCTGATTGTAAATAAGGTTAAAAAATAATTTAAAAACTAAAATCAACCCCCCTAAAGTGCATTCAAAGTTTGATAATGATTTCCAAATGAGACTACTCTAAATGTAACACCTTCAGACAGCTGTAAATTTGATCTACAGCACTAACAGCCACAGCAGTGATTTCTAATCAGGAATTACCAGCCCCATCATGTCTGGTACATTTTTTATTCATAGTTTTCCATTTTTCTTTTAGCATCCGTTTAAACAGAGGGGTTTAGGGTTGGTTTGTTTTTGTGTTTTTTTTTTTTTACTAAAATGAGAAAACTGAACTGTGGCTCAAATCGAATTAAAGCAAATACAGGAATTAATATTGCCACCGTGATGAAATTCCTTCTTCTTTTCCACGTGTTCACCACCGCCAAGAAAGTTTTAAGATTTTAGATCCAACTCAATCCTGGGTGCACCCAAATGCCTCCAGTTCCACGTCCTCACCCACACACCTCGAGAGCAACTCAAAGCTTGGTCAGCACGGTGGGATTACAGAGAAGAAAGATTCAGAGGGCAGAAATCAGGGAATTAATTATTTTAGGAATTAAACAGCATAAGGTGTATTAACCCCACAGATACTCCCAAGCTGACCTTGTCTGAGCTTTGCAGGTCCTGCCTGCCCATGATGTCAACCAGTGGGGTTGTGGAAGAGTGAACATATTTCTTATACATTAGACCTGCTTTCTCCTCCTGGATACTTGTACATACCACTAAGAATGTGGGAAAAGTACCACTGAAATCAGCATTATTCACATATTTTGGGTGTGCACGAGCTTCAGGATTGGACCAGGACATGGTACCGGGGACTGGAAACCAGCAAAATATTGACTTTGCCTGCTTTGCAGACATTTGATTATGTTACACTATTATTATTAATTATGACATTGAAAATCAAGTCAAAAAATCAGGGCTACATGTAAAATGATTTCTCCTTGATGTTAAACGAACTAAACCAAAGAATCCTAAAGAGCTTTCAGTCAATATCTCTGAGCTTTATTGCTTTATCATAAAAGACTCCCTTTAAAAAAGAGACAAATTATGACACCAAAGAGGACTTGCATACTGTCTGCCATACTTTAAAAATCAAATTATTTTATTCTTCCTGAAGTGTTTAGGGGATGGGAGCCCTGGTATTCCCACCACAGAATACACCTTGGGGTCTCAAGGTGGTTTTGTGTACCTGCATCTTCTCTTCAATGACACAGTTATTGCAAGCCAACAATCTCTTCCACTCTGTAAACAAACTATTTTTCTTCGAAAGTTCATGAAGGTATGGAAAAAAAATGTACAAACTGAAAATAATAGTTGAAAATCTGATGTAATACAGTGATCTGATCAAAACATCTATTTCATCAAATAAACTCCTTTTGTGCTAAGGATAACTGCTCATGTCTGTGTAAGCTGCGGTCCCTTTGTAGTTTTCCCCTTATGAAAAAGTAGTTCAGAAAAAAAAAAAAAGCCAGGAAATTATAGTTAAAAAGCTGGAGATTCCCACCTGGCAACTGCTTTGAGTGCTACTCCAAAGGGCTGCCACTACAGTGCAAGGCAGTGTCACTCCTAATAGTATTTTATTAAATCAGGATCTAATCCAATTACAGCTGCTCTCCATATGATCAGTTCCCTTCACTGGAGAGGAAGGATTTCCCTCTTCACACGTTTAAGGCAGACCTTGTGTGCAATATGATTATTCAGCAGTGGGAGATGACAGACAATTCAACTCTTGCTCAAGCAACCCCGTAAATCTCTGCTCACATCGCCCAGATCAAAACACAGCTCTTAAAAAAAATGCTGCTTTTTGTCAAGCTTTCTGCATTTCATTCTCCTCTCTTGGTCTCAAGTTTGTTTTGGGATTAAAGAATCACAGAATCATTGAGGTTGGAAAAGCCCTCCCAGCCCACGGAGTCCACCCTGTGCCCGATCCCCACCTTGTCACCCAGCCCAGAGCACTGAGTGCCACGTCCCGGCATTCCTTGGACATCTCCAGGGATAGCGAATCCAGCACCTCCCTGGGCAGCCCCTTCAGACTGGTGACCACCTTTTCCATGAAGAAACTCCTACTGTTGTCCAACCTGAACACCCCCGGCTCAGGGGATTTCCCTCTCTCTCTCTCCCTGCATACATTTGTACGTGTGCAAGAAAAAGAGCCAGGAGGGGCAGGGTAGCCTTGCATCAATACCCACACTTCAAACAATAACAGAGAGTTCAGAAAAAAATTGCCAGCTCTGACCTGTCACCTCAGTGGTTTCATCCCCTCCATGCAGAAGAACAAGGTTCAGTTTTTAAATCATTACAGTTTTACAGAAATACACCTCTGTTGATCTTTGGACTGCCCACCTTTTTGAGACACCCTTAGGGCACAGAAGGGTTGGAAACCTAAATGAAGACACAACTGCAGAATGGAATCACAGAATAGTTTGGGTTGAAAGGCACCTTTAAAGGTCATCTAGTCCAACCCCCTGCCACGGGCAGGGACACCTTCCACTAGAACAAGTTGCTTCAAACTGCATCCAACCTTGAAGACCTCCAGGTTCTCTCTCTTCTCTCATAATCCAGCCTATTTTCCACCAGTCATTGCATTGCAAGGAAGGGCAGGACGCTGAGTGCCCTCAGTCCCCTGCCCCAAACCAGGGGGTTTTCTTCTGCAATCCCATTGCAAAGTCAAGGTCCTGTGTACCACAACGCTCCTTGTTCCTGCACTGTCCATCAAAGTACACAGAATTATTAAAACTGGCAGGTACTTACAGATGTAGAGCCTGCCTTCTTCCCTGGCGTATTTTATTCTAAAAGCAAAAACACAATTCTATAATTTTCCGAGGGTAGGAAGATCACAGCAAATTAAGAGCGAACTAAGAAGGCAGGCATCTGCTGAAGGGAAGGTGGTGAGAGTGGAATGGAGATATTTTCATTTAGCCATATTTTTGATTAATTTGTATTAACTTTCTGAGCATCCCTGCATGGAGAAAGTCCCTGGGGAGCTTGTCACTCTCGCTGCTGTAGCAGCTCTTGTCACTGGAGGGCACACTGCTGCTGCTTTCACAGCCTCAGCTCAGCCAGTTTGGGATAGACAACCTCTTCTTCTTTTTTCCCCTTTTGAAAAAATACTTTAACTCCTCAAATTATCTGAACACACAGATCTTCCTTTTCTAGATCTCTGACTGCTAAATTGCGCAAGGAAAAAAAAAAAATCTCCAAAAGTAAGAAGTCAAGAAAACCCAGAGTTTTTATTTCCTGCAGTATTCCAGACAGTGTAACTATTCATTAACTTTAAAGCATACAGTTTAAAATTCTGTTTTTCTTTTGGTCTCGGCTTTACATCCTGGAGTTCATTTAGCCCCAAACCAAATCCCTGGCTCTGATTCTATGCTTAATATTAGGAAAATCGGGCTTCCATCCATGTAGGCTGTTATGCTTATTCAGCATTTCCTGTAGGTACTTGAGGAAAAACCTGACCCAGGTAAATCTCCTTCTTATGGATATGCGTTGAACCCAAAGAAAATCCTTTTTCACCATGTCTGGGCTGCTCTGGCAGAGCTCTCTGGGCTGTTGAGTGTCCAGACAGTCCAAAACACTGAAATATGGAGCAAGTTGCAAAAGAATTAAAAGAAAAAAATAACCCTAAATGTTTAAAGCTCACAGGGTAGAAATAATAAAGCAATGAATTCCCTGAGACTACCTGTCTTATGCAACCCCTGTGTAGCCTAGAGGGGTAATTGCAGCCCTCCCTATTCCTGCCAGGTTCCTCCACATGATGAGGGAGCCCTGGAGAAGGAGACCACAGAGGCAAATGTACAAACAGAGTCCTCCAAAAAGGGCCTTCTGTGTGGTTTCTCCTTCCTGCCACAGCCTATGAGATGCAAATTTGAGCCACCCAGGGCCAGGAAATACGTTTCACAATGCTGATGGTCTCCTCGGTGCTTTTGAAATCATATTGTGACCCATGGCTTGGAACAGTTGGACACAACTACTGGAGAAGCTTTTTGGAAAGCAATTTCATTAGCACACAATATTGGCCTGACTCTGCCTGAAAAGTCAACGGTAAAACTCACAGTGATTTTAATGAGAGAAGAAGTAGGTCAGTACTGGAAAATCTCATGCACAGCCTTTATATTCTGTCACTGATTCCTTGTGATCCCCAGAGAAAGAGGAATAATTCTGAATCTCCACTAGCAAAGCAGGGAAGGCAGTTTCACTGCCCAAGCTGGGGTTTTGCACAATCTGTAGAAAAGTCCTTTACAGCATAAGAGCTTAACTGTGACACTTGCAAATAAATGGCAAATACGTCTTTGCTGTTGCCCCAGTATTTCAGGCCATCTCACTGCAACAAGTTTCCTTTAAAAATAAAACAAACCCAAAAGAGCCCAAAGTTAAAGGAGTTTAGATAAAGATATTTTAGAGTCAACGTAACAAGTTGCACGTAGATGTGGAAGCTGTTGGAGGACACACATGAGTGTCAGCAATTCCCTGTCAGACACTAAGAGGATCAATTCTTAATTCCCTGCCCAAATGAGGTTATAACACAGCCCGTCCTGGTCAGACTCGGACGGTTTCTTAGCTCCATTTACAGCCTGAGTTTGTCTTTGCCCAGAATGTTATTTGATCCCGCATACCTCCCAGCCCAGCCCCTGAATGCTTCATTTATTAATCTCATATTATTTCCTCTGCAGGCAAACGAAAGGATTCACAGCTGATGATCTGGGCTGGTTGTTAAACAGCTGGGTTTCCTTCCAAGCCTTTTCCACGCTTTGCCTTTTCCCGTCTCGGGAGTCCAGCTCCGGCTATGTTAGACAAACTCCTCAGCTAAAGGAACAAATTAAAACACTGGAATCCAAACCACTTTAGATTGGCAACCTCATGCAATTGCTGAATCTCCTTAAGCCATAACAAAACTGTCATTGAGATCAGACCCCTGTTCCCAAAGCCTTCATGGAAGTTTTCCATTCTGGCTCAGCTCGTCACGTCGCCGATATCCCCACGTCCTCTCAGGGCTGAACGCTCCAGCCCTACTCCAGTTACAGACTTCACCAGCACAGAGAAGGACCAGCACTCCCTGAAGGGCTCTGATTTACTGCACAGCATGTGTCTATGGTTGAATTCCCCATTCTGTCCCCAGGAAAGTGATGGTCCTGCACTGAGGATGATTCCTCGGTTCACTTGGTCAACCTCAGAAAGGGCCTCTGGAGAAAGAGCAGGTAGATATAAACTGCAGGTCTGTCCCTCAAGGTCACATAATTCCCCTCCAGAACTGCATTTCCAAAGCAGGTAGGTATAAACTTCAGATCTGTCCTTCAAGGTCACAAAACTCCCCTTCAGAACTGCATTTCCAAACCATCAGCTCCCTACCCAGTGAGGAGCATCACAACAGAACATCTGATATTGGACAAACACGGCTAATTCTCCATGGAATCGTAATTGTGTCAGTGAAATATGATGATCGACGAGGTCAAATACTTTCTTCAAAGAAACACGCTTGAAAATTATATTGAAAGCTTGACTTAGACAGATTGCAGGGAACTGATCCAGCACTATGGTCAAAGATATTTTTTCCCTGAAGAAATCAGTCACTGCACTACACAGGACTTTCACAGACACAAGCACGAACATAAAAATAATTTGATGTTTATTGTGACTTATCTTCCTGCGTTAACATCGTTAGGACTCGTCCATACTGGAATATCAATCAGATCTTGTAATAAAAGATAAAATCTTAAAAGACAATCTGAAAAGTTCAAGCCAAGTTAAAAACCCCAAAATGTTAATATTATACATAGACCTCCATCTATAGATAATTTGTGCATGAGAAAGGAGTATTTTCTGTTCAGCAGACAAAACCACCTTATTACATATGGGTTGTAGCTTTGCTTTCAGGGAGCCTAATATTTTTATGCTTAGATATCGTTCAAATTGAACAGGCCACAAAAGTTCACCCAATATTCCATGTCCCTGATCTTTATATTTCCACCCTTTAAATGACTAAATTATGGTGTTGCTTGATAAAATTCCACGACATAACAGTTTGCAAAGGAATCACAGGAATGTTGGAGCAGAAGGAATCACCTGGTAACAAACGTTCGCTTCGGAAGGGTGCGCACAACATCAGCTCTGTTCATTCGACGTTGGGAAATTCCCAGAACCTCATGATGAACCAAAAGCATTCAGAAAAGAAGCCTAGAAACCATGAAACTCTGCTGTGCCACAGATGGACAGCGGGAGAGATCAAAGGCATTGCCACCGTTTCAGATCCCTCCATCAGCAACAGATTTCCAAGCTGAGAACACCCGGACAGCCAAATTATCTGGGGACATTTGTACCCAGACATCTACCTCTATCTTGCAGGAGAAATCCTATGTTGCCCTCAAAATAAATAGACCTTTCAGAAGTAAAAAGTATTTCATTGAAACAACTTTCTACAGATGAACAACCTGGTCTAATGGAAGGTGTCCCTGCCCTTGGCAAGGGGTGGGATTGAGACGAGCTTCAAGGTCTCTTCCAACTTATGGGTTGGAATCACTCCGTGATTATATGACCATATAGATAAAATATTAATTATAAATTAAGTACAGTGGCAACTAGATGAATTACAGTTGGATTTCATTATCCACATCCATCCAGATGTTCTGGAAATGATTCATTATAGATACATTCTGTAACTATAGAGATAAGGAGTGGAACTAAATGTCTGGAACACATTTTACTGACCACATCAGGATTCAAAGGTCTTCAAGTCTGAGCAGCTTAGTAGCCACGGACACTTGAAGAAAATCTTCTCATACAGCATCATTCTGGCAAGCTGATGCATACGTAGAAAACACATAGTAAGATGGAATTTATTAAAAAAAGAGGTGTTGGCAGCTGCAAGATGTCAGCTGTATTTGTAATAAACCATTCTTCTGGGGAGCACAGCCCCCCACAATTTTCAGTAATTAATACAAACCCCAAACTAAGTCGGTAATGTTTGCCAAGGGTGATAACATGAGTGTATTTTGTTGGTAGAACATCATCTATTTTGCTTTTTTCTGGCACACAACGTTATTGCTTACATTCTTTTATGGCATGTGAATTTGTATTATGGGCCTACATGCTACTCCACCCTCAAAGCACAAGAGCTTGTCTGTACACCATGGAATGTCTATCATCAGTTCTTTGGACGTATCCAGCTTTCATGTTGGACAAAGGAGCTTTACTTTCCCCTGCAATGAATTCTCCCCTCAAAAGCGTCCACTTGGAGAAAATATTTAAGCACATCAAGCAGCAAAGTGTGCTAAAAATCTACCCTTCCCCTCACAGGGCCTGCTAAAATCCTGCTGAACCACTGATTACTGGAGACTCCTCCAGGGCTGAAAAAAAGTTCCTTGTAAAAGATAAAGAAAACTGAAATTTCATATTAATACCAACAGACTTTGATCTAGCAATATATCTACCAAATGTTATTCCAGTATCACATTCTAAATCTTGGTCTCGAAAATGATGTGGATTGTCAGAACTTCATACATAAATTTATAAGAGCCCATCTTTAATTTCATGCAAATGACAGTCCTAAATGGCCCTAGTAAAATAGTCATTGTCTTCTGCTGTCATAAATTTCAAACTTCTTTCAGTTTTTCACGAACTCAGAAGATGAATGACACTCTAACTGTTCTCATCACACATCTCAATGGCCTTGGCCTTGCACCGTTTTCCTCTGCTGAAATATTAAGTTCCAACCAAAAAACTTGATATCAAGGAAAAGTTTGAGCAGTTCTGAAATAAAACGCCCTATAAAGTTGGGAAATTAAATGTTTTAATATGGCCTAAATGGACCTCTTCCTTCCCAGGTACAAATGTGTGCCATAGATGTGGCACCTGGGGTTTAGTGGTGGGTTAATGCTGGGTTAATGGTTGGACTCAACGATTTTAGAGGAATTTTCCAACCCTAATGATTCTATTATTTGATACTCAGTTCAAATTCATGATTATTTTGGAGGCCCTTACACTGTACTTTGAATAATTTGTTACCTCAAGGGTTTTGTCCAGCTCCCCTCTTTTTTGTTACAATAATGACACTTTCTACAATCCTTCCTGAAAAAATCACTAAATGTTTTCCTTCAAAGTATTTCCTCAGAAGAAAAAAGAAAAGGATCATAAGACTTTATCCAGAAATACTTCTGCCCAGGACAGAAACGTAGGAAGCCAAAGGATTTCCCAGCTGTGCCATCCTACATATTTACTGACCCTGTAGTGATAATAAATGTGGCTGAGTGAATTATCTGTGGCCAGGCCACTGTGTGAACTTTCTGGGACCCAAATATGGCCATAACTTTGAAGAGTACTAACTAATAATTGAGTTTAGTGAGTCCATTTCCATGCTAGTTCTCTCTCAGGACTGAAAAAGAACCTGCCAGGTCACCAGGGGCAGAACATTGGTTCTTGAAATGCCACCAGAGCAGGGAGTGCTGGGTCACTGATACAAATAGTTCAAACCAGTTAGTAGTAGAGAGGTTCATTTACTACAACATCTACATCTAAGCCTCCTGCAGAGCTTCTGTGGCTTCAGACACATGAATCACACATGACGAGGACCTCACAGTTCTCGTTCTGCAGCATTACAGAAATTTCCCTGTGGCCTTTCAGGGGTGAGAGAGCCAGAAGGGAAGGCACTGTTGCATTCAGTTCATTCAGGCCTACAGAAACATCACAGTCTCAAATCTTTCCATGAAAACATTACAGAAGTTGGCCTGGGAAGTCACCACTATGTAATTAGTACTTGTAATACAGAGTAGAGTTGCTCCATGGGTGGATCAAGGTCCATATAAACACAAGCAGTGAATTCCCCTGTGTCATGACAACAACAACAGACACCCTTTGAGGGAATGCAGAACCAGCAGATTATCTGTGACCGCTCTAAAAAATCAATTATTAATTTTCAAAAGGGGGAAACAAGCCAATGGCAGAAATGAGTGGTACCAGGACACCTCTCACACACAACAGAATAGAAACAGAAAAAACCAAATTCACTGCTGAGACTGTGAAAATGATAAAACAAACCATGACTCAGGAACCACAGGAAATGAGAGCAAGCGTAGAGCATCATCCTCTTTCCAGTTTATGCACTGAGAGATAAAACAATGATTTCTTAACCACTTCTCAATGCCTTTATTTCAGAATAAGGTTGTTATGGTCCTTCTGCATTGGGACATCACTGCTCAAAATATACTTCTGAGTGTAAATATAAGAGTCAGTCTCTAAAATCGTTTTTTTTACTTTGATGATAGGTGTATCACAAAAAGTCTCTGTGTCTTAGCAACAACGTAACTCTTGCTAAACTCAGGCAATTGGAAAATCAGTCAAATTCAGACACAATTAAGATTAAACGTCATAACTGGCAATGTATGAAAAATACTAGGCCTTTCCAATTTAAATCTTTTTTTTAATTCTCATCTCCATATCTTTTACAGTGATTCATGCAATGACATTAGTACTACATGGAAATAAATTAGAATTGACTTTTGCTACAGTGTCTGAATAGCACATTAGTTCTTCTCTAAGCACGTCTGAGCAGAGTCCCCATTCTTCTCTGAATCAAACACACAAAGTTGATAAAAAGCATGAAGGCACCCAAGCTCTAAAATGGGCTGTTTTATTACTAAAGTCACATCCTAAACCCCTAAGACTCAAGCTTCCTAAGTTTCCCTTGACCGGATCTCAGCTCAGCACCATTGTCAAGTCTTTGTTCATTTGAAACTGAAAGAGGAGAGATTTAAATTAGATACGAGGAAGAAATTCTTCCCTGTGAGGGTGGGGAGGCCCTGGCACAGGTTGCCCAGAGAAGCTGTGGCTGCCCCTGGATCCCTGGAAGTGTCCAAGGCCAGGTTGGACGGGGCTTGGAGCAACCTGGGCTAGTGCAAGGTGTCCCTGCCCTTGGGAGGGGGTGGAATGAGATGGTCTTTAGGGTCCCTTCCAACCCACACCATTCGATGATTCTTTAATTTGCTAGTGGGTGCTAAGACTTACTTCTGTACTCTATTTGAGAAAATCCTATGTTTCTGAATCCTGTTTTCATCCCTCCTAAATATAAGGTTTTCTATTTTCCCATAGAACACAGAGCTGCTTCCTGTTTTACATGAACTTCAAGAACCAACATCAGTCAGCCAATTCTGGTATCAATAAAATTGTTTCTTCAAGATCCCAGAGAAAATTTAAAATTGCACATTATTATGGAATCAGCATATTTTCCAGACCCTTAAGTTATTAGGTTTCATTTTACTTCTGGGTTATGAAGTAGTTTTTTCTTTACAAGTTTTGTAAGCAAAGGATCTATCCAATTTATTCTCTCTGTTTGCTACCTGTTGTCTTCCTCTCTCCCTCTTCTCTTCCTCAAAAACATCTTTTTAATTAGGAAACAGAAAAATAACGATCAGAAGAATCCACAGGAACAGCTCATTGTTGACACTAATAGAGCTTTACAAATCAAGATGACCTTAAATGAGTAACATATCCCCTGATTTAACCTGTTCTTCCTGGACAATTTTTAGTCAGGAATTATCATGTCATACTGGTTTCCTTATACATTCCTGACATAATTTCCTAAAGGAAAAGACAGTTTCCCAACATGCCCTTCCAGTCCCAGCTGGGTCCTCTACCTTGTACCTGGTGTGCAACTTCCAAGGTTAAAGTAATGAGCGTATTTTAGTCCTGTCAATAGTTGCACTGTCAATCACATCCTTGGCATTCACCCTTTGCTTGGACTGAGACATTATCTTCATTTTTCCTTATCTCTGGATAGCAGTAATCCCTTCCTAATAAATTCTGATCTCAGAATCCCTCCTGGAGTGAAAACCAGAACAAGTTTCAGCAGGCCAGCTGGGTGCATTTCCTGACTTCTAGGGCTGAGCACAATGTCTCGGTTTTTATTAATGACAGTTCCTGTGCAGCCTTGCTGGGCAAGAAGGGTTTTCCATAGAAGATTCCTATGGATATATCTTACCTGAGCCTCTTTTCTCTGCCATCACCTACACAAAGCACACACCAGCCCCCCACCACTCCTTAGCCTGCTGTGAACAGCTTCAAGTGGTGTCCAGGATGGAGCACTATATGGGATACAGGCTGTGTATGTAAACCAGGTGCAATCACAGCCTTCTCCCACGCTTTGTGGGGAACACCTGATTTCAAGTTAGGTGAGTTAATTCTGTGGCCTCATGACATCAGCAAAGCTGTCAGCATCCAGAGTGATTATATTCCCGCTGATTCCTTACCCTCATAGTACCAACACTGCCTCTTGGATCTTCCAGACGATCAGTCACAACTTCTTTACTACCTTCATCTCTATTTCACACACTCTTTTTTTCCTCTGCTATTTTTCAGTAGTTCTTTTCCTACTGATCTCTTTACATGTCAGTGCTAAACTTTTACCAAAGGGATCTCCATTTCCCCTAAATTAGCAACGATGCTCAAAGTCCTCCTCCAGCAGAAGACTCGCCCAGATCAGTTCTCTCTGTCTGTATCCAGTTTCTCCCTCAGACTCCACCGTGTTGTTTCTCCACCTTTGCTCACAGAACTGTTGAAGACCATGACAGTCTCATTTAATGAGTTTGTGCTCTGTGTCTGATATTCCCATTAGTCAACTTTTGTCAAATACATTTCTGCTGAAAACACAGAGCTCCAGAAGACTTAACTGGGTTCTGATCCAGCCCATGTCTAAAGTGAGTTATGGATATATATCGAAATGGAGACACATTTCTCTTCAGTTACTCACGAGGTGCTTTACGCTCCCAAAAGTGAAAAAATCCAAACATTTTAATAGCCAAAAGCTAAATTTTACATTGTGCCTCTTACCCTCAGGCCAGTTTTACCACCACACAATGAATCCCAGATGTCACACATGAGCCAAGGATGGCTTTCCTGAGAAGTGACCACGGGTCAGAAGCCTCAGCCCCGGTGGCAGTCGGTGTTGATATGAAGTTGTAATCACAGACAAAGCTCCTGCCTATATCCCACATTCCCACCTTGTACATTTGCTTAAAAACTCACGTGTAACCTAAACACAAGTCCCTTCTTGCATCCCTCCTCCAGCACTTCTAATAATGCACAAGAGCTACACGTGTTTTACAGTCCCACAGCACTGCCCAAGGCAACTGTCACAAGCAGGAGCAGCCTCTGAGGTGATGCCTTCAGATACAGTAAGGAGGAGGAAATTGCATCTGGCTGATGTTCAACATTAATTCCCTTTTTAAGGTAAGGAAGAGCTCAGGTTTTAGACTGCAATCACCAATACATGTTGATTTCTTTAAAAAATATACAGTAATGCAAAATTTTTGAACCCTGTGGGATCTGCAGGTCTTGGAGATGTCAGTTATCATCTGCTGAATTTTCCAGACACACCTGCCCTTGCATGGTCTTCAGGAAACAAGGCAAGATCCACAGAGCTGAGATCAGATCCCAGGATCTGAGTCTCTTGCAAAAAAATCTCATGTTGCCTGTTGAATAGTTTACCTGCACGGAAAAATCCATACCCTGCCTTTACAGGTTGGAAAAGACCTGTGAGATCATCGAGTCCAAGCTCTGACTGAACACCATCATGTCAACTAGACCAGAGCACCGAGTGCCACGTCCTGTTGTTTCTTAAACACCTCCAGGGGCAGTGACTCCACCACCTCCCTGGGCAGCCCCTTCCACTGTCTAATCACCCTTTCTGTGAAGTAATTCCTCCTGATGTCCAACCTGACCCTCCCCTGGCACAATTTGTGACCATTTCCTCTTGTCCTGTCCCTTGTTCTCTGGGAGAAGGGCCTGACCCCCACCTGGCTACCAGCTCTAATAGAAGAACTCTGGGGAAACCAACGAAAGAGGGATTTTCTCCTTTCAGTTCTACTGCTAAAAATGAGAATGTTTTCCTTCTGAACTGAAAACAGGTAAGTCACATCCTGCTCTGATACACCTCTAATTATCTTAACAGTAGGTGAGAAAACATTAGGATGACCTCCAACATTCCCTCCCAGCTCAGAAATCCCAGCAACAGCTAAAGCCTCAGAGATGTGGTTTCCAGACACTGCATGATCTTGTATGGTCCCTCTGCTCTTGACATAATTTTCACCCTTCTTGAACTTTGTAAAAAATATGCACAAAGCAGAAGAGAAGAACGTTGGAGATGAGAAAAGCAACCATGCTATGATTAAATATGTATGGTAATGCCAGTGCTTCTCATGGAAGTACAGAAAAAAGCAGCTGGCTATTTAGACCAGGAACACAAGACAAGGTATCCACCTCTCTTCAGACTTGTGATATTATAAGGAGACTTTCCAAGGAGAAAGCTAATATCACTGTAATATTACTTCTCCCAGGAAAATATATAGATGTTTTTGCAGAACAAGGATTCACTTCTGAAGCTGCACCAACAAGTAAATTATTCATAAGGGAAGAGATAAAAGACAGAACATTTCACAGGGTAAAATATTTAGACTCCTCCAGCTCTGACAGTGTGATCAAACTCATACTAACTGGGCATACTGGGAATCAAAATGAACCCAAATTAAGCGGTACAAACTATGCATATAAAATACATAAAGTTGATAAAAATGAGAGCTCTCCTTTACCTTTTCATCTTTCATGTTGAACCAGTTCAAACAGAGCTAAGCAAAGATGCAATTAGTCAGTGCTCTAACATTGTGCTACTTATCAATATGTGAGTGTAACACCTCAATAAAACAGGATGCTCAAAGGGCTGCTAAATGTATCAATATTCAATTACCCAGTGTTAATAAAGCCATTAAAAGAGAATTAACAAGGGTTTACTTAGGAAGTATCTCTGTCTGACATTAGGTGGCTCTTTAAACATTTTCTAAAGAAATACAGTAAAAAGCTATTAAAATATTTATGCAATGCTTGCATTAGTTCTATTTAACTGGCATAGCAGCAATAATATCAGCAGGTTTATACGCCTTGCTTCTCAGCACCACATGATTATCCACTAGTTATGAGAGATAAATAAATTCCCAGTCTTAGAATTTTAATGCTTTTCATTATAGAGAAAAGATCTCCAAATCCTTCATTAAGGCTCAGAGCTTCACCAAAATTGGATGCTTCCAACTATTTGTTGAGGAACCAATATTAGAGTGTGCTGCAGCAGCATCCTGGGCTGGAGCTTGTCACCAAGGCTCTTGTCTGCTCAGGTGGCCCCAGTGGAAAATCGGGTCTTGCCCCAAATTTTTGTTCTTGTGAGCTCAGGCAAAACCTTCCTGGATTGCTCAGAAAGCCAAGGCAGATTATTTCATTCAAAGAGATTGTGCTGGTGCAGCAGTTCTGGGCTCTGTGGCTCCTCCTCTATTCCCCTGTAACAAAAAGCCTCCCAGGACTTGTTAAATTAGCCAATGTAATGAAGTCCAATTCTGTGTTATTTGCACAGGGGCTGGAAAAGATTTCATGTTTCCATGTACATAAACAAAACCTGGCTCAGCACACCAGGGACTTAAGAGGTTTATAAAATATAAAAGACATTCACATTAATCTGTTAAACAATTCATTCTGTACCCTGCCCTTTCCTACTAAGTGAATTCATTACTTATAAAAACCTATATATTTGCTGCTGGCTCTTATGCTGATGGTGACTCACTACTGGACCCCAACTCCTTGGGGCTCTCTGGAGGGACAGTGGTGCTGCCCTGGGGCACTGAGCTGGTGCCCCCAGCACCGGGGGAAAATGAAGGTGCAAGTATTTTCTCTCCCTATTTTTCTGAGGATTTGGGTGCATGGCAATGTCAGTGTTGCTGTAGAAGAAGGACGGAAAGTCTTTGTGACTACACCATTGATCTGAATTAAATTATTAGGAGGTGTGGAAACAAAACAAATGAATTCACCCCCCGGAAAAGAAAAAAAATCAGCAGTTTCTCTGATGCTGCTCAGACAATGATGAACATTTTTCTTCCAGGAATTGTTAAGGGATGGTGTTGGTTTCTCGCAGAACAGGTTGGGCAAACTTCATCAATATAAACCCATCATTACATTCAGACATCTGTGACTCCCCTCAAGGAACTGTCGCTTGCAATTTTGATGGACATTCCTCTAAACTGGTATAAAAATCCATAATTATTTTCTGAAAATGACGGCACTTATTATTTAAAAAGATCAAATTCCTGCCCAAATATTTTTTTTCAGAAGCATTTATGTTATAATCACTGCTGGGATTTATGCTACCCCGGCACTATAACCCAACTAATACTGTGTTTTTTTTTTTCTTTTAATTTTGTATTTGGGGGTTTGCTGCTTATGTAGGGGTAAGAGATATGTCCCACATTTCACTCCTTGTGTAGCATTCAGAATCCCTGCTCTTTCATAGATCAGGTTTTTATTTGTCTAACTACAACTGCCCAGGCTACCAAAGGGGTCTGTGGAACTCCTTAAACTGTTGTAGCTTCCACCAACCCAATCTCCAACTAGATTAGTTTCAAATCTAATCAAATTATGATACACCTACAGGCACGATGTGATACTTGCCCATTTTTCAGCCAAATGTAAGGGGGCTGAACACTCTTATTTTTATTTTGAGTCCTCTGCCAACTTACGGCACAGTCACCTTTCACACAGTGACTGTAAGAGCGTCTCTTTAAAAGCCATTTCCAGCCAGGGGCCACATCTCACAGAGGAAATGGTGCTGCACTGGACCTGACACCTCTTGGAGAGAAACAAATGTGTACATTGGATTTATGAGTCACCCCAATACATTTATTAAGCATTAAGCTGTACTTTTACAACTGGCCTTCATCAAAGGTATTTCATCTCCGAGCCAGAGCATCCTGTCTTCTAATGACTCACGATGAAGACTCATTCCATTTAGGTTGATTTTACTGGCTCATCAGCCTCTTGTTCTCTGGGGGCAAAGCTGTTCTTTTCAGCATGTTCAACCCACAGAGAAGTGGCCATTAACCAGAGTTTCTCATTATGTAAGAATCAGCTAATCAAGACTGACCAAGAAATAACTGATGTTGTGATTTAAGAAGGGGAGACATCTGCTTGGAATTATCCAGTCTGCTTTTTCAAAACCGATAAGGCATTTACTGCCTTAGTGTTCAATTAGAACAAGGAGAAACGGCTTCGGGGGATGGCTGGGGTAGTGTGGAGTTTGGTTTACCTGTCACTTGGGAGGGGAAGGGAGATGGAGAGCACAAAGGGCAGGCAGAGACCAGTGCTGAGGAGAAAAGGCAGAATCTGCCTGTAAACCACAAGTCACAGCAGACAAAAATTCTAAGCTAAAAATGAGGGGCTGTATGTAATGTAAAGAAAACTTATTTCCATGGTTTTCTGTGATGGAGCAAATGCTGAGTTGTAAAAATATCTCTACTTTCATTTCCTAATTTCCTTTCAGTTTTTTGTTGGTTTGTTTTGTTGTTGTTGTTGGTTTGGGGGTTTTTTTGTGTTTTTTTTTTTTTTTAATTTATATAATACCCAGAATAAAACTAACAATTATATGTAACAAATCCATTTCTCATGTAAATGGGGAACCATTCCCCTGAATGAAGTCAGAGTGGGCTGTATATCTGTATTTCTGATTAATTTGGTGAGGAATCTTGCTTTACTTTATTTCTAAATGTCATAGGCAACTCTTCTGGAGCCAAAACTTTACTGATTTTGATCAGAGCACAGAAAAACTGTTACAAAACATGACCTTTTCATACCTAAGCACTAGCAGAATACGCCAGGCAGATAAAATATGTAACATGATAAAGAGTGTATTGAAACTGAGCCCTGACTAAACATCACTCTTTTTTTCCCTTGGGGAAAGCAAGAGCATCAGATAGGAAGAGGACAGTTGTGCTTTTCCTGGACTGAGGAACGCAGAAAGTGCAGATATGTGGGTCAGATGAAGGAACAGGCAGGCTCTGCTCTCATCCCAGGAGGACTGGGGAAGCACAGATTGCCAAGAACAGTCCCATTTCAGGGGAACATTACAGTGTACTCAAATTACCTTATTCATACAAAAAGTACATTTCCACACCAGCCAGGTACTCGACTTTTTTCACAGTTCCTTCAAATGAACAAGTAGCAGGTAGTAAGATAAAAGCCCAGGAATAAATTGGACCAATTTCTTGAAGGAATCTGTCTGGATTACTGAGGCCAGACATCAAAGAAGGGGGGAAAAAGCACCCTATTGCCAAGCTTATGTTTCCATATATGTATTTCCTCCCACTTCATATAGACTCTGTTTTTTGCATCAACCCTCTTGGCTGATATCTCAGTGCTCATACCCTGCTTTTCATCTTCTAAATGTGAACAAATTCATCCTCAAGGCTCTGCTGGAGGGCGAGGAAATAAATAAATACTGAGATCCCTCCTTCCCCTCTGGGTGGTGGGAGGTGACCTGGCCTGGACGTGGCTCAGCTCCTCCTGGCCCACTGCACTCTGCAGGAGGGGATGGGTTTGTCCAGCAGAGCTTTCTGCCACCCTCTGCAGCCCTGAGAAACTGCTCTGTCACTTGGAAAGGAACTGACACTTTCTGGAAAGACTCTCAAATTTAACATCCAGGAAAGTATCTGCTTCTCCTCTGAATTCTGTCCTACACAGGAGATTCTTGTCCTTACGTACCTGTCATCTGGCTTTTTCTCTCTTTATACCTTAATTTTTTTTTTTTTTTCATTCTGATTCTATCCTTTTCTTTCCTTTTTTTCTCGTTTTTTTTTCGAGAGGCAAACCTTGCCTGAGTAGCTGCAGAGGCACAGCTGTTGCAGCAGGCAGCCCTGCAGACATGCCTGCCGCCTGAGTCACACATGCCGCGCTCAAAAGATGGAAAAGAAACCGTTACATCAGTGCTGTTGAATCCCATCGTGCCCAAAGAAACATCCAGGAATCACACTCTTTGCTGACACGTCCTTCTCCTGCTTCCCCTCCTCCTTCCACGGTTTTAGTGAGAGAGGAGGACCCCGATATTTTTGGAGAGGGCGTCTGTGCCCAGTGGCCACCTCAACTGCACCCCTGGCAGAAAAGAAACTTAAAATGCTGAAGGCTGCCCTGTTGTGTCCACAGGAATTCATGTACACCTGGAAATCCCTCCCAAAGGAGTTCTGGAAAAGATCAAAAAAAAAAAAAAGAAAAAAGAGAAAATAAAGAAGAAAAAATAAAGAAAGAAGAAAGGAAAAGAAAAAGGGGGAAGGAGAGACAGATTAGACTGAAATTTTTGTGGGAGTTCCTGCACTCACTTCTTGACTCAGATTTTTGAAGGAAAATAAGGTATGAACTCTTCACAAGAACAGGATGACTTTTTTCTCCTTAGTCCCTTAAAAAAACTCCTACACTCAGTTCTTCATAAACGTTTGTTCTTTTAAGGCTTTGGGAATGTAAAACCATCTCCCCAGGACCACAAAATACAAATCACATGGGACAGAGTGTGTAGGGAAGAAAAAAAATCTTCTTCTTGGCTTTCATTTATCTAAACTCCATGACCACAGCATGGCAAAGCTGCCAAACCTTAGGATTTAAGCATAACTGTGACAATATTATCAGGGGTTTTGGTTTGGGTTGGGTTTGGTTGGTTTGTTGGGGTTTTTTTAACTTGTGATAGAGCAGAAGAAAAACTTGAGAACATAAATTTTCAGTGTCTGAAAAAAGAAGAAGATCAAAAGGACCTCAAATACTTGCATCTTGCCTTTTTTTGGTTTTTTAACTCTTGTGATTTTTTTCCCCAGTTTGTTCTGACATGGACACATGTCGCCAGGACACAGGTCACTCTCCTCCTCCTGCTGCTGTCATGTCCCTTCTGTTACATCCACCACAAAGATAAAATCCTAGGAGGGCAAACTCAGGGAAGTGATGATTACTTGAATCACAGAATCATGGAATGGTTTGGGTTGGGGGGGGACCTTAAAGCTCATCCAGTTCCAACCCCCTGCCATGGGCAAGGACACCTTCCACTATCCCAGGTTGCTCCAAGTCCCATCCAACCTGGCCTTGGACACTTCCAGGAGTGGGGCAGCCACAGCTTCTCTGGGCAACCTGTGCCAGGGCCTCCCCACCCTCACAGCCAAGAATTCCTTCCCAGTATCCCATCTAACCCTGCCCTCTGGCCCTGGGAAGCCATTCCCCCTTGTCCTGTCCCTCCATCCCTTGTCCCAAGTCCCTCTCCAGCTCTTCTGGAGCCCCTTTAGTCACTGGAAGGGGCTCTAAGTTTTCCCTGGAGCCTTCTCCAGGCTAAACAGTGCCTACTCGCTCAACCTTTCCTCAGAGGACAGGTGTTCTGAGCCTCTAATCATCTTCATGGCCTTCTCTGGACTTGTTCCAACAGGTCCATGTCCTTGTTCTGAGTACCCCAGAGCTGGATGCAGCACTGAACGAACTATAACACAAACAGGTGCCAAGAGCTGCAGTAATCTCACTTACAGAAAGTCCATCACAAAAATCAGAGGTGTTTAAAGGAAACAATGAGGTTTTTCTCTCCCTCTTAGATGTGTAATTTGTGCCTTGGGGATGCACGTGCTGTGCCCAGCCCTTGTGGAGATGCTGCTCAGGTTCCCAGGCAGAGAAGGAATATTCACAGATGTTTCTGAAAAGCAGGAGAATTCTCTTGGTTTTGGCCTGATATCTTTACCTGTGCTGTGAAAAGGAGATCAAACAACACGGGCAGTGCCGGGGCACTGACGGTGCAGAGCAGAATTGAGTATTTCCCCTACGCTGCCACGGAAACGCGGCTTCTTCCTGTCAGAACAGGCAACCAGCAGAAGGATTCTGAAACCTGCCCAAGGAGCAGATATCAGGAACACGTGAGGAACCCCTGGGAGGTTTGTCAGCAAAGCTGGGTCCAGCTGGACCCACCCGTCCTTCTCCTGCCAACCTGCAGGATGACCTTGGGACATGCGATGCTCCTGTGCCACGTGGGCTGGACTTGGGCTATCAGCAGATTACAAGGTTTCCAAAAAGTTGGTTTATCTCTTGTCTCCCCCCTAGTTATTAATTTAAGCTCCTAAATGATTGCATTTTGTCTGTGTGCTCGCTATCTTCAAGATGGGCTGACCTCAGCCTGCTCACAGGGAGCGCACATTCCTGTTTCCTGATAGCCAGCTCTCCTCCCAACCTCTCTGCTGAGCCATGTCAAAGTGAAATGCTGAAAACCTCACATTCTGCAGTGCAAAGGGAGATTAAAACACAGTTCTGAAACACATTATATTCTACTGCTGCAATATATCCAGAGAGCAAAACCTGAAGCACGCTAATTCTTTATTAAATTGATTGCACCAGCAAGTATCTGCCTCACTGTTATTGTTATATCTTTAATTGGAAGGGCCAGTTCTAGGATTGCTCCTACTGACAGACAGTGAACAAGCAAAACCTTGTGTTAACTTGCTTCAAAGCTGTCAACTGATAAAGCTCTGGAAACTTAGGAAAACACTCATGCAGAGAAACCAGGACCCATCCTAACCGTTGGACTAATTTTTTTGCTACAAGGTCTGTAGTTCTGTGGAATACACAGAAATGTCTAAACTTCCCATATTTCAATTTCTCCATCGAGAAAGAGCATCATTCCCTCAGTCCTTTATACACACCCAAGCTACAGAGCTGCACTGGCTCTCCTGACCCCACAAACACCCCCAGAGCCAGGGTTTGGGCTGTGAGTAGGACACAGTCCTCTCTTCTCTCCAGGGGACTTGGCACAGCCCCAGTGCCCACTTTTATGGGGCATGGGAAGAGAAGAAGCTTGACCATGTTAGAGATTATGACATTCAGCCATGAGAAGGTCTCGGAAAAACAAATTCCAGTCTTTTTGTCCTCTCCACTTCCAGCACCTTATATCAGGATATAAATGTCTTCTCTCATTGTTCCTTTCTTTTGATGTATTTATGTAAGGAGTCAGAACTCCTCATGTTTATGGGGGTTGGAAGTCAATGATCTTTAAGGTCCCTTTCAGCCCAAGCCTTTCTATGATTCTGTGGTTGTGAGGAGAGAAGAAAACAGACCAAGAAAGCAGCAGTTTAGCTCCTGATGGAGCTGAACCCTTTCACTTCCATGCACAGCTCCAAAATGGCACAGTCAAAGGCAGCCTCAACCCCACATTTGCTAATGCTCAATCACAGAACAAATCTTGGTACCTCAATGCCCACCCTAAATACGCCATCCTTAGACCACAAAAATGTGACAAATACCTGTACCCTTAGAGCCACTTATTGATCATTCCTGTAGCAGTGGTAGCTGAATTTTCCCATTTCACCGTGATTTAGACCATTTGGCTGTTGCCATTGCAGAAGGGAAAAAACTCTTACTTCCATTAAAGTGAAACTTTTGCTTCAATTACAGTGAAATCCCAACTGTCAGCTCACTCTGAAATGCTGCAGTACAGCTGCCAGCTCCAGCACTTGCAGATAAAACAGGCTGAGGTCACCGTTTTTTGGCAAAGTTACAGCACAGAATTATAATAGTAAGTATATTCTGACAGGTCCCAGCTCTCTATTTGGGATGTTTGTTTAGATTTGTTTCCTCTATCGCTATTTCAAAGCCATTGATTCGACATAAGCAAGTCAATTCATTAACAAATCTCATCAGCTATTTTCTTTGGCACTGGAAACGGGTTGTTTCCCTGCTAAATTAATCCAGCTCCAATGTCACTTGAACACCAATCAGGGCTCCTATTCACAAAGGTCAGGCAGAATAGAAGAGGGGACGACTTCTTTTCTTCTAAGCACAAAAAGAACACAAAATATTTCTGCGTGCTAAAGCCTCACTGGAACAGGTCACACCAGCACCATGCATGAAGATGGCTATTGCCTGCTTTTCAGCCCAGGAAATGCTGCTGGAGCCTCCTCAGTCCCGGAGCTGAGGTTCCAAAGTGACCTCCAATACTGGGCCATTCCAGCCCAATACATCCTGGGCACTGTGTCTCCATGAAGAGGTTGTAAATGTGCAAGGGGGACAGTCAGACATGATCTAAACCTCTGGAGATCTCTGACATTCAAAGGGATTTATAGGATAAGATAGAGACTTACACCATGGCCTGAGGTAAATTTTGCCTCCTGATAAAATAGAAGAATTTTTACTGAGGGACTAAAAGGCAACAGTCTAACTTCATATATTGCCTTTTTTATATTGCTTTGTTAAGGCTGTGCTATAAACCTGACAAAAAGGAGCATAAAGTTGTGGGGAAATGAACAGTGAACTCAGCTTCTCTAAAACATTCAACCTTTTTCTTTCCATTTCCATGTTCCCATGGTCACTGCCGGTGGCTCATCAGCCACAACCACGCTGATCTCACCCTCACTGCTCCCTCTGCAGAGCTGGACAAGTCCCACCACGAGGGAACTGTCCAGGACACACCCGGAATGCTGTGGATGTCCTCAGGGCAAAGCCATCCTACCTCCACACTCACCCTGACATGCCCTCCACTTATCTCAGCTTTTTGTCTTCATCTGCTGCAGACTCAGGTACATACAGGAGTCAGCACTGAAAAAGCTCTCTAACATCTGTTCAGAGTTATATTTCTTTGACATTCATAATTATGACCTTTGTCAGCAAATCATTTAAGCATGAAATTAATTTTGAGAATAAGTAATTCCACTGACTTTACCTGGATTACTCATATGTTTAAAGTTAAAAGAACACTTAGGTACTTCGCTGTATACAGACCTAGTCCTGACAGAGTGCAAAATGTTTCCAGTCCCAGAAAAACAGCCGGTAGCCACACACTGTTCCACTCTCCAGCTCAGATCTAATCTTCCAGGGGTTCTGTTTCACTGACACAATCATGAGCCTGCTCTCCTCCAAGACCCACATGCTGCAATCAACTTTGAAGGAATTTCTATGTGCATGTAATACTGTCCCCTTCACAACAGCAGAGCGTCAGTATTACTGATGTAATGCATGCCAGCACAGTCAGCTGCTCTGAAAAGTGGTTTATTTTGCAGCTGATCGATGATTTGCTGCTTCTGGAAGTCTCTCCATATGACAAGTGTTTCTAAAACATTTCAGGTACTACAGAGCTTAAGGTTCTCAAGAGTGCAATCATCTTTTGCAACTAAATCATGGTAAGAAATGTACTTGCAACGTCAACTCGCAGCTTTTCTGCCCTTGACAAATTGAATTCACCACAAATAATTTCGGTTTTGCAATTACGGATGGGCAGTGCCTGGAAATTAATCACCAAAGTATTTAATGAATATACACAAAAGTAATTTTAACAGCTGCAAGCCATCCAGAAGATTTCAACCCCCAAGCTGTGAAGTCAGGTACCAGTAACTCTTCCAGAACTAACTAAGAACATCTTGCCCAGTACATATGAACACATCTTGCTGAGTCTAAATATCAGAAAACACCAAACTGACATTAAATTTTTCCATAGATAACAGATGGTTTAACACATTGCTCCCCACTTGGGGTTGCCTAATGCATCTGAATCATGTTTTGAAATATAACTCAAGGCTTGGAAAATTCTCTAAGGTTTTCAATAAATGGAGTTTAATGTCAAGACTACTCAAAGCAGCTGTTCCTCCTAATCATAGATAGTCACATCCAGGTTTTTGTAGCATGAACCAATGCAGAAATTATGTAATTTAGGGGTCCCATCCACCTCCACTCCCACCATTCTCCAAGGAATGACATGCTTCACGTGAAACCATTATAAAATAACAGCACAAGTACCAGAGCTTTATATGTGTGGCTACTCATTACTCAAGGGAAGGTGTTTGTGTTTATGTCTCCGCTCCTACCCGCTGCTGATTTAATGGTCACTCCAGTGCTCAGCACCAATGCTTTGAGCTGCATGTTCCACAGCAACATCAGGAAGATGGAGCAGGCTGGAGAAGGTGGGGTCTATGTGCACACCTGCAGCCTTGGACGTTCCCAGGAAGCAGGAGCTGAAACACCTCTCCCTTCCCCAGGTGTGTGATGACCTTCTCACCCTCCTGGAGTCCATAACCTGCTAGGTCCAGTCTGACCTGCTGCCACCAGTTGTTATTCCCCATGTTTGCTCTGCAGAAATACATTCTCACTTCTCTCCTGGGCATTATTTTTCACTCCATCACCCCGCAGACCCTCTGGAATAAGCAATGTGCCCATGCTGGTTGTTTCGAGCCCTCAGGGCCTCACCTCCTCTGCCACCACTTGTCGCTTCATGCCAGTGGCAACACGCCCAACAGCAGCATGAAGAAACCAACCAGAAGAAACACAACCACCAACTTCCACAGACAAGAACAGAGGCCTTGGAATTGTTTTCCTTGGGAACCCAGACCAGTTCTGCAGGCCAGTGCATGGTGTTATTTCGAGAAACAGGTAATAAACTGACCTACACATACACACACCAAACAAACTTTTGCAGGGACTTGCAACACTCAGGCTGTTACTTCCCCTGAAAACCAAAGCCAGGAATGCTGGAGAAAAGGAAGAAATGATTTTGCAAAACCATAACCTGCTTGTTCTGTGGTTTGGCATCCATGAACTGCCTCGTGTGTTACAAATGCCAACTGCAGCCAAGACTAATTGTGCCATCCTACAACACTACCTAGAAGCTCCTGCTGAGATGAGGAACCTCGTGTTGTTAACACCACACACAGCTCTTCCAGAACGCAAATCTTCTGGTGGACACCCCTCTAAACTGAAAAAAAAAATAATCCCGGTTTACCTACCTCAGGTAAACCAAAAAACATTCCTTGGTAAACACTGTATTTCTTAAGGAGCTGGTCCCAACATCTGCAGCGCCAGTTAGTCAGACAGACACCCACAGAGGCAATTTACTGCACTTTCACATCCCACATTAAAGAGGTGGAGATTGCGTCTTACGATCTTCCAAATCTGATTTTACTACAGGTACAAGGGAGTTTGGTATGTTCAGCAAGGCCTGTATTAACAGTTTTATGTTCTTTTAATCGCTGACATGGAATGTAAATAGTTTCCTCAATTGCTGCATACTTCCCATTCCTGAAGGAAGGCACACCCTTTGACAAAGATTAAGAGAATATAAAGTTAAACCCCTGTTGACTAAAGGAATTATATCCTCCTCTAGTTACTGGAACAGAGCAACCTGTGTAGGGGGGATCCACACACCCTTCAAGGACAGGTTCCAAACAACGAGGGAGCATTAAAAATAATAGAAAGAAAGCTCAAGATTTGGTCTTGATGTCAGATAATAAAGTGAACTGGAGTTTATCACAGATGGGTGATGTTAGAGTTCATCCAGATTACTGGAAATAAATAACCTCTTTTTACTACAGAGGACTAAAGAGGTGCCCTGTTGTTTTCCATTGAAGTTGTCCATCACCAGCCCAAGGCAGCACAGGCTTGGCCTCCCCTGAACATTTGCTTTCACAGGCACATTCCTTCCTCCTAACACATAAACTGCATCACTTACATGTATGATCTCTGTATCACACTAAAAAAATACCTTTGTGGCTCTTATTCCCCAGCAGGGAAACCTACAGAACTCACAGAGTCTTGGGAACTTTTATAAAAAGCTTTCCCTGGGTTGGGAGTGATCTTTGGTTTTCCTTTGATGAATAGCACATCATTGTCCTGCTCTGGATTCCCACAGTACACTCTGGAGATTCTCTCAGAGGAGAAACAGTTGTGGGGTAGACTAAGATGACTTTGATGACTTTTTCCATTTGTCATGGACTTCCAGAGAAGTGATTTCATTGCTGGATGATTCTATTTCCCTTTAAAAACTCTGCTGGGGTTCTGCCCAATGGACCCCGTCCACAGCATCCCTGGTATCCCTCTCTGAAAACTTCTACTCATGAGGGGAGCTGTCAAGAGCACACGGAAGAAGATGCACACAAACTAGGGCTCGAGCTCAGATTTGGTCACAGGCCTCGTGAACAGCACAAACATCCCCATCACCAGCCCCTGGCCAGTAAGCCCAGAGAGCTCCTGTTTAAAATTCCAGCAGGGGTTAAGCCCAAAATCTTGACTCATCTTCCCTGAGCAGATGCCCCTGGGTACTGCATGGAGCAAAACATGGTTGCAGGCAGCCTTGGGAGGGATGAGTCCTCAGAAAAAAAATTCCAAAGACTGTCGGATTTTCCACATTGCTATAAATAAAAGGGCTAACCACAGGAAAGGAGGACAAATCCAAATCAAATACACAGGAAAACACTGAGAGGCAACGTGTCCATTTGCAGCCCCACATAAATGCAGACAACCATAGAGATTCTTGCCCTATCAGCAATGTGCAAACACATATACTCCAAACTGGAACAAAACTCTCTTGTTAGGGGACCGTTTATAACAGACCAGTAGCAAAACTGGCCCCAGGTTAATTTTAAACCATCAATTTTAAAATTATAACCCTCCTTGAGAGACTCGAGTACAGAGCGAACATGCAGCAAGGGTACAGTACTCACTCATTCCTCTCCAAATCGATGACCAGATGTTTGCCTTCTGCTTGAATTACAAACTGCAGCAGTGCCGGGTGATCCTGAAAAAGGAAAACAGACTTGGTTGAGTCCAAACTCCGAGCCCATCATCCTGCACCCGGCTCTGACGGAGAGCTGGACATATCATGGAATCACAGAATGAACTGGCTTGGAAGAGACCTTCAAGACAATCTCGTTCCAAGCCCCTGCCATGGGCAGGGACACCTTCCACTAGCCCAGGTCACTCCAAGCCCCGTCCAACCTGGCCTTGGACACTTCGAGGGATCCAGGGGCAGCCACAGCTTCTCTGGACAACCTGTGCCAGGGCCTCCCCACCCTCACAGGGACCGATTTCTTCCTAATATCCAAGCTAAATCTACCGTCTTTCAGCTTAAAGCCATTTCCCTTGTCCTTTCATTGCTTGCCCTTGTTCTTTCCTCTCCATATAAAGGCATAACTACATTAAACACTAGTAAAATCTCTTTTTAATACTCAGTGTTCCTGTACTAGTTTTTAAAGTGAGGTCCAGCTAATCAGTTTGGGGTTTTGCATGACCATTTTTAGTTTAACACATCATTGTTCAAAGCCACAGCCTCCTGCACTAAGGGCAGACCTGGAGTGCTGTGACCACAGAGTGACTCTGGCAGAAATGATTTTCTCTTAAGGCTTAACATCCCTAATATTCCCATGTAGAACTGCACATAGATCCAAGAGCATCACGGAAACTAAATATAAAGTACAATCATGCTAATTTTTTTTTTTTTATAAAGAGTTAAATATTTTAAAATGCATTTCAAACTTCTTAAGATGCATTTCAAACTCTTTTTAAGGAATAACTGAGTTCTAAATCAAAAGAAAAAAGAAGTGGTGTTAGAGCAACTAAAATCATAGAAGATCCTGAGTTGGAAAGCACCCACAAGGATCATCAAGCCCAAAAAATATGAAATATCAATATAAATATGGCCAACAGTATTATCAAGCATCTCTGTGAGAGCAATAGACAAAGTATTTAAACATATACAAATGTTTAAGAGAATTTTCTAAAGAAGGCATCAACAGAGCACACAGAAATCCCAGTTGCACTCCAGCATGGAGCAGGGATCAGGACATCTGGATTGCATCTTCAACACCATCATGACTGTGTGCAATCTTCAGATTGCCCTTCCTCTGATTATAAAACAAGTTCTTTTTCATCTCAAATATCCAAAGGTAAATCCATTCATTTCTTTTGGAAGCTGTGGGAGAGGATCTGAACCAGTGGAGGCTCAAATACTTGCAGAAAGGGGCAGCGCACCTACACAGGCTCTGCAAACTGCACTTCAAAGGGGAAAGAACAGTTTACAGTATGCTGGTTACTCTTAATCCAAAAGACTCAACTCACGTGTATTTTAAGACTGTTTACACTTAACTTACATTTCATTAAACAAACTTACTGGATTGAGAGACAGCATTTCCTTGTTTGAAATTCCAACAGTAGCTCGATAAATCAGTTGTCCCTCCCTACGCTCAGTATGCTTTTCTGGAGATTTATGTCAGCCAATTGCAGCAGGATAATTTTAGGGTTCTAGCAGTTAATTGATTTATTGGGAAATGTGTCTGAATTTGTGATTGCTGGAGCCGTGCCTCCATGGAGCCCCGGCTGTGACAGGCAGAGCATCCCTCCCATGGAACGCAACGGGTTTGAAAAGATTTGACAGATTAGAGATGCTTATTAAAAAGTGAAGTTATTGGGAGGCTGTCATAGACTAAACAGAATTGTTAGAACAAAAAATAGCTGACAACTCCCCAGTGCTCTCAGACATTCTTAGGCACAGACTGGGACTGAGATACCACTGCTTTCTCCTGAGTGTCCTGCCCCACTGCTCGTGCAAATTCTAACGTGCTTTCCCAGCAACAAGATTGAAATTCTGCTTCTCTGTGAACTTTGCAGAAACCAGATCCCCCTAGAATGCTAAATAAATGCTTCAGACTATCCCTGGCACTCTGCAAACACATGGGAGTCATTTATTGGCATGAATATTTAGAAGCAGTGTTGATTATGACTTTAATATTAGTGCATTGCTTCCAAAACCCATAAGATATACAGACTATAGAGTTTTGAGAGAGTAAAACACAATTAATTACAATATAACACAGTAAATAATTAAGATATTGCAGTGGCACAAATGGATTCTTTTCAGCTGAAGGCCCTCGGTTAATATGTAAATGACAACTATGTTTATTCATGAGTTCACAGTGGTACTTATTTGACAGTCAATTGATGTCAGTAAGTTGCAAACTTAAAAAAGCAGCTGCAGAATAGAACAGACTGTTACAAGACAAAATCTTCTCTCAGAGAATTCCTAAAGCTGAAACTTCTTATTATGGAGCACAATAATGGCCCCGGTCAGGATGCTGGATTGCTTTGCACAAGACCCAGGTTCAGATTCTTGCTTTACCATTGATTTCTCTTTCACACAAATGGCTCATTTCCTTCTTTTCCATCTGGGAAGAGATGGAACTAAGCTTTGTCTTATTCTGCCTGGAATTCATGAGCACAAATACAGTAAAAAATAACTCACTGCTCAGGTGTGATGATGACTAAAAACACACAAACACTTAAAATCATAAATTTCTAATGTTAAAAAAACATAGGTATCAGACAGAAAGGGCATTTTAGGTTTGTGGTTTGGTTTTTTCCTCCCTCCTCTTTAAATGTATCCACCTGTGAAGTGAACTCATATTTTACTTTATTTTTTGCAGTGGTGGTAGAGTCTCCCCTGAATTATTTTCACAGTTCTGCTACAAAACCTTGCAAGCACATTTTGAATCCCATGAAACTCTGTGATACTCTCCCCTTACAATCAATATTTTCGAAACTGAGTTGCAAGATGAAATGGGAAGGACTGTAAATACAGACATTAGATGACTGCTTTATATTTTCCTTTTAGAATAACCAAAAAAGCACATTGTGATGGCACAGTCTCTCCCTTTCAGAATATCTCAGAAAGAGCCACTTCTTGCAAGTCTTTCTTAAGCATAATTTCCATGCTGATACATCAATTTATTCCCACATTGATCCCTTTAAAATTATCAAAGGGGAAAGCGAAGTGAGCCTGACGAGAGCAGCATTATTTAAACCAGAAAGAAGAATTTTGTGCAGTTCCACCCTCTTTTCTCTACAGACTTATGTTTTCTAGTTCTTTCTAGTCTTAAACTGCAGTTTGCTGTTTTCTTTTTGGCAACGTCTTTTTTGTGGCATAAGAGAAGATTTCATCGATCCACACAAGCTGTTCCCTCATATCCTAAGAGGCAGAACTGACTTCGGGATAATTAAAGGAGGACTCGACTCTACTTCCCTTCTTGGTTAGAAGATTTACTTCCAAAATCTGCATAAAATTGTATCAACAGAAGAGGAAAAGCATTCTCCGCCTTAATTTTCTCTTTGCTTGCTTTCTAGCTGAAGGTTTTTAGTTTAAATTGGCATAAGTGACGCTTAATCTTCCGAAGGAAATCAGTGGAACAGCAAGTCAAGGTCAAGCAAGAACTCTCACTGATAAAGCAGATTGAAAAAATTAATAAATCGCTACTTGAATAACTAGAAGATGATGAGACAGCAGCCTATTTCTGAGTCAGAGCAGTTCTCCAGTAAAACTAGTTTAACATGTTTTTTTAAGTACTATGGGGTTTTTTCCATTTTAAATCACATTGATCTCCAGGTCTTCATACAGGAAGAGGAAAGGAAGGATGGTTTGTGGATCAAGGGTTTGTGGATAGTGTTGGGATTACTTTCTAATAGTAATGATACGATGACCTCAAAATAATCAGGTTTTATTCCTGAAATACCAGTAACCATCCATTTGGATTTGTTCACCTTGGTGGGAGGGCCATTCTGGAAGCTGAACACAAAGGAGTCACTGAGCATATTTTTCTGCCCAGTAATCTAGGAAATAGTCTTAATTATTGCTGGACCATCCCTCCTTTTGGGCTGTGGAGCTGCAACTCACTGTGATCACACTGTAGTGCTGTGAGCTTTTCCCCTGATACTCAGTGCTGAGATTGGGAGAAAATATTGCAGGTTATTTATTACGTTTGAAGAGGCAGAAAACTGATGAAATGGAGAGTCCTAACACATATATCTTTGCAACTTCCTCTCTACAAAAGATAAAGGATTTTATTAGATTAAGATACATGAGTTAGACCAGCACATACACCTTTAAATTAAGAAAAAAAAAAAAAATTCTAGCAATTACATAATAGAAATAAATGGAAAATCTACAGACAAGAGAAAGAGAGAAAATGAACTCAAACCAGCAGCATTAATTCATTTGGAAACAGAAGTGCATTTTCAGCTGTGTCTGATGTCCAAATCCAGAGAACAGAGATCAGCACAAGAAATAGAACCAAAAGGGATGATTTTGCTTCTCTGGTTTCAAAGTTTTAAATTATATTCTAACAGGGTAAACTGAAACAGGCAGGTTTGTTTAATCCAACAAAGTGGTTTCCAGTCCCTCCAGACCTGTTATTAACTTTGCTAAAACCAACCTTGTAGCAGGGGCAACTTTGCCTGTGTGGCCAAGTTGAACTACACCCATGTAGGTCTGTCAGCTGCCAGGTCCCAGTTTGCATGAACTGTCCTGACGGGTCACTGAGGGGACAGTCCTGGGCTGAAATGGGTCCAAACTGGCAAGATAGTAAGGAAAAAAATAATTATGAGGACAACTATGGATTGTAATTAGTTGTCTGCAACAAGGACCCTGACATTCAACATAGAGCAAGAACGAAAAGGCAGTAAAACCTCATAGACTGTCCCAGTTCATGAACAGTTTCCTGGGCTTTAGTTTGAAGAGAAACAGAGAAATCGCATCGAGTCAAACCAGACTTAAGGATTTGGTAGTCAAAGTACTCTACCATGGGATAATTTGGGAGTATTTTTAAATCCAAAGCCATAAAATGTGCAAAAATCACTGACATTTACTGTAAGAATAAGATCCACTTTGGAGAGGCCCCACCTGGAGCTGTGTCCAGCTCTGGGGACCCCAACAGAGGATGGACATGGAGCTGTTGGAGCAAGTCCAGAAGAGGCCATGAAGATGATGAGGAAGATGGAGCCCCTCTGCTCTGGAGCCAGGCAGGGAGAGCTGGGAATGTTCACCTGGAGAAGAGAAGGCTCCAGGGAGACCTGAGAGCCCCTTCCAGGGCCTAAAGGGATCCAAGAGAGCTGGAGAGGGACTGGGGACAAGGGCCTGGAGGGACAGGACAAGGGGGAATGGCTTCCCACTGCCAGAGGGCAGGGTTAGATGGGATATGGGGAAGGAATTGTTGAGTGTGAGGGTGGTGAGGCCCTGGCCCAGGTTGCCCAGAGAAGCTGTGGCTGCCCCTGGATCCCTGGAAGTGTCCAAGGCCAGGTGGGACAGGACTGGGAGCAACCTGGGCTAGGGGAAGGTGTCCCTGCCTATGGCAGGGAGGGGGAATGAGATGGTCTTTAAGGTCCCTTCCAAACCAAGCCACTACAGGATCCTATGATCCTGTTTACTTTCTCCTCTATGCTCCTGTAATCAGAAATTCCACACACAAAAAAAAATGTAAGGGTCAGAAGTTTATGTTATCTCTTAAGCAGAGCTCTGGAAATGAAGGACTTCTGAGATATGTCAGATAGCTACATTCCACACAAATACAGATGCTTTTCTTGCATCACAAGAGTTAACAGCGGGAATTAGAAATTGCATAACTGAAGAAAGAGTACATAATTTCCAGGAGGCAGGAATTCTATGCCATTTTCTGTAATTTATATGAAAATAGCTTTTATTTCCCTTATTTATCACACATTGACATTCTGTGTTGGTGCCTTTACAAGCTAAAAGGTGTATTTATAGGTATCAGATCTTTGGGCTGATTATATTCCTCCACTATCTCTAATACACAAAGAAGGAAAAGCTGGGAAATCTATAAGAAATAACGTCACTTAGGGAATCTTACCATGGAAACTGGAATTCAATCCAACAAATGCAAGCTGTCTGCAAAGCATATACATTTAAGACAATCACAACCTGCAACAAATACTATAAATTGCATGTAATGCTTTTAAATCAATAAATATTTCTTATCTTTCTTTTGCCTTTAGTTTAGAAGCGAACACAAAGGGCAATGTTTCCTGCAAACACCTCCAAAACCAAGTGATATTTTTACATGGACATGAAAAGTATAAACATTTAATTGAGATTGTTCTGCAAGTTCCTGAGGGCAGGGAATTCAGATGTGCTTTCCTTACTGTCAGATGACAAGCCTGTATCCCTGTGGCTGCATCTAATGAGCAGCAACTAAAAGAACAGAGTATTTTGCTGTTGGTTTTTTTTTTTTCTTTAATACCTTAGCAAAGGCTCACAGCCCCTTAACAAATTGGCTGAACCAGTCCAATAACGCAGGAAAGCAAAGGACTTCCAAGTTTGTCCCCAAGTTTATTTTAAAGCGACTCTTTGAAAACAGGATGATTATACTTTTTGCTTTCTTGCTGACTGTACAAAGAGATGTGAGATTCCTCTATCTGGAAGGCACAATAGCTAAATTTCTTTTTCTTTTTTTCCCCCTTTTTCTTCTTAACTCCTTCTATAGCAAATCAATCTGCTGCTTGGAGGTAGTCAGGGTTTTCCACCCTCTCCTTTTTCTTCTCTCCACGCTGCCATATATGTATGGCAGGTTAGAGATATTTTATATATTTCTATATATTTAATATTTATATTTCAACACATATATATTTATATATATTTCTATATCTCTCAACAAATATTTATATAACCTGCTGCCCACCACATGACACAGCAGAACCCATTACACGTGAGATCCTAAATGGATCAGCAGCGTTTCTGCCCCTTCCCTGGCTTCCTTCCAGGAATCACAGAATGGTTTGGGTTGGAAGGGACCTTTAAAGGTCCTCATCTAGGCCAACCCCCATCCCATGAGCAATAGACACCCTCCAGTAGATGACAGAAAACCACACCATGAAGCTTATGGGATGTGCACAAAACAGAGCAACAGGACAACCTTGGGAACGACCCTAATTTAGGAGAGTTCTTTCCACAAGCTAAAAAGATTTTCAATTAAAATGAAAAATATAGATGTTTGTGTGCTGCCTCTATAGCCCTGGAATAAAGCTCTGGCCATCAAGTTATTTGGCAACATCTGCTGAGGGTCCTGTGAATCTCCGTAAAGGGCTATTTAAATTAACAGCTCCTTGACCACTGTTGGTGTCCCAGGATCCCAATCCAGAGTTAAAAATTAAAGCAAGTAACACTCAAGAAAGAGGAAACCGGGAAGTTAATTGTGCCAGACCAAAATCAATAAGATTACACAGCTCTAGCTCCCAGTTTCCTGGTTTCCACGCAGAAATACAAAGCTAATGACTACTCTGGGAAAGGAAGAGTTCCATCCTTTCTGTGAGATATTCCTGATTTACTTTTTTAAAAAAAAAAAAAAAAATCAAAGAATAACCCAGCTAAAACATGTTCAAAATGTCATAACACTAAGGATCAACTATTTCAGGAGCACATCCAAAATAACCAGTGTGATGTTTGAAAGCAATCTGTGCCTTCTGAGGCTGAGTTGTTGTGTTGTGAATTTATTCGGTGTCAGTAAAAAGTCAGGCATGAAAAGTGACTTCGGCCTTTACACCTTATTTTAATTATCAGGCACTAAGGTTGCACTGAAACGTATTTAGGTGCATTTGACCAGCTAAAAAGGGATTAACAGAAAATTCTCAGCTTTATGCTTTAAAAAAAAAAAAAGAAAATGAAAGACATTCTTTCTGTCTTTTTAATTAAATCTAAGCGCTGCAAATAGGGCAGCCTTGTTTTTTACAGCAGCTCTCCAATCGTCCTCTGAACTATATCAGTTAAAAATAGGTCAAAATCAATACTCCCTTTGCAGGACAAACGTTGCAACAAGAAAATCTTTCTAAGATTCCTGAAAACACGCTGGGAGAACAAACATGAGTGAATTATGAAAAAGGGGACAGGTGTTGGCAACACTTTCAAGGAGTCGATGGGGAGTGAGCTCCGTACCCTTTGGTCCAGGATGTGGTCTGGGAGAAGGATGAGTGCCGGAACACAAACCAGCCAAGGGGAGGTATGGAAGCCCTTCCTGTGTCTTTGCAGCAGGGTTGGAGGCAAAGCAACACAGAGCAGCATTCGGTGTGTGTTTCTCACACCTCCCTGCTGACCTGCAAGGAGTTCTGCTCCACAGCTGGGAGCTGGTGATCCGTCACACTCACGGATCACAAAGGGAAGAAGAAAGGAAAACGCAACGGCGTGTGGTTTGGGTTAAGGGAAATGACTGCACCGAACTGTGAACTCGATTTTGTATTAAGAACAACCAATAAAAATAATACTAAAGTGTGTTTTTTCAGCCAGCTCTCACTTGTTGTGGTGTATCCCAAACAGTGTGCTGTCTGCCAGCTCTAAGAAGGGCTATTCCCATAAATCTGCCTAAGACCACCAAACTTTGTCACCCAGGTACTGATGTGACTTCATGGAGTGAAGGACTTTCTACCCAAGCCCATCAGTATGAGTGGCAGAACCTCAGTCGGAAGAGGGTCAAGAGCAGCAGTGCTTTTTAATCCCACCCTGATGGAAGGGTGTGTTGTTTGCTATCACAACCCATTCCCTGAACTGGCTGGAAAGACCAGGTCCTGCCTGTGCTCTGACATCCTGTGACCTTTCCAAAGGGGTTGGGCAGGAGGTTCATTGCACCAATGCACTTTTGAGCTTTTTGAGAGACCTGCAAATATAAAGATCTTTTTAATGGTAAAAAAAAAAAAAAAAAAGACTTGCTGAAGAGTCTGACTAAAAGACTGGCTTAAAAAAAATAAGTCCTCCCTACACTGTTTTCTTTCCTGTGTTCATAGAACCACAGGCAGGTTTGGGTTGGAAAGGACCTTAGAGACCATCTCATTCCACCCACTGCCATGAGAAGGGACATCTTCCACTAGATTGAGTTGCTCCAAGCCCCATCCAATATGGCCTTGAACACTTTCAGGGATGTTGCCCCAAAGGTTAAAATAGAAACACCCTGTAAGTCTCTGGCATGGCTTTCTATTCCGAAAAGCCAACCAGATACCACAGAGCCTCAGAGAACTGAGAAGCTCCTGCTCCTGGTACCTGCTGCACTGTCAGGTCTGCTCATGGAAACTTTTAACTATCACCTCTGCACAATGATGGGTCACTCTGTTAAAAGGATGCTTAACACCTGAAAACTTCAGGCCCAACATCAGACATTGTTCTCTTCCTCAAAAACGGACCAGAACCTGGTACAGGCACGAAACAACCTGGAATTTGCTCAAAGTAAACCCAGGGTCCTTATCCAGTATTTACACTGCACGTCTGAATCACAACTGCTCGCTCTGCTATCAAACAGATGGGAGCAAAAAGCACCTCTTTGTTGGAATACATGATGTACTGCTTAAACAATGCTTGGTGGAAGGCTGTGCAAGGAAAACAAACAGACCTGCTCTGTAGTAAATTGTTACAAAGCAAAACTTAATAGAGTTGGCAGGGAGGAAGCAATTGTAGAGGGTCTGGGTAGCCTTAGTTATGGAACAGAACTCGCTGCAGACAGTCCTTTGCAATTTGGGTAATTATCGTGTGAATGAACAGCTGTTGATATTTGCCAATTTAAAATGTACGTGAACTTCTTGGAGGGCTATGCAGGGTAAATTTAGAGGATCTCGTTTGGGTTCTACTATGCACAGCCTGAAAAGTAAAACTCCTCCTCTTTGTAAGGACCCTGGGGACTGTGACCTCCTTTACTAGAAGTCTGATTGCAGCATCATATACTTCCAGTGTGCTCCAAAAATCAAGGTCAAGCAGAGACCACGTTAATGACTATGTTAACTCGTTAGCCAGTGCAATTATATTTTCTGCACCTTACTCCCTGTGTCCCACCAAACTTCCTGTGAGTATTCCCAGCTAATAACTCCACTTTTTCCCACCCACGCATCCACTGTTTTATAACAGAGCTGGAGCTGAACAGCCAACCTGACCCTCTCCAGAAACATCTCTCCTTGTACACAGGCAGTTGCTGCAACACTCATTTGTTGGGAACCCACAACGTGGTGTGCACTGTGGGGGGGGGGTGAGAATTGTGATGGTAATTACTGACAAGTTTTCAGTGATAAGAAACAACACGTCCTCCAGACTGTATCTGACAACGTTCTCCTCAGTGGGAGCCTCTCTCGTGCTGAGGGGGGCACCAGCAGAGGAGCTCCACGTATTGTGCACAGGGACTGTAACACAAGACGTTTTTGTCTGCTGGGGAGGCAGCACATCAACAGACCTGGGGTTCAGGAACAATAGAAAATTAAGTCCATTCTGAACTGTGAGGGTCATTATCTGAGCCACCTCACCGCTCCTTACACCCCTTCAGTGCCACCTCAGAGTCTCCTGCAGCAGTTCCCCACATCCATAGAAAAGGGTTGCAAAGCCATAAAAGAAGAAAAACCAAACCACAGTCAGCCTCCTCCCAAAATTTCCATGGTTCAGTTAACTGGGAAGAAATAATGGTAAATACAGTAGTAACTGTGTCCACTGAGTAGCAACTGCGGTGGCCACCCCTTTCCCTGAACTGAAAGTCAACTCAGAATACTTCAAGAAAGCTCATAAATTATTCTATCACTGAAAGAAGATTTCAGATGCTTTTTGTTTCCCGTCAATACAAATCTGGCTGGGCTCAGTAAGTTATATTGAATGCACATGTATCTCCTTCAAGCCACATTTCATGCTCTCCAAGCATCTTTCTCTAAATTAGATCCTTTCATATTCCTTGAAAAGCTCAGTTCTTAATTAGGAAAGAGTTCTGATTTTCCATTTTCATTAATTCATTTGATTTCAAGATTTTGAAGCCAGAATAATTGCAACTAAATGAAACTTACTGAAAGGCAAAAAGATACAATCAGCTTCAGACAATGAGAAAATTAAGAACTTTTCTTAATGCAAGGGTAGGTCTAAATGTCCTGGCTAAACTGAATTCTCCACAATGCAACAATCTCCAGAGAAGCAATGATAGATGTTTTGCTTCTCTGAATGAACTCGGAGGGTTGCCCAGATTAATGCTTAAATCACTTAATTTATTTGGTTTAATTCACATGCTGTTCTTCACTTTCAGATCCCTCCAATCCCAGGGCTCCACTGCACCAGGCCTGTGCCAAGATCTCCGAGCTCAGGCTTCGCTCTCTCTAAACATCTTTTCATATTCTGTGGCTCAGATTAAATCTCCTTCGCTAATTTGTTATTGCAATCGCAGATATGCTTCTGGATTCCAGTTCCCTTCTGCATCACAAAGACGGGAATGCAAAGCAGGAGTGAGGACTCGGGGTCTGGCTTCCCCTCCTTCAAACCACAATTTGCCTCTGATGATCTTTTGGAGATGACAAATGAGTTATACAAAGACGGATAAAACACTAATTTTTTTAAAACTAATGGAAAGGGCGATTTCACCCCACTCTTGGGCTACTCAAGATAACTTGACAAACTTCCCAAAGCTGTACTTCCAAGACACATGAATCATTTCTATAACCTGGAATGTGCCCTAAGAGAAAGAAGGATCCAAAGACTTCCTAGTAAAGCAAATTATACTGAAACCCGTGGGCAGCATCTCACATTTTTCTGCTTAATTAGAAAGAGACTTTACTCACAGACACCCCAACTCTACATTTACAGTCTTGCAGAAAGCAAATGACACGAAGTAGTGTGGAAAGCACAGTAAATTTATCTAAGAAAGCACTCCCTGGAACAAAAACCTATGTTTTATTCTGAATGATACCCAGAGATTCAAAGCATTAATGACCAGCATATTTCTTGCCACAAAGGCAAAGACAAAACACAGACGAAAATGCCATTACCATTAATATATACACAAAAAACCTGGATACAAAATCTAGCTATGAAGGATAAAATGCATTTTTAAGATACCTAACGAGGTCAAAGAGGCCAATAGGCATCTAATTGCTCTTGTAGATAATTTAAGTATTTTCAATTGCCATCTGAGCTTATAGAGGATCTGTTTCTTTTCATATTGCCCATGTGTTCAAGAAGAATTAGCTATAAAAAAATACTTACAGAACAAGTTCTCTCATGACATATTAGATAAACCTGTGGGTCTAAAAAAATAACCCACGGATCAAGGTTATATAAATTGATATTAAAGCTCAGCAAAGATCTGCTTTACACTAAGTCATCTAGAAATAGCACACCCTTTCTCCATGGAAGGGCACGAGGTAAATAACTGAAGAGGAGGTAAAAACAGATAATCAATTATTTCAGTTGGCTTCAGGGTTAGTGCTGAAATTTTCAGCCCCTCAGAGAAAAACCAAAAATCAATAGAGCAGAGTATTCTGAGATAACAAAGAAAGAAACATCTTAAAGGCATTTGCAACGTGTGATAAAAGTATAAAGAAAAGTCCACTGTCACCTTCAGCTGCTCCACCACGGTGTGAATGAGCAAAAATATTCCTGAACTGACTGCACAGGGTGAGAAAACTGAAAAAAATCCTACAGAAGTCTCATAAAACATTTGAATTACCCACCCTCAGCCCCATGGACCAGTGCAGCAACACAGAAGGACCAAGAACACTTTGCAGTTCAGACAGCGGATGCTGGAGCCGGATTCCCATGGGGACTGTGGGAAAATGGGCTTGACGGTAGCTTGGGAAAAACAGGAGAAAGCAGTAGTGGCTCCTGAGGCCAAGAGATGAGGAACAAGTAGAGTTATAAGCTGCAAACTAGATTTTAATTGTTCTTTATGGAACCAGAGCTTTCTTCAAGGTCCTTCTGTGCAAAACCCAGGCTACCAGAGCATCCCATCAGGAGAGAAGTCTGTCCACCTGCCTTCCTGGACAGCTCTCAGTTGCTGACATCTCATTCAAGGATCTATTCACAGTGTTTCCCCCTCTTCTTGCCACTCCATTATTTGTACAAGTCTCGCTCTACTCTTGCTTCCGCCTCCAAAACCAGAAGCAGAATTGGCACAGGTAAGAGAGGATAATAAAAATCACCTGAGACAAACTTTTTCATGTGGTTTTGCCTGAGCAAATGCGACACAGCTCTGACAACACACACTCATTTAGGTGTTGGTCAGAGCCTCAGAGTGTCTGTTTCTAACTTCAGTTTCAGAGACTTTTTTATTCCCTTCCCAGGATTAAACCCCGATGGAAATTTAAATACAAGTTTCCCCAGGGATGGGCTATGATACACAGAATATTTAGGTATTTGCACTACATGAATTGTGCACCATATCCTTTGAATTTCCATCAGCTTTGCACATTTATTGTCTTCTGGAGGAAAATTCTCACGTTTAGACACAGGGGAGCCTCCCTTTTAGACCTAGAACTACAAACCAACTACCCTTCCTCACAAATAGGGAAAGACAAAATGAAACAGAAAAATCCTATTTTCCAGCTTAACATTGGGAAGAGTTTGTAATAACAAAAGAGATCTATTAGTGAGGAGCACTGAGTGAAAAGATCTGTTGAACACCTGAACAGTTCAAGCAATAAGCCACCCACAGAATTATCTGCCCCAAACACGCCACACTCTGCATACCCTCTGCTTCCTCCATGGCTACTGACACAAATCTGCTGAAAAGGTGCTGGAAGGAAAAAAAAAAAAAAAAAAAAGCCTCCCAAGTAGCTCTGGACTAAAAATGTTTTCATCCAGATGATCCTTCAAAAAGCAACCCCAAACCCATTACCGTGTCACTGTTCACTGCTAATTAAAAATTAGACATCTCTGCAACACGGCCCATGGGATGTACCAGGACTTCACAACTCCAACATCCCAGAATGTGTTTTGAATTACTTCGTGCTTACTGTAAACAGTTGGAATTGTCATCTCAGGACGTGGTCTATTCCTGATGCTCTGCACTTAAATGCTCTCGGCTCTTCCCCCTTCTTGAACATCTTCTGAAGCTTTGATGCTTCTCGGAGCAACACATGACACAGATACACATCTGCTGCTGCCTCCCAACACTGCTTGTGGTACTGGGGTTGCTCAGCCTGGAGAAAAGGAGGCTCGAGGGGGAACTTCTCACTTTCTACAACCACCTGAGAGGAGGGTGGAGACACAGCATTTAACAAGTCCTCCCACAGCCAGAACCACTTGCCTAATCCAAACCTCTTCAGGTTATAAATATCCCAACCTCCATGGCATCCTGATCCACTCCTATGATTTCAGTGTCCATCCTTGAATTAATAATAAAATTTAAAAGAACGAACAAAAGGCTCAACTTCTGCTAAAGCATTTTCTCTGCACGCAGTTGAGAAAAGATTACAGCTAATGTTTTAGTTGTCGATGCATTATTTAGGGTCTGGTTCTAAGTTGCGCAAAACTAATAATTGGAAAAGAAGGAAAAGCTGTGGGGCACCAATTTTTCATCCTAGACACAAAAGGGCTCCCCTGTGAAGCTTCAAGTGCTTAAAATTTCAGAAAAATCCAAATCATATCCTTTGAAATGCAGAGGTGGCAACGTTCACAAAGCAGGTCTTTATGAAGGAGAAAGAATGGCCTCCACTTCACACCAAATCATAGAAAACGTGGCTTGTGGGACCTCAGAGGTTTGTGCCCCATGTCAGGAGCAACTACACCACTCTCATTAGCAGCTGTTTCTCTGTCTTTTCTGAAAATCAAGCACACTCAGACTTCTAATCTTCCCTTCCTCCCAACATGCATGTAAATACATCCTTTTCTCATTAGCTTTATTACTGAGGTCTTCCTTGCTGCCTTGTAAGGCCATTCTTCTTGTCCCTGCTAGACAGAAGCATATCTAACAGTGACACAGAAGCTAATTACTCCCTCTTTCTTTCCTACGGTCATTTACACACTGGAAGATTCATCATGTCACTGCTCAGCCTCCTCCTCTCCAGACTGACAGTCCCAGTTCTTTGTTCCTCAGCGCAGCCATGGTTTCAGACCTTCAGGCTTTCCTTGCACACCTTCCTGTGTCCTTCCAGAGTGAAATATCTGTCCAATTCATTTTAATGACTGTTCTCCTTCCCAGTAATTATTCAGTGAGGATCTAGTATGAAATACAGTCTCCAGTGAGATTTGATGCCTGAGTGCCTCATCCTTGGCCTTCCACCTACACTCATGAGTCCTCCGACCACCAGATTATTAATCATAGACACATAGAATCCTTCAGGTTGGAAAAGACCCTTGTCATCATAGAATCATTTAGTCTGGAAAAGCCCTCTCAGCCCATCGAGTCCAACCCTTCCCCCAGCACCTCCAAGTCCACCACTAAGCCATGTCCCCAAGTGCCACATCCACACAGCTTTTAAATCCCTCCAGGGGCGGGGGCTCCACCACTGCCCTGCGAATGAACAGGTTGCACCCCACTATTGCTCCTGAGCCATTCAACACTCCTTTTTGTTTTCCCAGAAAGCAAGAAGCCCAACCTTTCACTGGGGTTTGCACCCAAACACCTGAATTACCACTCCTTTACAACCCTTTAAAAAAAAAAGTAACCTCAATGCTGCACCGTGTTGCATATTTAAATAAAATTCAACTACATGAGGGTATGAAACTTTGCCTGTTATGACATATAGTTGACACATCGCCCCAGACTTCTGGGTTTTGTTCTCCTGAGCCACATAAGTTGGCAGAATGCAGGGAGGAAGGGCTCTGGAATGGTTCATTAGTGTCCCTATAAATAGCAAGTGGTTCCCAGATATAGGTACCACTATGTTATATCACAAAGTGCCAGTGAACACTGTGTGTTTAGAGCAGGACTGTGCAGCTCAGGAGCCAGCCAGTCTTCTGGCAGGTTTAGAAGTATATATAGTATTTTTGGAAGTTTTCATCCTGACTCATCAACAAATAAATAGAGAAGGGCTCTGCGGGGGTGCCCCCCTTGGTGCTGATTTCTTGAGGTGATGAGGGAAGGAGAATTTTAGGGCCATATCACAGAGCTTGAGGAAGTCTCACTCATCAGAAGAGTTTCAGGTGGACAGCTCATCGAGGGGAACAAGAAAATAACATTTGAGAGTTGAATAAATTGGTTACACTTAGAGAAAGAATTAGGAAGAGCAAAAATGTCACGTGTGTGCTCATCCCCTGAGGGATTCCTGAGCTGCATTATTCCCCTCAGACAACACATATTTGCTTTTACATAGAGACTGTTTTTAAAGAAACCTAAATTCCATGATGCATTTGATAAAGAAGGAATACCAGCTGCAGCCCCCCAAACAACTCAATCAAATTTTAGTTACAAATCAAAATTCCCAAGTAAGAAGGATACCTTGCACACACAAACTTTACCCGAGGCTAAATATGTGGGACAAGTTATTTCCTTCCCATAGAGCAAGGCTGTGACGGTGACATTGCACCAGCAGAAAAGATACAGCTCCCTAAAAATGAAGAAGCAAATTTGAGCATTACAAGAGATGCAGAGGAATGGTTTTGTGGGAGAGGTAAAGACAGTAATAAATTGCTACAACTTTATTTTATGTTGAATAAATTTCTCTGCTATCTCACTGCAGACTATCAGGTGCCAGCCAGCACAACAAAACAACAGATCTTGAAAATAACTTCCCTATTCTTCTTGAGGAGCTTTGGAAACTCCCCTTGCTAGGACAAGAAAATACATGTGCATAATGCAAAAATACAGAAGGCAAAAATACAAAATGGCAGGGTGGCTGCTGAAAAGAACAAAGTACACCGTGCTATTTCCAAATAATTTGGCTTCAGTGTGATGGCTAATGTCAGAATTCCCATTCAGCTTAAGGAATATACCCTGGTAAGACACAGCTCTGTGCTTACCAGTGATGTATCGATTTTTCTTTCACTGGGAAAGATAAAGATTTTGCTGGAAAAACAAACGAACGTGGCACTTGAAAACTTCAAGCGGAGACTGGATTCTTGGCCTAAGTCATTTACTGATAAAGGCAGTGAAGACTTTTCAAATGCTCTTTTTTTTTTTTCCCCTGCACTGAAATATCCAAGTCTCCCTTTTTTACCTGCCCTGATGTAATAGAGTTATAGGCAATACTGTACAGCTCTCACACACAATAATGAGGAGCTCCACAAACAGACTTATTTCATAAACGTCAGCCAAAATGTCTGCAGCAGCCGATCCTCTTGCAATTTTAGGCTCTGTAACGATGACACAGATAATATCCACACTTCCAATAGTGCTTTTATTTCTTTTACATTAATCTTTTTTTTTTTTCAGTGCCTCTTCCTAAAATTAGAACAACTCTCTCTCCATATATGAAGTTTATGACATTGGGAGCACATTACAAGGACGCACTGATAAGCTCTGCCTCTAAATGAAATTCCTCCCTAATAACATGTCCCAGCAAAGCAGAAACACTGATAAGAGTTTCACCCAGTGGTATCTTCCCTCTCAATTACTTGATTTTATGATTTGTTTCCAATGCAAAATCTTGCTTTAACCTTGGTCAGCTGGTTTTTCCTCACATATTGTTGCCAAAAGAAAATTCAAGACCTGGTTTAAGGGCTGAATCCTGAGACAAGGTTGGAAACAGAGAAGCTGTATACGTATAGATATATAAATATAGATCAACATCTCCATCTGCATTGATATAGATACAGGGAAATTCAGCAATGAGGTGGGGAGGCCCCAGGAATCTCTTCAAAATAAATTACTCAAAGCCAGCTGTCATTCTCTCCATCTCAAACACACAGATTTGGAGAAATTGCTGAATACCAATTCTGTGAAGGCTGAAATTAGAGTTGATTTTGATTCTACACATCAAGGTTTCTTTTTAAATTATTTAATAAAAGGAGTATGGAAGTGTGTTAAGATTAATAAATTGCATTTTAAAAATAAATTGATGCTTGACGATTAAATTGCATATTTGAAAGAAGTAAAAATGTACACGTAAAACAAAAATACCAAATAGACCAAAATATTATTTCTCAAAGTGTTCCTTAAAATAAATTGTTTTCACGTCAGTGTTGGTCTATCTCAAAGAAAGGTGATTGTGCTAAACTTGGACTGAGTTAAATGGTTCATCATACACCATAAAAACCTCAATTAATGTTCTTCATAATATTTACAAGCTGTTTTTAAGTTGCTTCCAAGGTTGCAACAGTGAAAATCATCGTACATAGAATGCAAACACCCCTCCTCTTTTATTCCTTGAGACCTAAAAGCTTGAAAATATTTGTTCCTTTTTTCAGACAGCAGTGTGATTTTTCCACACATTCAAGACATCCCTCTTTTCCCCAGAACAGCAAATCCTTGCCGCCTAAAAGTCATACAGCAAACATACAGATGCAAATAACTCTTTCATTAGAAACACTTTTAAACTGAATTGGCCATTACCAAAATCAATCTGATGTTCGGGTTAAACTTTATTCCCATTGTATAGATGGGAAGGGGCAGGACAACAAAAGGGGAGGTGTTTGACTGCACGAAGAAAAAAAATGAGGTTTCTATCTTAGAAAAACACTGTTTCTACCCGTATCTTAGATTTGCCCCTTGCAACTTCCAGTGTTCCCAGGCTCCTGACACTTGGTCTCCCAGGAGTAGCAGCTTCCTTTCCTCTCTCCCTCCTCTGGGGATCCTGGGAAACAACCCCTTTGGTCTGCAGGGCTCCCACAGGCCACAGTTTAAACCAGCCCAGACCTTTTTTTCCCTTTATCGCCAACATCCCATAGAAAAAAATTCTGCACTAAGCTTGCAAGGAATAAAGAGAGTCAAACATTTTGAAATCTTTTTTGTTGCAATTGAAGCCTTTTACAGCCAGAAATACTTAAGTAATAAATAGAAACTCAATAAAGCATGAAATATGGTACTTTATATTTAATTATGGGCATTTCAATTGATTTTGGTTTCTCTCTGCAGGGTGTATTGTGGGTTTGATTTGGGTTTTTACATTTGCCACTCACTCATTCACGGGGATTTGTGCCCCTCAGTAGCTGCTTCACTGACAAACATGACACCACTTGGCAAAAAAAGGTTAAAATTCACTTTGCCCTCTGCCTATAACAGAAATACCTTTGCAAGCTAATGATTGTAACAGGCTGCTCTGTTCCTGAATAAACATTCTAGGGATTTCCTGAGGTGTTGTTTTGTTTTGTCTTTTCGTCCTTCTTTTTTTTTTTTTTTTTTTTTTTCCCCCTCCATCTTTTTAATTGACGGAAAAGAATTCGAAGGGCACAGCCAGCTTAGATGTTATTTCAGTCAAAAAACGTGTATGTGTTGTCCTTCTATACACTTTTCAAACTGAAAAAAAATACATTTACACAGCTTCTGGATATTCATTTTATAGAGAAAAAAAAAAAATCTTTAAAGCTTATCCAACTCATCTCCTTCTGCCAGCTTTCCTTGCCAACTCTTTCTTAGTAATGCCAGTAAATGCCAAAAAAAGTCTGGTTTAAACAATGTTTCTGTCTGTTGAAACCAAGAGAAAGGCAGTTTCTGTTGGATATCCTCGATTCAGGGATCCCACTTTTCCCTCTGAAGGGAGTGGGCAACGTTAACACAGGAATACTCTACGAGTTGCTTTGAGGACAGATTTACACAGTTCCTCTTATTGACTTTTCCTGCAACGGATTCATTTCCAGAAACTCCCCTCTGCTTTGAAAAAGGCAGATTCAGGATCTGCCAAGGAAACGGCCCTTTTTGGGGCAGGGAGACTATTGGCTGTCCCGATTCACACATCGAAGGGCTTTTGTCTCCTCGCCCCTTGCCAGGAGGCAAAGCAGAGCTCCTTCAGCAGCGCTGCTTTTTCGGGACAAGATGTACTTAACGTGAAAACATCTAGGCAAGGATGATGGAATGGGTGAAACTAAAGTAAACAATGTCATCTGAAAGACACCAGTGCAGGGTTTCATCCAAGCTTGATGCCCAAAGGAGCCTGCCATCTCCAACACTCACAGAAATGAAGTGTGCCGGAAAATAGCATCCACCAGCAGGCAAAAATTAGGGATCTCGGGGAAGATCTGACCCTCCCCTCACCAGGCAACAGCTTTGGCTAAAAATGGTTGCTCTTGTGCCCCTTTATGTGGCCTGAATATTAAAGTTATCTATAGGCTTCACTTTAAACACAATGTAAAATGCTGCCACCTCAGAAGGAGGCAAAGCTGTGGCTGCCCCATCCCTGGAAGTGTTCAAGGCCAGCCTGGAGCAACCTGGTCTAATGGAAGGTGCCCCTGCACATGGCAGGGGGTTGGAACAACATGGTCTTGAAGGTCCCTTCCAACTCAAACGGTTCTGTGATTCTATGAATCACCCCAGACAATGATGATTGGCTGGGAAGGGTTTGGCAGGTTCACTCCAAAAAGACCGTTCTTACGCAGGAAATGCTCCTCAAAGGATGTGGTCAGTGGAGAGAGAAGGAATGAACCAGGAGCTGAACCCTGCCAAGAAACCGCCCAGGAGCTCCTGGTGGAGGCAGAAGGCCAGAAGAGGAAAGGGGAACAAGGTCATGCAACAGAAGTAAAATAAAGTTGATCCTAAGGCAGGACACAGTAAAGGCAAAAGAATGAGGGCAGGACTGAAGAGCACTTCATTTCCTGAGCATGATTCAAACTCCAGAGGAAACAATATATTCGCATCCTGGAACCTGGGCAGAGGATGAAAGGGCAGTGGCAGAGCCTGAGCCAAGATCTAATTTGAGCTGAACATGTTCTGGTGTGTGACAAGAGGGACAAGTCCCCTCCTTGGCTTCAGTGGCCATGTCAGAGGGAGCACGTGTGTCCAACTGCTGTGCCAGGAGGGGAAAACACACACCTTAATGCAACCACCATCACCAGCAGATTTATGGTTACCCTGACCAGGAACACCACAAGCAGGACAGGGATGAGATCGAGTGCCGTAAAACACCTACAAACTCCAGCAGCACCCACCACACACTCTCTGTGCACATGGAAACGCATCACACAAATTATCCCCGAGTGCATTTCATCCCCAGGCTCACTAAACTTCGTCACTCCACCACACCTACAGTTCTGTAAACTGTAGATTTAAATTTTAAACTGAAATCTTCCTGTTAAACTCAGCTCCGAAAGCTCAGAACTTTAGAACTATGTCCTCGAGGAAAGACGGCGCACGAAAGGGACGCGTGATTTCCACAACACAGAAAACGGAACGCGAACTTTCTGCTGTGATATCCAAATGATGCAGATCACTTTCACCTCATCCACACAAGCTTTTCAAAACCGGCTGGCAGATTTTCGGGCGGTCACTTTATTTCCAGAAAAATAGCAACACCCTGAAATCCTTTTATTGTCAAGGTATTCCTACTGCATTTTAAAAAAGGCTTGTTATGAATCCTAATTATTTTTTTTAATCAGGCTTTAAATTGAATGTAACCTCTCCGACTTCCCATTACAACTCTGAAAAATGAGAAGTATTCCTATAGAAGAGGCAAATCAACTGGGGTTTGTGTGAATCATATTGAAATAGAATTATAATTCAAGAACGAAGGGATTGGACTTGTTAACTATAGGACTGAGTGGCTGGACAAGCTAAATTTACTTCTTCGTCCCTAAAACATACACTGAGTACAATTCAATTTACTACAGCTTTCTGAGATAAGGGTCTTCATCCCATAATATGTCAGCAGCTCATAGTTTCCATGGTCTTCCCTGGCTCGGAGGACTTTGGTCCTTGGAAAGGCCCCAAGTTCTCCTGCTGTTACCTGCAAGTCCCCAAAGGATTCCTTGCAGGAGCTGAACACTCCAGGTACCAACCTCCAGGTACCAAGAGCATCTGGTGGGATAGAGCCTGTTCTAGGAATTGAACTGTGCTCAATTTGACTCAAGGCAGCCACAATAGGAACTAAGAACAAGGGAGATTCTCCTTACGACTATAAAAACCGATCACATGCTCAGAGCTGGAAAGCAAAGTATTATTTTAATCCAACACTGAAATTCATACCTTACGCTCGCAAGATCTGTTGCAAGAGACATGAAATAGCCAAGTATAAGCTAAATTAATTCAATATGAAAATGCCTCAGTACAAGGACTTTACAAACCCAGCAGAAGGCAAGAACTTAGGTTTATATTTCAATCCCACCTTAAAGGGTTGCTAGCATTAAAGAAGATAAAGTTTTTTTTTTCCCCATTTCATTACCAGAAAGCATGACCTGTTTGTTTGTGGGTTGTTTTTTTTTTTTAAATACCAGCCTGAAAACTGGGGTTAAAGAGCATTGCTTCAGCACCATCACCTTAGGAGTGGATTCCTCGAGCTCAGATCTGAGACACTACCTCATTCCTGGTGGGTCCCAACAAACCCCTGTGCAGAGCCCCATCAATCCAAGTGCTGGCAGGGAGCAGCCGGGTGGTACTGGGAGGCAGAGCTCTCCCAACACTATTATATCACTGCTGATCCTCACTGGCCAAGTATGACAAAATTCCTCCAGCAGCTCAGTGTGATACAAGCTCATGAAAGGGACTTTCGCCCCATGGAGGGCTACAAAATACAGAGGAGAGCGGGAGGTGTCTGGTGGGTTGTTACTGTAAAACTCTGCGTTTTCTGTTCGTTAGAAGAGGCATCACCTTCAATAATACCTCTGATCTATATTGGGCATAAACTGTCACACAAAGCTTTACAAACTTAACACACTGTATCACTTAGGCTAAAAATGAAATGGACTCTTTTCTGGGAGGAATCCCAATTGTTTAACACTTCCCAGTATGCCCAAGTGATTCAGGCAGGAAATGAATACTAGTATATCTAGTTGAAACCAGGGCACTGATTCAGTGCAGACAGAGAAAAGAATTTTCCCTGCTCAATCACCAACACAAAGTTTTTATTGGTAGTCCCAGCTCCAGGAATTTCTCAAGCCTGGGGCTGTTGTGTGAGATCCAACAAGTCCCTGGAACCAGGATGCAGCCACCAGCATTCCTAAAAGATGTCATAAATTAAATGATCGGGTTGATCAATTGGCTAAGCAGGGTTGGGTTGGTTGGTGCGGGGCTGGATGAGATGAAGAGAACATGTTTTCCTCGACAAGGATCTCCCCTTGGACAAGATAAGGTGAGAGGGGTGGCTTTAAGCTGGTTTTGCTCACCCAGCAGATCAATTCAGCCCTAGCAGGATGGACACAGAAATTCCCCTGATTACCAGAGGAGGTGACCCTCTCCCTTTCCTCCTGGTGTCCAGGCAAAACTTGTGCTGTTTCCAAATTAAACAAACACAGAAGAGTTATTAAATAATAGAGCATATTTGAACTAATTAGTCCTCACAGTGGCCCTACCAGGCAGGAGTAGAGGTATAAAAAAAGGGCAAAAGAAATAACAGATTGTTTACTAGTCTATTAAATTAATGACTTCCAGGTTATTAATTAAAGGCTCGAGGAGAGGATCTCCCAGAGAAGGTTATTGAGGATTAGTGCTGTTCCTCACACCACTGGGGCTGCCTGTGCCAAGCTGCATTCCCAGCTGGTGACACAGCTCTGCCTCTTATATTGGATGCTCATGAGTCATAAAAAATATGGAGAGGACTATAAATTCTGTTTATGCCTCTCTCTCTTATGATATGTAAAACTACTATGTAAGAGAGCTCTGAAAGCTGTCCTCTCAGTCTTCAAAAACTTGTTTAAGCAGCACTGTATGATTCCCCTTAATACAATTGTCTGGAAGTCTAAACTTTGGTAATTGTTTCAAATGAAAAGGAACAGCAGGAGGCTCGGTTGAAGGGAATATAAACAATTATCACTTGCACGAAGGCTATGCCAGTTATGAAATAAACTTGAATGGGTTTGCTCTTGAAAGCACTGAGCACTAAATTAATTATGTAACATAGGGAGCCTCTCAGCTGTATCCGTGCATCCAACCCTATAGGAGAGTCACGCAAGAGGTGCAGCAAAGAGGAGGAATGAACCAGCACAGAGATCTTCCCTGTGAGGGTGGTGAGGCACTAGAACAGGTTTCCCGAAGAAGCTGTGGCTGCTTCATCCCTGGGAGTGTTCAAAGGCCTCGTTGGACAGGGCTTGGAGCAACCTGGGCTGGTGGAAGGTGCCCCAGCCATGGAACAAGATGATTTTTAAGGTCCCTTCCCACTCAAACCAGTCTGTGACCATATGATGACCTCACTGAGGTCTTTCTTGCTGGGGGTACCAATAAGCTCCTAATCATACTGAAGCTGCTGTGCAGCCCAAAACTCTGGATGAGAGACTGGATTACGGTTGACTTTGCCTCTCCTGCCAGTTTGCAAGAGAAAGTGCACTAATGCAAGAGCATCATGAGAGGATCAAACAGGTGAGGCCCAACCCTGCTTGGCTGCAAATATATTCCTGAATCTCCAGCATTATTATGGCAGCTTTTTGACAAATTTAAAGTCATTTCCTGTTCTTGCCAAAGATTTTTTCTTTTAAATGGCAAAAAATCCCTATTTCAGTAGGTGTTAAATCAGGGCCTTACAGCAAAGGCATAAAAAAAAATGGCAAAAGGTGAAAAGCATCAGTGTAATATCCAGTACTTGTGATAAATCTGGAGAGCTGTAGAGATAACTAACAACTGTCGGAGCTCATGATACTTTTATAGAAAGTGGAGAATTGCACACTGAGATTCACATAATCAGTGTCCAGAATGCCACACAAATAATCAAGATTCAACTGTTTGCTTCTGAACACGATCCATAACACAATACTTCAGGAATGAGGCAGGCAGGGATGCAAAAGCTGCTTCTTCAGGAGCAAAAATGCATGCTAAGCAGCAAGAAATGGTAATACTCTGCCACTTCACATGCAGAATCTTTTGAGTTGTGACAAGTGTACACTTAAAAACCAGAAGAAATATGGTCTAAATATATATTTTATAGCTGGCTTTCATCTTTATCTTCACATTTCATTGCTAGAGTTTATATTCAAAGCATAACATAACACCAAGAAAGAAAAAAAAAGAGTGTTTCTACAAGAAAAGGAACTCTGCCTTCTCATCTTTCTTTTTCCCTTTTTTTAAAGCACTTCTTTAAGATTTCTATTTGCAACACTGATTTATTCCAGCCCAGTCAAAGGAAGGAAATGGATTCACACGAGCTCAGAACCTGGCCTTGAAAACTTAAACTTGGCAAAGCAGTGTTAATGTGCTCTGAAACCATTGCCCCCTCCCCCAAGGGGAAAAGAATTTCTGATTTTTTTGGATTTAAGAGTCATTGGTGTTGGAGTCATAGCTGTTCTTCCTCAGGGGACATTCTACAGCTCTTGCCATTCTCTCGCTGCCCACCATGGGTATCTTTCTTTTCATTTGCTTGTCTCTAACCCCAACAGCAACCCCAATCTCTTGGAGCGTGGAAATCCACTGAGTTAACTCTCTACAAGGTGGAGGAGAGGTTGCTTTTCCAATCTATTTTTTATCTGTTGAGGTCAGTGACAGTATTTTAAAAGAACCGGGTGTGACTCACAGTGATCCAAGTGGATTGAGGATCTAACCCATCGACAGGTATAGTGTGCACCTACTTTCTTGTAGTTAATTATTTTTCAGAAAGTTACACAGCAAAATTTGCTTGTTATTCTCTACACATCACCCAAATTTAATGTGAAAAATCAAATTCACTGCAGCATTTGAAAGCTACCTGGGCTGACAACTTCCAAACTCAAAGCAACTTAAAGCATTTCAGGGTTTTCCAGCTTCTCATAAGGCTCTTCAGAAACCACACTCAGCTCCAGGATGCCTGGCTACAGGTCCTCCAACACCTACCCAGGTTCAGCTGTGTTCAAATTTGTCTTTCTTTATGGCAATTGTGTCCTGACTGGAGAACACACCTACGTATGGAGCAGTTTAATATCGTATTCAGATGGATACAGAGATCAGAATTACAGAAGTAGGTCCAAAAGCATCAAAATATGCAAAGTGTCACCCAGTCAGGAAAGCTGCACTTCACTTGCTCATGTGCTTTCAGAAAATTCAGAAGATTGAATCTTTCAAAGCACCTGGTCGGCCTCATGATTATACTTGAGTCCTTGAAGGTGCCAATGACGGAATTACAGCCAGCCAAGATCCTGCACAGCCAAGATTAGAGAAAGACCCCACACCTGAGTGACAGATGCCACAACCTGAGGTCTCTGTGTTTACCTGAATAATTGATCACATCATATACCCACAAAACGCTTCCAATTTCCCAGGAACTTCATACATTTTAAAATCTGGACTAAACCCTGTGTACAAAGCCAAATCCATTAATCAGGGTGTCACTCCAGGAATACGAGTGGCAGCTCAGGGCGCTGCTGAGCTGGGATCCCCCCCAGCACTGCAGCTATTCCATGTCTGCCCTGGATGGGCTCTGGCAGCAGCATTTCCCCACAGTTATGAGCTTTTAAGCATAGAAATGGAGCCAAAAAACCCTTAATGCCCATGTGAAATACTTCCTTGTCTCTCCAAGAGGAGCCGTGTGCTCCAGGCTCCAGTCTAACACAGATATTACCTGACCTCCAGCTCCTGGGATGCAGGGATCTGGCACACATTAACCAGTGTGTGTCCCTAACAGGGTGTGAGGATACAAGCTGAAGCCAAACAGATGGTCTTCTAAAAATCTTCCCTAAAGTGCTCTGTGTACTAAAACATCACTTACCCAATTCTCATCAAACTTGGCTTGATTTGCAAGTCCCAAGCCAAGTTTGAAGAAAAATATTCAGCTGGAAACATGCAGGGGGAAAGAGTCTTTTCGCTGCACTTGAATAATATAAAAATGAAACAATTTCTTTCAAACCTTAGAAAAATTCAGGAAAAATAGAACCCAGCCCTTTTGGGTTTAAACCAAGCACGGAGAGATGGGGGAAATCAACACAGAATGCAAAGTGCTGAGCAAATGTAAAAAGAGAAGTGGAAGGACAACTGGAGCTGTAATGTATGAAGACCTATCAACACATCCTGTAATGTACAGGATTTCAGCGGGGACGGAAATCACATCTGCACAGAATATGGGCAGCTATTGTTTGAAGGCACAGAGTGATGTTGCACAACCCTTCAGGGTCCCAGTCCCACTGTCACACACCCACAAATGCAGTTACTCATCAGCAGCCCTGACTGGCAACAACTGGATACTCAAAATAGTAGCCACTAATTTTAGCAGCGTGTTCGGGATTAGCAACCGAATATTATATCCAGTTAATAAAAGAATTTAACTGGGAACTATTAAAATATTCTGACTGAAAGTGATCTAAATTTTATGAATTCAACAAAAGATGCCAGGGGAAATGTTGACAACCCCTAAGTAGATGAACAGCATCATATAGTTGCAAAAACAGACAGGTATTTCGGGAGTAACCTCTCTTAAGTATCCATATTTTATTTTTTAAATGTGCTTCACTCTATAGGGCACTGATAGGACAAGGGGAAATGGGCCTAAGTTGGGCCAGAGGAGGTTCACATTGGATATGAGGAAAAGTTTCTTCACTAAAAGAGTGGTTAAGCATTGGATGAGACTCCTCCAGGGCAATGTTGGAGTCCCCATCCCTGGAGGTGTCCAAGGAAGGACTGGACGTGGCACTCAGTGCTCTGGGCTGGGGGACAAGGTGGGGATCGGTCACAGATTGGACTCAATGATCTTGGAGGTCTTTTCCACCCTGAATGATTCTGGGACTCCATATAAAGTGTTTACATGAGCATATCCATCCTATTAAACAAGACAGAGGCAGCAGCACTTCTGAACTGGTTCTACCACCATGAGACCCTGGCCTTGGTCCCGAAGAGCTTTGACTTGAGTTGAGAAAATTGATCTGCCCAGTGAATGTTCAGTTCTCTCCCCAAACAAACCACTATACTTATACGGAGGGAATCCCAAATTCTTTAAATATAATTTAATTACATGTCAAAATTTAAAATTGGGGATTGCCTACCATTCATTTGAACTGCCATTCTGAGGAAGCACCTAAATCATTGGATGTCCTCAAAAAAGTACACCCCAACTGTACTGAAGTAAAACCAGGTTAGAGCTAAGAAACTTTTTTTTTTTCCTTATTAAAGGGAATTTTCTTGCTGCTGCTGAGCAGGTTTTTGTGTTTGTGCCACGAGAAAGTGTGACTGGTCTGAGATTTTTCTGCTCCTGCTCTGCACAGTGTACGGCCCTCAACCAGAAAGTCATTAGCTTAATAATCATTCCTGACAGATTCCAAATGAGAGATTCCAACAGATACTGAAGTGACTCCTGGGGTAAATAAAAGGACAGTTTTATCTCCACTATGGGAGAGAACGAGCACACTGCACTAAATGAAAGCGTGGTTTCCCAGGGACTAATTGTTAAGCAGGAGTATTTATGGATGGAGGATTGGAGAATGGGGCTATCACTGCCAGGCAATTATCTATATACTAATAACTTTAATACTCTGGCATTTTTATAACCACTCCATTATTTATTTTACTATATCTTCTATTGCAATACCATTCCCCCGCTTACAAGTACATGCTTTTTTTTAACTTCATATACAATTAAAATAAAACAGAGGAACACTTTGAAATGAGTTGAAGAACAATAGATCCCATTTAACCATCAAGTACAACAGTATTTAACTTCTGTGCTTTTGATCAATATTTATGTGACAAGCTATTCATTACTCTTCTCTACCAGTTTAAAGCTGTTGTTCTTCCCACAGCCTGATGTGCACTTTTGTGTATTTAATTTATGTTTCCATGGAAAAGAAGTATTCAAAGGGGGGAAAAAAGTGCTGATACAGCACGTGGATCTTTCTACCAAGCCACAAATCTTTTCTAATGTTCATCTTAAACTGAAAGTAATTCTGGGAAACAAATTAACGATATAAATCACATTATCATTACTCACATAAAGATATTCTGTTGTAACTCTCTCAGAAAGCTACAATGAGTAGCTAAAAGGCCTCTATACAGAGAATGCCTGTTTCTAATTAAATTATCTAAAAATAGAGTTGCACACACATCCAGGACCAAGCCATCTGTGTTATCTCTCCAAGATAAGCCCCTATACACCCACTATGATATCCCTTTCATCACTGTGGAGATTCAAAACTGGGACTGGCCCTTCTTCCCTATTTAGGATGGGAAAAAGAAAACAAAATTTTAATCCAGACAAGATTTTTGAAACTCAGAGTCCTTGTTTTGAAATATCTTTTCACACCTACTTCTGTCAATCAGCAACGTGACTCAGAGCCTTGTCCTGCAAGCAATGGCAATAAAGTAGGATTTCCCCATGAAACTTTCCCAATCCAGTAGTGAAAGCTGTTTCTAATGGGCTCTCTGGCCTCTTTGCACTGTTTTCATGTGATGGTTTTCGCCTGGGTTTTTCCTCTTTTCTTTTTTTTCTTTTTTAACTATTTAAAAATTTAACTTTTTTTTCTCCTCATTCTGCTAATTAAAAGAAAAACATAAAAAGTGAGTTGTAACCAAACTGGATCTGAGTTAAAAGTTTGGGGAAGAGATTCCCATGGCATCTTTGGTGATAACAAACAACAAACTGTCTTCATACTTCAAGGAGACCAAGCAGACAAAAAACAGCCCTTTTCTCCTAAAAGCAGCTACATATAGTATCTGCCAATGTCTGAGGGGGAAAAAAAAGGGGGAGAGCTTATCAGGGCCTGTGAAGAGGGGGAAACAATCTCTGTCTGGTCAGAGCCAGAGGCAGATTATCCCTCCTTAGGCAGGGAGAAGGCAGAGTGTGAAGGGAGAGTCATCCCTGACTCCCGACCCAGCACATGGGATGGAATTTGGGAGCCGTCTCCCATAACTGGTAATTACCTCCAGGTAGTGCCTCAGGCTGCAGACAGCACAGCAACATTATTTACACTGTTCCTTAAAGTTCTTGCTGTCAGACTCTATTTACTCAAACAAATGTGTTTGTTGTGTTTGCCCCTCAATTTTGGGGCTGTTCTGCTGTTCCGTGATATAATCTCAAGCAATGAAATTATTATCGTTTCACTTTAAGCTTCCACTTCTGCCATCAGAAAGAAGAATGCACTCTGCAGGAAAAAGCTATTAATTTTATCCAAATACCTTATCCACTTCTTAAATTAGATAAGTAACAATTTTAGATATACAACAAAAATATAAAACCCACTCTATAACCTATATGATCAACCTATATGATAAGATCAATCTATGATGAAGAAAGTGCATTTAGTTCCCCCTAAAGCCTTTGTTACACACCTCAGAATAAAATAGTAGGCAAAATGAAGACTAACCTTTGAATAAATGTCATTTACTGGTCTCCATTCTTCTCCATTCAAAAGGAAGGGAACTGTTATCTCATAATCTTTTGACTGGTCCTTTGACATCTGCTGTCTCGAGGACTCCAATTTGCTGTCCACATTCTCACCTAAGGACAGGGAAAAGCACTTCAGGTTAGTCATGAACAGCATCTGACAACATAAACCTTGTTATTTAAGGCACCTGGCAGCACATTTGAGAAGGAAATAATTCAGGAAAGAATTAAACATTAAAACACTGTGGGGTCATGCTGTCAGTGTCAAAACCTACACAAATTTTGAAGAGAGCTGGGCTTCAGGGAGAAAAGTTGGAGGTTGATTAGATGGTGTCCTTCTGTGGCAGCAGAAGAGTAAGACTGTATATAAGGAGTAGAGATACCGGGGTGCAAAGATAAAAAGACCAAGGATGCACATTCTCGTTAGTGGGGGGAAAAAAAGTCTGGAAGTGAATATAAACTCTCATTGAAAGAACACTCTACTCCTATACGAGACAGATGACTTCAATTCATCCTACCGGATCAAAAAGCTGTTTGCATGCAACATTTATCAAGGATTTTCCCCCTCCCTAAACACACTAATGGCAACGTGCCTGTCAAAGCAGAGCCTTAAAACCGGTATCACAGTACAAGAGCTGGAAAACGTATTGAGAGTAGATCTTTAAGGGAAGATAGGGATGGCTTCCAGGTGCCATGGGACAGTCCAAACACTGGCACTACTGATTGACCATCACACTGGCCCCTCTGGTGCACTTGGATCAGGATGAGACCCGAGTCATCACAGTTGCTCTAAAAAACGTGTTCATCCTGCACTAAGGTGGAGAAAGGCCAGTGTTACCTCTCTTCCTTTCCCCCATCCCCTTTGAGCTATGAGGTACAGAGGGAAGGTGATAGGGCAGAGTTTTGGCAACAAAACTATGTCCAGGGCTGAACCAGGTATGGGAGAGAGAGGAGAGCTATGGGGTCAGACATGCCCGCGCTGCCCAGTGCTCACTGCTGCCATCCCAGCCACCTGACCCACCCTCTGTGCTCACCTAACACACTCTGAGGATCAAGAATTATATTTTGAGCAGGATTACCTCAATTAAATAACTGTTAGAATTAGCTTAAAAACATCTGTGCAGGGCTTACAGTGAAGCCGATGGGAGAGGAAGGCCAGTTGGGTATTTTCTGACACGCTTTCAAAAATATGGTACTTTGCCTAAAACCAAAAAAAACCAAACCAACAAACAAAAAAACCCCGAAAAACAACAACAACAACAAAAAACCCCCACCACAAACAAACAAACAAAAAACCACCAAGATAAAAAGATAAAGAACATTGGAGAGAGGAAAGTTGCTTGTCATACATGGTTCTTACACCCCCTCAGAACAGCCCAAGCCCAACTGACAGGGGTCCAGGAGGACACGGTGCTGGTCCTTGGAAGGGATGGTCCAAAGCTGGCCCATGATTAGGTTCACCCCTGTGGAGGCATCTCAGATATCATCTCATCTGCCAAAGAGGGTCTAGACAGAACCTCAAACCCTTTATTCTCATTGTCAGGCATGAAGGTCCCTGCACAGAACAGAAATTTATGAAGCATATCTCAGTGAAATGAGTAAAGTTTGGCTCCAGCCCCGATCTCCCTTTTTCTTGGCTCACTAGAGCAGACTCAACTATAGGAATTAAATGACTCAGGCCCTTCTATTATTTTGTAGGATTTGCATTCTAGAAGTTTCATGAGATCTAAATTTTAAGAAACCCTATGGGGATCCTTATCCTCCTCTGTCTGCGTGGCTTCCACATAGTCTGAGCCCATGAGGCTTCAGCAAGAGATCAGGAAGCATCAAAGTCTTTCTGCTGCTCCTACATGTGCAAGTTGCCTTTCTTATTAATTCTGCAAAGCATTAACTTCACAGCATTACCCCAAACTGAAGAAAAGGGGAGGGATCAGCATTTGTGCACAGATGTGTTATTCCCTAAATAGACAGCACAGCCCAAAAGTGCAACAGCTATAAAAATATCACGGGGTAAGGGAAGAAAATCCACACAAAGTGTCGTTCAATTTTGCCACTCCTCCTTCTCTTCCATCCCAATGGAAGGGATGCTTGTGGTGCATGACAAAGTAAGGTTACAATGAGCAAATTTAATCTTACACACATGGTTATTTATCTGCACGCTGAAAACACGCATTGTGCAGAAGTGTTGATAGTCTGGAGACAGACATCAAGACAGGTTTATGGGCAGCAGTTATATCTTTATTGGAAAAGATAATTTATTTGGGGGAAACAAAGCAGACAAGCTTTAGGGCTCGCAAACTCTTCTGAAGCCACAGCATTTATAAAACACAAGATCAATTTCTGTCTAGTTGCTTTCCTTCAACCAGATATTTGGCTGCTTATCTGAATGTTTTTATTTAAATTATTGGGTGTGATAAAAATCACAGCTTCCTGAGGAAGGCAGAGGAAGCACTGCAGCCCAGTCCTGGGCCTCATTCTGGAGAGCATTTGGGCACAGGCTTAAAGTTATGCACTTGCTTAACTCCCAGCTGCCCTCGGTGTGATATATGCACAGTGTAGTTTCCTCTGTAAATCAAATAACAATGTTTTGCTGAGGTAAGCTGATTATATTCCTGGGCTACGAATATTCCTGGAAGGCTACACAAAGAAGAGACCTGTTTCATTGATAAATAAACTCTAGATCAGGCTTTAAAGGTACTTAAAAAGTACAGGGCAGATAAAAAGGTAACATCTTTAAATAGGATTCTGCAGCCTGATTGCAAAGCTTCAATGAATACAGTGCAGAAAATAAGGGATCACAGCCAATGAAGGGCAACCCACACTTATCCATCTGAGTGGGAAAGGTCTGAAAGGCCAGTGAGCCTGACCAAACAGCGGGACACAGACATGGGTAGAGGAAGATTCTAAATCAGGAGGGAAAAATACCGAAAAACCTCAGAAGACAGGCCAGAAAAAAAAAAAAAAAGTAGACATAGAAGTTGAAGTGTGTAGAAAACTTTGAAAAAATGGGACAAAAATGGGTTGGTACAAAGGTGGGGTAGCTGCTGACAACCTCAGAGAACCTTCAGCATGCACAGCCCTCACCTCAGGCAGAGCCAGAAACACCAAAGAATCTATCTCAGTGAGGGGTGTTTTACCCAATCTCTTGCACAATGGCTGAACAAAACACAGTCCCAGTTGTCTCCTGTTGGTTTTGGGCCACCCATCTCTGAATGTAAGCCCAGCCCTCCCAAAGAGCATCCAAGGGGCACCAGGAGAGGAGCACGATGGGATGGGAGAGGACATCTGTGCTAAGGAAGGGTTTCCATCACCTCGATCGCACCCCCTGAGCTCCCAGGGCTGCAGTTCCTCATGCACACAGACATGCTGGTATTTCCTCTCTGCCACTCTCCATCTCCCTTCCCCATTTTCATTAAGATTTCTTTGAAGCTGGAACCATTAGAGTTGTTTGTGTTACGTTAATAATGAGGCCTCTTCTCCACGGGGACTCTTGGTACTACAGCAACATAAATAGTGCAATAATTGAAATCAGAGAATTGAAATTTTGGTAACGTGTCATGAGAGGAGAAGAAAATCAGGCCATCTGCAATACCAGAAACTTTTATTAGACCCAGGTTTCCTATCTTTTGTGTCACATGCACCTACTTACTCACCTACTTATTTTCCATTTCAGTGAAATTCTGTCCAGTCCTTCCTGACTCAGGCTCGTCTCCCCCTTTTTCTCATGAAAACCTTCACAGTTGTGTCTATCTGTTTTCTATTTTCAGCCTGCACTGAAGGTAACTCTTTTGATCCACAAGCAGCCCACAAGCTGGTGCAGCGTCCTTTATTCTTTTTTTTCCCCCACTAATATAAAAGCTACTCTGTACAAACAGCGAGATAAGAAGTTGTTACCTGTCAGTGACTTTTTGCGGGGCTTAAATATTTTTCATCTACCATGTACTTCTACAACTTTTCTTCTTTGCACAGTATCATACAAGGACTTGTTGGCAAAGAAGTTAAAGAACAGTTTTCATCTTTTTGCTTTGTATTTCAGTTCCTGTGAGCTCTGTGCAAGAGAAACTCTGAGCTCGTGACGTGACATCTTTGCTCAGAGGCCGCTACCTCCTGAAGAAGCCAGACATACTCCAGATTTGCATTTACTTAAAATTAACAAGCTTTTAGTGAGGCAGTGCAATTTATTTGTCCTTATGATAAACAGAGAGGTGAATGCTGCCAATGCTGAGTGGTTCTGGATAAAATGGGATTAAGTGGAAGGAAAAATAGAATGTGTCCCACCAAATGCATACCCCAACCACCCGGGCAGTGCCTGTTGTGCTCCCCTGGCACCGTTCAGGAGAAGAGTCAGACCTGGGGTGGTTTGTAAACACCATCCCTCTGTTATCACACAGATTTACAGTAAAGTTCATTATGATGCTGTCCTTCCTTCCCATTGTGGATGTGCACATTCTGGGAGTCCCACCCACACATCTTGGCCCACGCACAATGCCACGATTAACAGAATCACTGAATACTTTGAGTTGGAAGAGACCATAAAGACCACCCAGTTCCACCCCCTGCCATGGGCAGGGACACCTTCCACTAGCCCAGGTTGCTCCAAGCCCCGTCCAACCTGGCCTTGGACACTTCCAGGGATCCAGGGGCAGCCACAGCTTCTCTGGGCAACCTGGGCCAGGGCCTCACCACCCTCACAACCAAGAATTCCTTCCCAATATCCCATCTAACCCTACCCTGTGGCAGTGGGAAGACATTCCCCCTTGTCCTGTCACTCCAGGCCCCTGTTCCCAGTCCCTCTCCAGCTCTCCTGGAGCCCCTTTAGGCCCTGGAAGGGGCTCTCAGGTCTCCCTGGGATTGTTCAGCCTTCTCTTCTCCAGGTTGAACAATCCCAACTCTCAGCCTTTCTTCACAGGAGCATCAGTCATGAGGCACTCAAGGACTTTCACAGTCCCAGAACCCCAGGAAAGCCCAGCCAGGGCCCCAGTGATACTGTGGGGTGCCCATCTCTATCCAAATCTGCAGCCCTTTCCCCACCACACTGTGCCCAGACACCCCTCATGTCACTTACTGCTGAGTTATGAAAATAACACAAGAAGGAGAATAAAAAAGGCTAAATTAAATTAAATTGAATTATCCTTGTGTTACCTTTTCTATTACAAATGGGCTCAGAATTGTAAGTCACAGTCTATCTGCATTTTCCTCTCCAACAAAACACCAATGCATTGGAATAACGTCAGGATAGAAAAGAAAAATAGCACAGAGCAATCTTTCAGCAAACCAAGAACAGCCAAGGGCCGTGCTCTGTTCTGCAGGGCTTTGGCAATGCCCTGCAAGTCAGGAAGGATGTACTTTATCCATTTCCTTCCTCATTTTCTTCAGCTTCCTCAGCTCAGTTAGTGGGATCCATGACCTGGATGGGTCACTCCTGGCTACAGAGGAAGGGATTTACACATGGCTGCTCCCAGCACTCACTCAACCATTGCCCGTTGGTTTTGTGGTACTGAACCATCCCCACAGGCTCTGCTCCCAGACAGCTCCTCCTGTAACCTGGGATACCACGGCTCTGCTCTGTGCCCCCAGCCCCAAAAAGCTATGCAGGAATTTCAACAGAGCCACTGCTGCCAACAGTGATGCCCATCAGTTGGCAAAGAGCTTTATCCCCCCCATCAGTCACTTTTCTCTCATTTAGGATGATTCTTCTACCACCTCCAGACTCAAAATAGAGCTTTTTAATCTCAAATTACCAAACTTACACACCAAGAGAGGAGGACCAAGTATTGCCCTTCAAGATGGAGGTGAACTTAGGATATTTAAGAAGGGGGTGAAACAGGGTAAGAAGAGGAGTCTATCCACAAGCACATCACTAACCAACCAGGCAAGGGAAAGTTTCTACCAGTGTTCAGTAAGAAAATATATTAGGATTAACCCTGGTATAGTTACCAGCAGCCTTTACTCAGTGTGCACAGGTGTCCTGAAATCCAGTGCTCCGAGCTAGGGCATGATGTCTGCACAGAGAAGGACAGGAATATTACAAGAGAATCCAGTAACTTGCAGGCTGGAGCAAAGGGTTGAAACCAAGTCGTAGAGGATGGAGGGTTGTACCCTTAGGGACCATTAAGCTTTCTGCTCTAACCATTAATATTCAGAGGCAAGTGACACCAGCATGACCCACACATGCTCTTCAGCATAACATTGATAACGCTGCATCGAAAGAGGTATATCAGGGAATATCAGATATCCAAGTAAATCCTGGGAGTTGGCAACAGGAGCACATCTGGAACGCTGTGGGCATTTCTCCTCACCTGCATTCACAGAAGATTAATTGAGCCTGGAGGTGGTGGTTTGGAAAGGCTGCCAGGGCAAGCAGGGAAGTGGAAAGACTGAATTTCAAGAAGGGAACTAAAATAATTACTTTATATAATCTAAAAACCCAAAGATGACAGGACCCATGATTGTCCTTTAGCTTTCTATACCACTTGGTATTTATCTTGCCAGTACTGATATATTTATAGGTGGCAAGAGTATAAAGTAGCTATACATAAAGCAAGATAGAATTCCAATATAGAACTTCTGAGCACAGAGGACCACATCTAGCTCTTGTGCATCAAAGAAAAAAAGAAAAAAACTTGAAATCTACTTGCTTTAAATGGAAATTGTTAACATTAAGGCTCAGACTATATCATGCCAAAAAAAAAAGAAAAAAAGAAAAAAAGAAAAGAAATGACAACTATCCAACTATGTGGCCAAGGCGTGGGGATGTGTGATTCCAGTCCCCTATTTCACTCCATCTTCCAGCAAAAGCCTAAACATCACCCAAGCTAAACATTATCCAGGCACAGGTCTTGCTGAAACCACCTCCTAGAATGGTACCCGTTCTGTCTGAGACAGGAAAAATAAACTGGTTCTTAATAAAATTGTGGAATCACAGGATGGTTTGAGTTGGAATGGACCTTAAAGACCATTTAGTCCAATTCCCTGCCATGGGCAGGGACACCTTCCACTTCCAACCTTCCAGGTTGCTCCAAACCCTGTCCAACCTGGCCTTGGACACTTCCAGGGATGGGGCAGCCACAGCTTCTCTAGGCATCAATATAACAGAAATGCAAAATAATAATGATATCTGATAATAAATGTGAAAATGCTCCAAAATAAACTGTACAAGATTTCCAGTGCATGATGGTCAAAGAAAGGAAGCCTGATAAGGGTCAACTAAGCAACAGCTTGAATTTTATACTAAGCTGCAGCTAAGAACAGACACCCTCTCAAAAGAAAGGACAAAAATCAGAAACTCCACCACACTGATAAGGTTCTTCCCACTGTCCCACTTACAGCACTTAGGCAGCTTTATAAAAGGCAGCATATAACATGCCAGGCACTGCCCTCCTCTACATATATAAAGCATAAAGTAAAAATCTTATCTCTTGCACTAAAATTTTTATTAGTTCAAAATCCTAAATTATTTTTCCAGCTAACCTTTGCTCACCTAAGCAGTGCATCGAGTCTCTTTACAAAATCTGGTAGAATTAGTCCTTTCATGGCCTGCCTGGAAAACAACTATTATAAAAAAAAAAAAGGAAAGGCAAACCACCTAACTAAACACAAAGTTTTACTTGTTTTCTCCCTTCTCCCCACATTCCCAAACCTAAGAGCTCCAGCATTTAAGCACAAGTAACTTTTGGAAAGCACCTAATTCCATGGATCCTCTTGAGCTTGAATCTCCTCTTTTCCTTCACGTTCAAAATTACTACTCATGTACAAAAATTCTTAAAGCATGAAAAGTCAGCGAAAGGCCTGAGGAGAGGCAGCAGCAGGATGACTCCATGCATATCTGAGTTTAATTTTCTGTTCTTTTTGGCTTCTAACAGAAAAAGATCCTCTCTCCAGCCTGACAGGTCTGTCAACATTGAAGTGCTCCGTGACACGTCCATGGATCCTCCGCTCCAAGCAGCTCCATGGGAACCAACTGCTCAGATGAGAAACGGGGGTTTGAGACCCGCTGATCCCCATTAACTAAACAGCATTAAAACACGCTTTTTAATATTTCAGGTTTGTAATTCTGAGGACTATCTCCTGTCAGCACTTGTTCTTGCATCGAGTTATTCCCTTCCTAAATCGAGTTCTGCTGATGAAATAATCGGCGACAGGGAACAGCCCTCCCACCCCTCCCCCTTGAAATCCCATAAACTCCATGGACTAAGTCATGTGTTCAACATTTTAACAGGGACATGGGAGGGGAAGCTTCAAATTGAAGGTAACTTGCTGTTCTCCTCCAGCAAATACTCCGTGGTCAGTGTCACTGTGCGACCAGCTGAACAAACCAATGACACATATTAGGGCAAAAAAGAGAGAGGGAGGGGGAAAAGAGATAAACTAAAATGCTCATTGTGGAACATACCCCCTAAGCAGTTGGATCATCTTAATCTTCAAGCTTCTGTAATACAACTGTTGGAAGGCTCTAAGTCTGTGCACAATAAAGTGCTTTATTCAGGGAACCATATGACTCCATCAGTCATTCAAGCACATGTTTGGCACAGATTGAAAGTGAAAAGCATAGCTAAGGCAAATATTTCAAAACTGAACTTGTCTTTCTAACACACATGGTTTATATATTGGTGTAATATCTATATAACTTTTCAGTTCTCATATAGAGTAATGTCATGGCTGAAGTACAAAATGATGTCTGCTGCACCAGGCACCAGAGCTCTTCTCGGCAGCTAACACATGCCAAAAAGCCATTTACTAGAAAATTAAAAGGGAACTATCACACTTGACAGGCCCTCAAG
>VXAY01001424.1:1149674-1200161 GCA_013399855.1 Oxyruncus cristatus | reverse complement strand
AAAAAAAAAAAAAAAATGTAAAACCAGCTTTTGTTCCTTCTAATTCCTGAATATTTCTCAAATCAGGATGCTACACCACCCCTTGCTGGAGAGCTGTGCTGCTACAAACCCAGGACAGCCGGTTCCTTCCTCCTCATGAGCCTGAGATCTGTCTCCTCTGTTTGCAGATGAAATATTGCTCATCACAAAGAGTTCCTCCTGCTGATGCAAATGCGATTAGAGCAATCTTGGGAGAGCACAGTGTGATTAAAGCATAAGTAATGTGAGAAGGATTTGGGCTCTCATTATACAAAATACATATTGAAATGCACTCAAGGAAAGAAGCCAGTATATATCTCAATATCCTCCCTGTTCTCAAGAACAAAATGTGACAAGTGGAGTTTTGAGAACAACATTTGCCATTGACTGCGGGAGGGGGCAGGGAGACTGCAGAACATTTCAAATAGCCAAAACCCAGCTTTATTATGTGTATAGAATACATACAGAGACTATATTTGGGAAACAGCTGTCCAGCCTCATTTGTGATGCTGTTACGTTTGACTGAAGAATTACTATTCAGAACCAGTCCAAAGACGGAGTTGTCTTTTTTTCCTAGTAGAGAACACTTCAAAATGTGAGAGAAATAAAGCAGCAGAGCCCTGAACCAAAGGGCATTTCAGCACACTGGGTGATGGGGATGTATGGAGAGGTTCCCTCCAAGGCAGACCTCAGTGCTTGGAGTTCACAGAAGGGGGCAAGTTATAAATGCAAGACTCAAACCCAAAGTAGCTTTGGGAAGTACGTGACACAACAGCATAGGACAACTCCTGTTCTAAGCTGCTGCTTTTCCAATGCACACCATACCCATTTTCCCAGCCATTCCTTCTTGTAAAAACAAGCAGGAAAGGACTAACAACAGATAAAAATCATCACAGGTTGTATGATGGCTTTCCCACAGGTATTTCCAGGATGCCACAGTGAAGGATGTCCCATCTTAACTCAGCATCACCCCAGCATAGGTGCTACTGGGGCACATCTGCTTTTTCCTGAAGTGCTGCTCCCTCCCCAAAGGATCCCAGTCCCACAGATTCTCATTTTGATTATGAACTCAGCCCTCAGTTCCAATGAGGCAGCACCTACCAAAACCACTTACTGAAGAAGAGAAATAATAACCTCTGCTTTACAAGCACAGGCACAACTAATCCCTAGAGCTTGAATGGCAAAGAGAAAGGTACTAAACATATATTCACTTTTCAGCAGTGAGTCCAGATAATTATGTGAAAATCCAGATCCAGTGTTCCTCCCCAGCTCCTCCCCTCCAAACCCTCATGAAAGGCTACTTTCACTGAATGAAGTTCAAATCACTCTCCAAAACACAATTTCCTCTTGGTCTTTCAAAAGGTATAGTACAATCCTTCTCTCCAGTGATTTACTGGCCTCCCTCACCGAGTACAGGGAACCCTGAGCATAGCTGAATTGAGGGATGTTCCTTCCTGGATACAATCAGCAGTGAAATGCATCACTGAGCGGGAGTTGGAGTTGTGCTCGTCACAGGCACACAAATCATTCATTCAGATTTCTCTGGGAAAATCACACTGAAAACACAGCAAATCCAGCTGAAGTGAATTTCAGTATTAATTTAGGTAAGAATGCATGGGAAGTGATTTGTAGTTCTTTCCCAAGCCTAGAAAATGAGCTACTGGGCTGGGGAGTTTACATCCATCAGGAGTTTTTGTTTGTATGGGAATACCTGCTACTCACATTACACAGCAGCAGAAAGAGAAAAATTAACTGCACCTGTACTAACATAAACTGTCACTGAAGTCTCTCTTCTGGTTTTTAAAACATGAATGAGAAGAAAACTTAGAGTTACTTAACGTTCTTGAAGCCACCTATCCTGCTCAGGTTTATGTGTGTTCACCTTACAGCAAGTGTTAGGTAAGCACTGGGTCAGTCCTTAACTCCTGACTTCCCCACATTCGTTCAGCAGATGAGCTACAGGAGTAATGAACGTTTATTTTTATGGTTTCCTGAGGGCAGGATGTCTTCCCAGGTCACCAACACAGCTTTGCTCATCTTGCCTTCGCATCCTCTGATGGTGCAAACCAGATCTTGCAAAAAAATGATAGCACGGAACATCAGCATCGGGTTGTACAAAGGAGCCAGATCCATGGGGCTGAGACAATTCATTCCAACTGAGGATCACACACACAAACAAGGAATGTAGACCACACAAAGTAAGCTCCTTCTTTCTAATGACTGAAGGTTTAAACTGCAAGAGGAGAGATTTAAATGGGATATTGGGAAGAAGTTCTTCCCTGTGAGGGTGGGGAGGCCCTGGCCCAGGTTGCCCAGCGAAGCTGTGGCTGCCCCTGGATCCCTGGAAGTGTCCAAAACCAGGTTGGACAGGGCTTGGAGCAACCTGGGCTAGTGGAAGGTGTCCCTTCCTACGGCAGGAGGTGGGACTGGATGATCTTCAAGGTCCCTTCCAACTCAAACCACCATGTGTGATTCTGTGATTTCTTCTGCAATGACCCTGCACTTCCCCTCAACCACAAGCATTTACCCAAAGTGTCTCTGCAATGGGGTGCATGTTCCTCACTTGAGATGCAACAGATGAAGAAATAAATTCTATTTCTTTTGGAATGCTTACCTCAGGCTTTGAAACCTGTGTCAAAATGCAAGAGTGGATTAGAACCTGGAGACAGGAGTATGATCTTCAAGTCAGAAAGGAGCATGGATCAGAAGTGAGATGCTGTTTCTGTCCCTGTGCAATGCAGAGGTCACATTTTATTCTCAGCTCTCTGTCCCCACAGTGCTCTCAATGGCAGAAAAGGAATGCAATATAAATTTAAATAATCTGGGCTGAATAGTCCTCCTCAAGTGTTCGAATTGTTGAATTAACAGAGGATCTTCAGTGAGGAACCATTGCTGCACACAGACAGTGCTGCTGGATGGAAACACTGGTCATGCTCAGCCCCACACATGATCAGGCCCATATGTTTACCTTCTTAAATGTAGCATTATGATAAAGTCCAGATCTTTTATTTTATTAATGTTTTTTTTGCATGACTGTATCAAAACAATCCCATAAATACTTGGATTCAATGAAGTTTATATCCTAATATATTCTTTCGAAAGTAAACAGTCACACATGAGGTTTATTTATCTTCCAGCTGCTTTCAGAATTAGAACACATTAAAAAAAAAAAAAAAAAGGCAAGAAAACAGCAAACTTTCACCATTGTCAGAAGAAGGTTTTTCACTTAAAGCATATGATGTATACTATTAGACTAAACTTCCAGGGACTGACACAGTTCCTCTTGACAAATATTTCAAAATAAACTAATTAAAGATCCTTTTGTGCCAAATTCTGCGTACAGCTTTTTTTTGCCTTGACGTGTATTATCCAGCATAGCTAACACACCATGAAACATTTCACTTCTTGCCTTATTACATCATAAATTTTGGACAAGAAGGAATTTGTTCTTCTAATGAATGGTTTTAGCATGTTGACCTTGCGAATGGATGATCTCCTGCCCCCAAACTAACCAAATACTTCTCATCCTGGCTCCAAGTCATGGAAAGGAGCAAACTCATTTATAAGGAGTGTAAAAAAAAAAAAAAATCAGTGAAACAACCTGGAGTGATTTAACAGAGGATCAACCTTTCTGATTAGATGATGGAGCTCAAGACACTCTCTGAAGCACCAATGCCAACATCACACTCGATACCAACGTAGCCTCAAACTCTCGCATGACACTAAAAAGAGAAGGGTCAATGTTCTGGAGCAGGGGTCACTAAGAAACAATCCCTTTTCTCTGTTAGTGGGATCCTTTTATCAAAAAGACACAAAATGAAGACAATTTAAACCCTTTGCTCTGTGCTAGCCAGAAACAAAAGGGATTGACCTTTTGGGCTGCACTGTCCTATCGAGAATCAACTGCAACCCTCTAACAGATCTACTCAAGCTATGGGTTCTTTATAAGTTCAAAGCAACCTCAAAGATCATCCAGCTCCATTCCCTCTGCCACAGGCAGGGACACCTTCCACCAGACCAGGTTGCTCCCAGTCCCATCCAACCTGTTTTTAATTTAGTTTGCCATATATTTGCCCTGGAGACTCATCAGGACCTCAGAGAAGCCTCTGCAGGTGTTATGAAGGCCTTTAGTCCTACAAAACTGTGGAGATGATGTGCTTTTGTCCTGGGAGAAGTTTGAAAAGCTACTTGAAATGCAAGTACAATGTGCATGCAACAGGGAGAGCAAGATCTGAGATGAAGTGGAGTAAAACGCAAGAAGTCGTAGAGGAAGAAAAGCCATGAGAAAAAGGGATTACATAAAAAAATATCTCCAATATGAAAAGCATGAAGGGTCTGGCATCCTAAGCAGGATGGGGTGCTGTGTGAGACACAGAGCTGGGGAGAGCCTGCTGTGGCAGAGCCTGGCTGTACAACCTAACAGCGTTTCAGACCTATTTCCAAACTCCCTAAAAAAGTCGGTTCCTGGTTTACAACAACTCACACAGCAAAAGTGGAGGGAAAACCCACCCAAGCAGTTTAGTTATTCAGACAATGCAGCTCATGGAGCGTCATTCACATGCAACACCACAGCCCTGGAGCACAAACCTGCTGCCCAAAAGGAGGCACATGAACACTAACAAAATAAAACAAAGCTCAGCTGGACTCCTTGGACAGTTTGTACAGGCAGTGTGAGATCTGTTAGAAACCCTAGTGATAAATCTGTCAGGACGAGGATATGTGAAGTCTGAACAAGGCTGGTGGAGGACCAAATAAGACTTTTTAAACCAGAATTTCATGATCACCAGCAGCAAGTGACAACCTTGGTGGAAGTAACAGACACACAGCCCTGATCTGCTGCAGTCACTCACATGTCAGTAGAGAAGTTCCACTGGGGCAGCTTCAGTGCTGCAAGCAGGATGAAAAGCCACCCGAAACACAGCCTGTCAATCATGAGATGGAGAGTCTTCCAAAAATTCCAACAAAAGCAAGAGATGAGACTCTTGACAAAACCCCAGAGAACAACCCGTGAGCTCCCCAGCGAGCAGGAGGTTAATGATGCAAACACGATTTGAAGAGTGGGCATAATATCCTCTGCTGGTGGATTTTGGCATGGATCTGTGAAGCCCCATGGACAGTGACAGCTCATTCCAGGCTGTCTGCAGGGGACCTGATAGGGAAAATCATCAGACAAGGAGGTGATTATACACAGACCAGAAATACCTGCCACAAGCACTGGAACAGTTTGAAAGAAGACGGTGTTTGTAAATGAACTCTAAAACACACAGTGAGTTGTAGAAAATGCATTCAGAGTGAGAGACAAGGAAAGATTTCTTCCCCTGCAATTGATTTTCATGATACCTAATGCAGTTGCAACCAGCAAAAAAAAAAAAAAAAAACCAAAAAAAAAAAAAAAAAAAAAAAAAAAAAAAAAAAAAACCACACAAAAAAAACCAAAAAACCAACAAACTTTTACAAAACTTATTTTAATTGAAGGTGAAGAATTTTGGGCTGCAGTTTTAGGATTTTCATGTTTTTCATGCCTGGAGAAGCTGTGGCTGCCCAATCCCTGGAAGTGTCTAAGGCCAGGTTGGATGGAGCTTAGAGCAACCTGGGCTAGTGGAAGGTGTCCCTGCCCATGGAAGAGTGGTGGAACAAGATGATAATTTATGGTCCCTTCTAACCCAAACCATTCTGTGATTCTGTCATTCTATGACTCATTTTCCTGCTGTTTTCCCAGCTAACACCCAATATTTAAAAGAGATTTTAGTGTTTACCCACACAAAGAAAAAAGCTTTGAATTTATATTTACACACCATCACTTTGTCTGCCCTGCAGATCCAGGAAGGTCTTGACCACAAAAATCTTATACAGGTGTAGATTTTAAGTCATTTGACTGAGTCTGTAAGGTTAGAATTTATTCTACTATGTATCTCCCTCCAGAGGGATGACAAAGCTAATTTTGCCTTTTTGGGGCCAGTGCTCTGCTTAGTTTTCCTTTTTGTCCATGAGGTCCTTCAGCCAGCAACCAAGAATAACACTGAAAACTAGAAGGGCAGTTGTAAACCCATAAAAACTGGAAAGAAAACATGCTACAAGTGAACAGCAAGGCTACTTTTCAGCTGTCTAGCTCATAACCATGACAATTTCTGTTTAATATTAGAGCTGTTACTCGGGCAGACCCACACTATGCACGTGTCTCTTGCCACATTTCAAACCCGGTTTTCAAGGCATATCGTAACTCAGATTTGTCTTAATCACTAAGCACGTGTTTATGTCAAAATTAGGATGTCCTGGCAGCACCTCAGCACACTCCCACCATGCCCAGAGGAGCAAAGCCAGCTGAGGCAGAAGCTGCAGAGCTCCAGAACGCCTGGTGAGACTCATGCCAGCACAGCTAAGAGGACTTTTCGTCACCGGGCAGTTTGGCCGGTGCGGAAACACGCGGCTGCAACTTTCAGCACCTCCCCGACCAAGAAAGCAGCACATGCTCTGGCAAAGCTGAAGCTGTTCTCTACTTCCACAGGAAAAAGTGGAATTAAGGAGGGGATGCTCGCTGAGCACGCTGGCTGCAGATGGAAAAGGGCAAGTTATAGATTTGTTACGGGAAGAAGAGGAGTAAGGAAGACGTAGCAAAGCAAACCCAAAGCGCAGCTGAGCTGCAAGGGGCATCAAGCACCACCGTGCCCGAGCTTGGACATCCAAAGATGGGCACCACAGACATGAGGAGCTGGCAGAAACTTTACACAGAGCTTAATTCATCAGTGCAAATGTAATCTTAGCGCTCCAGCTTCATTCCCAGGGAATCCCAAGCCACAACTAACAGGATTTCCACCCCCTCTTACAAGTCTTTTCAATCATCTGTGTGCTGGAGCCGAGTCCCCTGAAGTTTGCCTTCTAATTATTGTAGGACAACTGCTTTGAAGGATCTTATCTCAAACTTTCCTGGATGTATAGTTGTTTATCCTCTATCCCAGTGAATTTCCAAACCATGGAGGGGCCTGTCCAGCCACAGTGGCTCCCACACTCAGAAAAAGATATGCACTGCCTCCACCCAAACCAAGCCCCCCTCGATCCGTGAAAAGGGAACAGCCACAGGGGACTTATTTCTCCTCATCTACCTGAGATTTTCTTCAGCCTTTATCCCAAGCACACTGATTTGGTGTAAATAGAGGCATTGACAAGGAGAAATTAAGACCTCTCACAAAGGCAAAGCAAAGCTGCAACTCCTGTTGATTCATTAACATACATCCCAGGTGGTTGCAACACTTGTCCTTCCCACCCTGGGATTTCAACGTGCTAAAGTGTCTTCCCATCTTTCTCTTAGCAAGTTCAGAGCCAAAATCCCAGCGAAAGTCGCTGTCAAGACATTTGGAGACAAGCAAACATTTACAGAGTTTAAAGTTACAATGAAAAAAAAAAAAAAAAATCCAGGATGAGTTTGTAGTAACACACAGGGACACACACACCCCTCAGCGCTGTTACATGTATTTATACAGGAGAATCTCCCCTCCTCTCGCATAAAATATGCATTGTCAGCTGCTGCTTAAGGAACAGGAGAGGGCTGGGCCCTCCAGGGATTCCGGAATAAGCCCCAGACTTGCAGTATGAAGAGACAAGTCACTTTCCTAGGCTTCTATAACACGGATTGCACAGAGCCCGTGCTCCTAAACATCCTCCCAGATCCCTGCCTTGCGCTCCCTTTGAATGGACATAGCGGCGAGAAAACTTTTCCCCAGCCAGGACGCTTTTGCCATCACTATTTGGCTTTTCCAGGCAATTTTTCCCGGCTGGAAACAGAGTCCAAACTCTGACAATACTCCCAGACCCTGAATTCAGTCTCCGGGGCCGTTTGAAGGGGGACGTGTCGGGAGGCGAGAATTTCCCCCTGGGACCCCAAAAGGCACCCCCAGCACACATCGGGGGGTCCCTGGGCTGGGGTTGCAGGGCTGGGACCCCGCGAGGTTTGGGATACACAGCTGGGGCATGGGGATGCCAGGGCTGGGACCCCGCGGGGCTGGGGGCGCCAGGTATGGGACCACGGGAGGTTTGGGACACACAGCTGGGGGTATGGGGGCGTCAGGAATGGGACCACGGGAGGTTTGGGACACACAGCTGGGGGCATGGGGGCGCCAGGGTTGGGACCACGGGAGATTTGGGATACCCAGCTGGGGTGTGGGGGCGCCAGGGATGGGACCCCGCGGGGCTGGGGGCGCAGGGGATGGGACCCGGTGGGGTGGAGGTACCGGGGATGTGACCACGCGGGGGGCTGCGGGAGCAGGAACCAGGGACCCGGCGGGGTTGGCAGTGCCGGGGGCTCTTCCCGGGAAGAGCTGGGAAGCCGCGCAGAGGAGCGGGAGTTACGCCGGGACCTCCCCCCCCGGCAGTCCCGCACCGCGTCCCGGAGCGCGGCGGGGGCATCACCGCGCCGAAGCCATCCCCGTGCTCCTTATCCCGGTAAAATGGAGCGCGGGGCTGGGAATGCCGCGAGGAAGAGCCCCGCGTGTGCCGGGCTGACTTACCGCGGGCGCGGGGCGATGCCGAGAGCGGCCAGGGCAGGCTGAGCAGCAGCAGCAGCAGCAGCGCGGGGAGCCGGGCCGGGGGCAGCGCACGGCGGGAGCGCGGCTGCTCGGCCTGGAGGCGCTTTGACATCTCAGCCCAGACTGAGGGAGACAAACTTTCATCAGCTGGGGCTGGAGAGCAGCCCCATAATATACAGTTACAGAGAGGAGCGAGCCGGGACTCAGGATGTGAGAGATTTCCTGCATGCAGTTAACTCCAAAACCCCTCCTGCTCCTGCCTCAGCTGCTGATGAGCTGGGCTCGGCTTCTTACGGAGGGGGTTGTGGGGGAAGGAAAAAAAGAAAAGGGAAAAAAAAAAAAGAGGAGTCGGTTTTCTTTCGCCCCCTTATTTTTTTTTTGAAGAGGTTTGGGGTGATTATTTTGATGTTTTTTGTTGTTTTGGCGAGGAGAACCCCGCTGCCCACTGCTCCTCACCATGGAACAGCTGAGCCCCGCAACCAGCGCTGGGGGGCTTCGGGACCCCCCCCATACCGGCTCCCAAGGTTTCCCCCCTTTTTCTACACACACGCACAACCCTGGCTGCCTCCTCTGGAAAGTCATCTGTGTACGTTGCAGCTCATGGTTATTTATTGGCTTCATAATTATTTTGGAGTTGTTTCTGGTGTTGTTTCTTATTTTATATTGTGGGGGTTTAAAAAGAAAGAAAAAAAAACCCAAAAACAAACAACAAAACAACCAACAACAAACCAAACAACAAAACACACCCACAGAGTTGCCAGATGCATTTTTTAAAATCTTCCTCATTCAAATTATTATTACTGACTGTCTGGGAGAATAACCAAATGCAGATTATCTATTCCTTAACATACCACCAAAACACATGTAATGCCCACATGTTGCTGTAGAGTAGTAAAAAAAAAAAAAAAAAAAAAAAAAAAAAAAAACCANAAAAAAAAAAAAAACCAAAACTAATCCTGAAGATCCTCACAGACTTTTATTGTGCAGTTTTTAGTTTTAATTCATTAAGATTCTTCTGAAATCTCACCATTTGGATATTGATACTTAATTCTGCAGATTGGCTTCATGTTCCTTGTGCATGAAGTAGTTGGTAAAGCTGGCCCAATATGTGTCAGTAGGCCACCACGCAAAACAGCCATGGAATTCCACTTAAAAAATGGAGCTCGGAACCAAGGATTTGGGTCTGTTCTGGAGCAGAGGCCGGTGATTATTCTCAGCAATTATCTGGTGATTATTTCGCCAGTTCCAAGGGTAAAGGAGGCAGCAGAAACTCCATGGGGACAAAGTGCTGTGGTTCCCAAACTGGAGCCCTGCGCTGTGCCCTCTTTCTGACCCTGACAACATCACTGAGCCATTCCAGGGACAGTCATATCCTAGGATAAATGGTAATGCCAGGTCATAGCACAAATAAACCTGGAAAAGAGCTGGGATGGTGAAGCATTTGCAGGAAGGGCTCTTGCCAACTGCTGTTCTTCCCAGTAAAAAGTACCTCACTCCCCTTACCCCTCTGCCCAAAACTAAACCCATGAGTTCACATCCAGGTGCTCTGAAATTTGAATTATGTCTGCAGTTACCCCTCAGGTTTCACATTTTCCTCATCATGTGCCTTCCCAGGAACCCCCAACGAGGTGAGCAGTCAGGACTTATCCTATATATAACTTTAAATACCCAAATGCTAAATTTTCCCTACTCACCCATTATCAATTACAATTTAACAGCTACACTCAGTAACTTTTCATCCCTTAAATATAAACTAATGAACTCTATCAACTATCTCATTAAGGACATATGTGCTCCTCACAGAACATTGGTTAAAAACATTAAAATTAAAAGAGAAAACTCCTTTGTGGAAGGCCACCATAAAAAAGCCATGTGGACATCTTTATCTTTTAAAGCTAATTTCCCCATTAAAAAAAAAAAAAAAATCAGTCAAAGGGAACTAAAGACTTCCAAGTAGGGTTTTAGTAATCCCACAAGGCCTTTCACTTCAGTGGTAGTACTTTCATTTGAGTAACAATATTTGATAACAGAGAATGTGGAGCCAATTATATCTTGGTCATTCATTAGCATGAATGAAGCAGATATTATCAGAGTTCCTTCTCCTCCCCCAAAATGTAACCAGAAAGGAATTGTTGCATTTTGGCACACTCATTTTATGGGCTCGAAGTTGATAAATTGGTAGTTTATCACAGAAGAGCCCAAACTATTTCATTAACAACATCCATGTAGGAATGTTACTGAATCACAGCTACCTCTGACTCTGGAGAACAACGGAACAATTTCACAGCAGTTTCAAAATTCTCTTGGAAGAAAGCAAACAAACAAACCAAAATCAAACCAGGCAAAAGGCAGGTAATGTGACGTGCCCCTGACTCACTACAACGTGCTCAAGAGAGGCCAAGACTTGATTTTAAATTTTTCACGTCAAGCCACCTCCCACAATTAGTTTTACGAGTCCTGGTTTATCCACTTCAGAAGAACAAGGCTGCGTTTCCCTGCAGGAAATGAAAATTGCATCCAGGTTGTGTGACTGCTTCAAAGAGGGCCACAGTCCTGATTCTCCAGGTTATTCCCGCGGGCGATGGCTCTCCATCCATCCTTCCCAGCTTTGTTCTTCAGCACTGTCAGGGGTGGAGGAATGGAGGGAGGGGGGAAGGTGTTGTGTGGAGGTGTCTCAGTGCTTCTGGGGTCATTTTCACCTTCGTGTCTTTTGCTACTACTTCTTTATGTGTTTTTGTTTTTTTTTTTTTCCCCTCCATTTTTCTCTTCCTTAATTCATGTATTTAGTTTTTCTTCACCCCCATGTAGCTTTTCTTTCCAAATCACGAACTCCACTCTGCCATCCTGAAATAGCAACATGAACACCTAAATAGTCATTTTTATCTTAATTTTTATCTCCTTGGGAAAGGGGAACTAAGCACACCGCTCCTCCTTCTCTGTTACTACAGACAGGGGCTGGCACATACTGGTTGCTCCATTTGCACTCAGCTTTAAGCGTCTGCAGGCAAAGCAAGCCAAGCACAAGTGACAAGCTGAAGAGAGCAGATCCCACTTCTGTGGCACCTCTGTGCTTTGAGATATGTGGATGAAATATCTCCCCCTGCGGCTCTGGGTCACCTGTGGCTGGAGGAACGTCCGGGAACGAAGTGACAAGGATCTCTGAGATCCTATCAGGACCACACTTCAGGCGTGTCTTTCAGCTGCATGGCCCCTACTTCCCCTTGGGAGTGGTTTGGAAAGGTTTAACACGCGTTTTTCAGCTGCAGAATGTGAGAATTAGTAGGGCGTACAGGGTGCTCAGGAATGTGTCCCGCATTAATCTACACCTATTGTCATTCCTGAGGCAGGGCTGCAGGCAGAATCCTTCCCTCTCCAGCTCTCCTCCCTGCCTCTGACTTGTCACTGTGTCACTGGAATAGGTCAAATTGAAGTGGCTCAACTCTCAGTTCGCATTTACATGTGAAAATGATTTGATGTAAAGGGCACTCGCGACTCGGAACGGTTAATCTTTGATTGTATGACAACACAGGTAGTTGGCTTGGACTCTGGTTATCAAATTACTAATTCATGCAGGAGCTTCAGTTCACATGGCACTGAAAAGGTCAATCCAGAAGAGAGCAATAAGGAAGAGAGCAGCGTGGAATAACTTACCTGGAAACAAGCTTAGCAGACGGGTTAGTACAGCAACCAGCAAGGAGGAGGATGTACTGAGGGAAACATCAATTTCCATTAGTTTCCCCTTGGCTAAAGAAGAAGGAGTTTTGAGAAGGAATCAGTGACTGATGGAGATAACAGGAAAAAAATAAGGAGCGGAGAGACAATATATTAAGTGTAAAACCTCCAGACTGTGATTCTGTGTGCTTTTGTGACATTAGCTGGAAAGCAATGTGCCAAATAAATACGGAATTTGTGAGATGGGTTGTGGTATGCTATGGGGTGTGGAGTATGAGAAAAAGGAAAGGAAAAGGAGGAAAAGTAAAGCTGTCTGCTGCCCTTCTCTGCTAGAGCAGAATTTGCATCCCTGTGTTACAGCCTGAGTTAAATGAAGTGGATAAGCCACCTCTGATAGCTGAACAATTTCAAGATAAGAGGTGCTGGTGGGCAGAAAGCACCTCTGTAACACTGCTCTCACATCTTCCCACATCAGCTGTGATCTCCTTTTGGATATCCAGGAAACCTCACTGTAATCACAGCACTGAGTATTATCCAGAATTTTTTTTTTTATTCCCCTATGTGCCAAAATGCAGGAAGACTTGTCTGGGCTTAGCTACAGGGATCTACAGTTTTGGGGCCTCCAGGCTGAAGTTTTTCCTTCTTAGAGTAAACAAAACAAAACAAAAAAGCTTTTCCCTTTGAAATCTGTGTCCCCCAGCCAGCTGCTGAGACTTTGTGTCTCCAGTCCTCCCTCACTTCATTAACTCTCTGCACAGTCAAGATGCCGCTGAATTGTGACTGCAGTGGCAGATTACAGTCCTCTATAATTACCAGGCATAGATACAGCATCATACAGCCTGACCTTTACCCACAGAGCTCTGCTACAGACCTCTGTCCCAGCATTCACACACAAAATAGCAGCTCCCCAGAATAGCATCCATCAGGGCTGTGCACTGAAATGAAATACTGCCTAGAAATTCTGTTTGCTGCACATACTTGAGAGAAGTTGCATTCTATAGATTTCCTAGTCTAGGAGGGCAGGTTTCCACCCTCTGTGCACTCCAGCATTCCTTGAGGAGCTGGAGTGCTGTCCTGAGCAGCACAGTGAGTCTGGACCAAGCTGTTAAGCCCATGAAATGCAATGCAAAGTCAGCAGTCTCAGTGTTCTGTTACCAATAAATACATTCATCCTTCCTCTCCACTTCTCTTGCAACTCCCTGCTTTGGTTATGATTTTCCCTTCCTGTTCTACAGGTCCCTTAATACTGAAGTTATCTGGAATTTCTATCCCAAAGCTTTGAGTCGGCCAGTGCAGTTGGGAACTGCAAGTAGGGGGCAAAGCAGGCAGGGCCTGGCTCCAGCCAGAGCTTGTGTTTCCCCTCCACTGACCATGATCCATCTGCTCATCCTTGTCAAGGGGCTCCCAGTGCCCAACTGGTGCCCCACGAGATTCAACAGAGATCAGTTCAATGACAGGGATAGATTTCTGTGGCTGCCCCATCCCTGGAAATGTTCAGGACCTGGCTGGACAGGGCTTGGAGCAACCTGGTCTGGTGGAAGGTGTTCCTGCCCATAGCAGGGGGTGGAATGAGATGAGCTTTAAGGTCTCTTCCAAAGATCCCAAACCATTCTATCATTCTATGATTCTAAGACTTAGAGAACTGAGGATTTAGTAAAGCTTCTCCCTTGTTGCACAAAAGCAAGGGGCACACTTAGGAAACTGGGGTTTTGTTGAGCTATTTCAAGTAACATGGTACTTTATACTTGTAGAGGACTTTGAATTACTATGACTGATTGACAGGATATAATACTGAATAAATTTTATCACAGATTGCAGAACCCCAAAACTGACATGTTTCTCCATAACTTCTTCTTTTAATAGAGAAAAAAACTAAACCAATTCCTACCTGGTTTGAATAATAAAGTGCTATAACATTAAATTCAAGCAAAAGTAAAATTAACAAAGCCATCTTGAATTTCTTTATACCTTTAAAAAATGAGATGCAGAATTTTTAGTTTGTCTCAGGGATAAAACATAATCAGAGGGAGTAAGTCCCTTCCATTAAGCTGTGTTTGGAGAACACTCCCTGCTAGCACCATTTCTACGTGGAAGAAGGACAGCGGGGCTGATGGGGAGTGGTATTTGCTCATCACATTCTTCTACCCCTGTTTTGTCTGCCCAGTTCATCCTGCTGCTCCATGGGCAATATAATTTTGGAAAACAGCTCCTTTTTCTGTAGCAAAGCAGGGCAGTAAGCTCTGCTGTAGTGCTGATTAAGCTCTATATACTACTTTACAGGGAAACTACACAGAGCCCGTTGTAGAGCTGCTGTAACAGGGCCAAGGGTGAAAAAGCCAAGAGGAGCTCAGGCACGAGCAAACAAAGAAACCCACCACTTCAAGGATACAGGACCTTAACAACAACAACAGCAACCCCCTCAGTTCATCAGCAGTTAAAACACAAAAGCCCAAACCTCGCCAGGTCCCCAGTTACATTCTTTTCCTGTAGCATAAACCCTCGGTCACACAAACACCCAGCTCTCCATGAGCATAGACACCACCGGCAGCTGAGCCCCCTGTGTCCTCACTCCACAGCTGAGCCTTCCTGGGAGCACCCCCTGCAGCTCCCAGGACCCTGACCCACAGCCTCAATATCCCAAGGAATGTGGGGCTCAGGATATAAAGCTGTCAGGGTGTCCAAAGGAGAGCCATGAAGACAGGGAAGGTTTTGGAGGGGCCATATGAGGAGCACCTGAGGGCACTTGGTTTGTTCAGCCTGGAGGAGACTGAGGTCAGACCTCATTGAGATCTTCACAATCCTCACGAGGGGCAGGCACTGATTCCTGCTCTCTGTGACCAGTGACAGGACCTGAGGGAACAGCTGGAGCTGTGTCAGGGCAGGGTTAGGTTGGATCTCAGGAAAAGGTTCTTCCCCCAGAGGGTGTTTGGGCACTGAACAGGCTCCCCAGGGCAGTGGGCACAGCACCAAGGCTGACAGAGCTCCAGGAGGGTTTGGATGATCCTCTGGGGCACAGGGTGTGACGCTTGGGGATGGGCCTGTGCAGGGCTAAGGGTTGGACTCGATGATCCTCGTGGGTCCCTTCCAACTCAGGATTCGGTAATTCCCAGTTTTACCCCACACCAAATTAGCCATCAACATTTTTCTCTTCCAGGCTTCCTCCAGGAAGAGGAAAAAAACCCACTAGATAAACTTCCTTATGTTTTAGTAACATATGACCAAATGCCTTCATAAGTAATAAATAAATAAACAAACAACCTTCTCTGTCATATCTGCACAGCTCTAAACCTCCATGGTGGAAGAAACAACATTTTAAGCTTTCCTACTGTCAATACTGAGAAGTGATGATTCTCTAGCAGGATCCTTCTATCAGACAGGACATTCCTGAAAACATGTCAGGAAGGTGTCCTGTGCTAAAATCCCTTTAAATCCAACAAATAACCCATAAATAAGCATGAGTTTGGGTTTTTTCCTTCAGACTAGACATTGAAAATGAGCTCTTTGATCTGTTGCCTCAAATTTCACTGTCTCCCTGAAAACAAAAGAAAGAAAAAAGCCCACAATTTTTTACATGTCTCACAAGAGGACAGTATTCAATTCAGACTAAAAATTATGAAGTTGTATATTTTTAATATTCCTGTCTAGCCCTCTGCAAACCACAGAACAATGCAACATCCATCATCATAAAAGCTGTGACAGTAAATTAGGAGGACAGCATATTTGGGGGCATTTTTAAAGAAAAATAAATATTCCTAATGGGAAACTTGAGAGAAATCATTAAAAATTACTGTGGTATACATCACAAGAGAATGAAATCAATTAGGTCTTAATCTCAAGTTATTTATGAAAGGAAGAATGAAACAGAGCTTCTTTATTATAGGCCTTTTTCTGACTGTTAGATTCTGTTGCAAAACTTCCATTTGCTCTGGGTTCTAAACAAAGCAAGCGAAACCTCTCAAAAGTAAAACAAATAGAAGTAAGATGTGGGTTTTGTAACATCAGCTAATAGTATTAGATAGAGCAGTCCGCCCATAATTATATATCTTTCATGCAGTTTAACTTAGGCCATTACATAATTAAATTTAGGCCAATGAATACTCAAAGTTATATTTTTACATAATAACAAACACAGAAATTATATATGTGCTGCCAGTAGCATTACAAGTTAAGTATAGATTTGGCACCACTTTACAGTAAGTGGGCATTCATTACTAATTCCTCTGGTATTCATTGTAACAACATTAGTCACGAAGAACTAATGTGGATATAATATCTGAGCACTGGGTTATTCCTCTGGAAATTGGAACTCACTGGTGGCTCCCTTTCCCTGACATCACTGCAGTGCTGTGGGGGACATGGCTGTCGTTGGGGGAGACAGGTTTAGATGGGATATTAGGAAACATTTCTTCCTGGAAAGGGTGGTCAGGCATTGGCACAGCTGCCCAGGGCAGTGGTGGAGTCACCATCCCTGGAGGGATTTAAAAGCCACGTGGATGTGGCACTTGGGGATTTGGCACTGCTGCTCTTAGAGGGCTTTTCAAATCTAAATGATTCTACGGACAGTGAGTTGGAGCCCCTCTGCTCTGGAGCCAGGCTGGGAGAGCTGGGGATGTTCACCTGGAGAAGAGAAGGCTCCAGGGAAGTACCTGAGAGCCCCTTCCAGGGCTTAAAGGGGCTCCAGGAGAGCTGGAGAGGGACTGGGGACAAGGGATGGAGGGACAGGACAAGGGGGAATGTCTTCCCACTGCCAGAGGGCAGGGTTAGATGGGATATTGGGAAGGAATTGTTGGCTGTGAGGGTGGGGAGGCCCTGGCCCAGGTTGCCCNCCCTGCCCATGGCAGGGGGTTGGAATTGGATGAGCTTTAAGGTCCCTTCCAACTCAAACCATCCTGTGATTCCATGATTTTTTTTTCCATACCGTGTTGCCATGATAATTTCCTCAGGTATGAAATGGCACAGTCTGTCTCCAGCATATTTCCCTGCCTTCTTCTGCAGTGGCACAATTCCAGAGGGCAACCCAGTTACAAAACCAGAGTTCTGTCCTGACAGTGATTTTTGTTTAACTCCCTGGCCACAGTTATTTATCACAGTTAATGTAATGACTGCTGAGGGACTTTTCTTTTAGACACCATTATCAGGTAACCAGAAGATCAGCCCACATTCAGACTGGACACCATTCCCCTGAGCAGCTTTTGGCCATGATTTTTAATAACTTTTCCCACATCATCCCATAAGGGGATATAAGGGGATAAAAGGTGCTCACTTTAGGGACCGAAAAGTTCTAAAAAACCCCACAGAAACAGGAAACAGAAATGGAAGTCTCCACTTCAAGAGCTGCACGAGCACATTACAGAGTGCATTAGCAGATGTCCCAAGCAAGAAGAGGAAGGTTTCCAAAGAGATTTTTTGCCATTTTCAACTGGCAATTTTTCAAGCCACTTGCAGACCTGCAGTGATTCTAGAACCTCAGAGCAGTCTCCATGTAACAGGTGTTTGCATGAGCATCTTCCTATAATTATATGTTAGCTAAGTCTAGGCACTGTAAGATACTGTAGAAGATAAAAATATTTTAAAACATGAAGTCTAAAAATACAGCACTGTGACCAATTTTTTTTTTAAAAAAACAACCAAATTTCTGCAATTAGAAGCTCTTTTACATATTCCTATCTATGCAACACAATCCTCAAGCAGTTCATTGCATTTTTCCTATTTTATATCATTTTATATAATTGTGAATACCATGAGAAAATTTGTGCAGTTTCTTCTCCTTTTTTTCTTCCATTTTAATCACTCTGCAGCCGGTAGGGAGATGATACACCTCATTATCTTATTCTGTGGGTCATCTTAAATGGATATTAAGTAATTCTCCCTCCTACAGCTTTGGTACAGAGCCAAGGAGAACTAGGAAAAGTAAGATTCCTGACCTAAAAAAGAGGATGCTTTATAGTCTCAACATAGAAGTGTGTTTTCACACAGAACCACAGGATGGTTTGTGTTGCAAGAGACCTTAAAGATCATCTCATTCCACCCCCTGCCACGGGCAGGGACATCTTCCACTAGCCCAGGTTGCTCCAAGCCCCGTCCAACCTGGCCTTGGACACTTCCAGGGATGGGGCAGCCACAGCTTCTCTGGGCAACCTGTGCCAGGGCCTCACCTCCCTCACAGGGGGAGAATTTTCTCCTAATATACATGACATGCCTCGTCCAACAGTTTGGTCATAGCTAAATAGACATTGCAAGAGACAAATCATAATCTCCAAGATACCTCCAGGTAGCTCAGCTGGGAGAGAAGTTTCTCTTCCAGAGCCCAAAGCACCAGTACATCATTATTGACAGGCAGACTGGCACCACTCCCGGAGAAGCACAGGCTCCTCTCTCTAAATAAGGATTTGGGGTAAGAATTTTTGTGATTTTTTTGATGTCAGTGGACACGTATTTAAATCTAAACTTACTTGATATTTTCATACACACATCGAGTTGCTCTACCTACAGTATATTTGAAAGATTTTCAGTAGCTTCTTTAACCAGGATCCGATTTTATTGCATTTCAGTTTGTGCCACTGTTCAAACAAACCCCCTTTTATTCAGATGGCTGGAGATGGGGAATGGTCTCAGCTGGGGTTGGGACTTCTTCAGCCCCCTTTGCCTGGTGCTGACCTGTGGGCAGGGCAGCGGGGGAGCACAGTGAAGGCATCTCACAGGCATCCAGCCCAACCCCAGCCCAGCAAGGAACCACTGAGTGACAAACTACACTGGTTGGAGTCACAGAGCTGGAAATATGACCCTGTGGGACAACCCTGTATCCTGATTTACTCTGGCAGTGAACAAGTGGCCAGTCAATGCTCCTGGAAAGATAATTAGCCACCCATCATGGCACACAGGCATGTCTGTCCCTCAAGTCAAAGGGGCAAACAGCCCTTCAGAGGAGGCGAGCTGGGGTATTTTTAGCTGTGGAGCTCTTACTGTGATGGCTGTATCAGGGAATGGTTTCCTCTGGAGAGAGCTGCCAGAAACTTTATCCCTGCTTTTGTGTGCTGTTTTCCTTGTAAATCAGCTCTCTCACAGAAAACATTACACTAACGTGACCAATCCCAGATACTCAACAACAAAACCCCTAAAAAGTCTTACCCAGACATTCTCCTCATCCATCTGACCAGCTGAGTAAACTCGAAGAAGTAACTAATGACTTGCATACACATACACAGGAAAATATTTGGGTTTAAATAAATCCACAGAACACTGTAACCCTCAGTGCTTTATGTTACAATGACTTTCAGCCCTTAATGAGGCATTTCTGTCAGATGAAATTAATGATGCCAGCAAGCAAACAAACACCACGTCTTGCACACCTAAACCACTGTGTGTTCCCCATGTGGGCTTCATTTCGATTAAAGCAAAACTCCAACCCTATGGAGAGGCTTTGTGTCCTGGAAGGACAATACCAAATCCATGTGTTGACAAACCTAAGCAAGCTCTGTGCCTTAACCCCCCCAAACCATCCCAACATCTCCCCCCAGCCAACACTAGTTATTAAAACCTGCTCTATGTGCACGCACGGATCAGCAGTGTGACATGACCCAACAAACATGACCAATGCCTATTACCAGACATGTTAACCCTTGGAGAGTTGTCCCAGCGGGAAATTTGTCCCTCCTGAAGCCACAGCTCATGGGCTGACACCTGGAGAATTTGAACTCAATCAACAAGTTTTTCCAATGAGAAGGAAAATTCCAGAGTTTGACCAGCGTTGGCGATCTCCAGCTCTTTTATCTGATGGCAAATGCTTTTTATTTGGAAGTACCTGCGAGTCCAAAGTGAAATCACAGCACTTTTCCCTTAACTCTAAACTCCATTAAGCTGCTGCTGCTTGCATAGGGCTATGCCTGTGAGGCTCCTGTTTTTCTCAAGTGACATTTTCCTGTATGATCTATTTTCTATCACAATGACTGGATTGTGGAGCTGAAATGAATGTCAGAATTGTTTGGTGGGTACCTTCTTTTCTCAGGCCCGGAAAGAGAGAAATTAGGTTTGCAACAGAGATAGTTTTTGATTTTCTGAATCAAAGGTTTCACATCATGTAAAACATTCCCAGACAGTGATTTGCATCATGCATTTTCCTCACTAGTTATACACCCAAGCTTATTTATACAAGAGAATCTCCACCTCAAATTGCCATGCATTTGTCCTGAAGATTTTGAAAATTCTATTTAGAGAAAATAAAAACATTTGGAAATACCCTTCATGCAAACACAAAAGATTTTTTGAGTAGTGCACTGGCTTAAGGCTGTGAGCAGGTGGAGCTGCTCATGAGCCAGGGGAGGTGAGGATGCACCAGGTTGGTGTGGTATCCCAGCCCCAACAGCAGCAAAAGCGAGAGGAAACCAGGTCAGTTAAGGTGTTGAGGACATCGGGGGGTCAGAACATCAATGGGGGTTCCAAGGAGCAAAAACCCACCTGAAGCCTGTGCTCTCCATCCCATAAAACATTCACATCATTCATTTCCTCAAAAGGATCATCTGGGTGCCATGATTTTTAAGGAGGATCAGCTCCTCTGTTTGATATTCCAAGCCAGAGAGTGAGAAGCATATCAAACATATACACATATTTACATATACAGCTGTATGGGCGCAGAGTAGGGATACACCATGGCAGCTGGATTAAGTCACGTCCCTTGAATTCCTGTGCATCCCTGCAGGACAGATGTCTGATTTCCATGTAAAATACTCTTATGCCCAGCAAGGAAGACCCCGTCTCTTCCACTCTGCCAGAGAAGAAGTTGGAAAAGCTTTGGGGCTCTCTTCTGGTGGCTCTGGTTGTCAGTCTCACACCAGGGGACAGCCCTGACACAGGAAGTTATCTTGCTGTGTCCTTCACGGATACTGAATTCCAAATGCTTTTTCTCCATGCCAAAACATCTTGCTGTGGCTCAAGGGTGAGCCTACAAGCAGGATTAATGGTATAAAGTAGAGCAGGTTTAAATGTAGATGATAATTCTCTGGATATGACATATGTACAGGAAATAACGTCCCTGAAGGGTTCTGACTTGATGAACCAAAGCTGCATTTCTCTGAAGTCAAGAAACCAGAGATTAAGCCACCAAGGGGGAGAAATGCTCATTTCCTACTGAAATCAAAGGAGATTTGGGCATTTATTCTATAGAAAATGTGTCTCACTGTCATAGGCAGCTAGAACTGGATGAAGGCTTGAAATATAATCCTCCAGATTCAGTCTAGTAGTCCATGTGTGGGTGTGTCCATGGCTGTAATTTATCACTCTGTGGTGGAGACCCAGGAGTCCACCAGAGAGAGAAGGACCCTCCTGTTTAAGGCTGACAATGTGTTTTGCCTGGAGAGCAGCAAGAGGGATCAATGAGCCCTCAGGAGAGTAGATCTACCACGGAGACGAGCTGCAAAGCTTGGAGGATGCTCCTTCTTGTAGTTCCTTTTACAAGTTCTACTTTGAGTTGCCTGTGGTCCAGCCTTGACTTTGGTTTCCAGTGGAGCTTTGCTTGCTTGGTTAAAAAGACCTTTCTTGGGGAAGAACCCTGGCAGTTTCTTCCTCACACCCTTACCTTCCATGACCTTACCTTCCAGGTCCTCTACATTGTGTTGAACTACTTGATGAATTTTTGAAGATATCTATGTGGAATGCAACATATTTGTTCAATAGGTCTCTATCTTCTCTGTGAGCAAAAATTAACATTATTCCTATATTAACTGAAATGCAAAAAGGCTAAATAATCCAACAAAGACAGAGAACAAAATATAAGCAGGTCCCTTGTGTTCAGCACGGGTCACACAGCTGGAGGATGTCGCAGTGGCCAAAGCCCAGCTCACAAACTTCCCTCTTCCAAAAAAACTGACCTCCCATCTCAGCCTTGTTTAGAAAAATAAAGCAGAGATATCAAAGGTCAAATTCCAGCCTCCTTCAAGCACACTCAATCAGGGGTTGGGGCAACAAAGATTAACACTTGCAATGATTTTTACTGTATTTTATACCACAGGGTTTGTGGGTACAAAAACATGACTTCTCCAGCAGTTTCAATAATTGTGTTATATTTAACAGCACCAAATAAAAACAGAGCGGTTGGATCAATATTACACTCATACTTTATTCCATAAATAAACTCCATTGGTTTGTAAGCTGCTTGTTTTTACTTCCAAAATGTACAAATAAAGATTTAAATATTTTTGGAGGAAACATTACAGATGGTTTGAGTTTTGTGCAGTTTTGATGCAAACATACTTCTTGGCACCACTTCTTTAAATTCTATAAATACATTAATAACAAAAGCAGGGGTAAGGAAGACCTCCATTCCTTGTTGGACTTGGGGGGAAACATAGTTAACAGGGATGAGGAGAAGGCTGAGGTACTTAACACCTACTTTGCCTCAGCATTCACCAGTAGGACAGGTGGCCCTCAGGACAACTGGCCTCTGGAGCTGGTAGACAGGGACAGGAAGCCAAATAGCCCCTCTGTGTTCCAGGAGGAAATAGTCAGTGACTTACTGAGCCACCTGGATCAACACAAGTCCATGGGACTAGATGGGATCCATTCTAGGGTGATGAGGGAGCTGGCAGAACAGCTCGCCAAGCTGCTCTCCATCATTTACCAACAGTCCTGGCTCTCTGGGGAGGTCCCAGACAACTGGAAGTTGGTGAATGTCAATTGATCTACAAAAAGGGCTGCAAGGAGGACCTGGGAAACTCCAGGCCTGTCAGCCTGACCTCAGTGCCTGGCAAGGTTATGAAGCAGATCATCCTAAGTGCAATCACACAGCACCTCCAGGATGGACAAGGGATCAGACCCAGCCAGCACGGGTTTAGGAAGGGCAGGTCCTGTCTGACCAACCTGATCTCCTTTTATGATCAGGTGACGCGCCTGGTGGATGAGGGGAAGGCTGTGGATGTGTCTGTCTGGACTTCAGCACAGCCTTGGACACCGTCTCCCATAATATACTCCTGGAAAAGCTGCAGCCCATGCTGGGACAGGGGCACTCTGTGCTGGGTTAGGAACTGGCTGAGGGCCGGGCCCAGAGAGTGGTGGTGAACGGGGCTGCATCCAGTTGGCGGCCGGTCACTAGTGGTGTCCCCCAGGGATCAGTGTTGGGCCCAGTTCTGTTTAATATATTTATTGATGATTTAGATGAAGGGATAGAGTGCACCATTAGTAAATTTGCAGATGACACCAAGCTGGGGGGGAGTGTTGATCTGCTGGAAGGCAGGAGGGCTCTGCAGAGGGACCTGGACAGACTGGAGAGCTGGGCTGATTCCAACGGGATGAGGTTCAACAAGGCCAAGTGCCGGGTCCTGCACTTTGGCCACAACAACCCCCTGCAGCGCTACAGGCTGGGCACAGAGTGGCTGGAGAGCAGCCAGGCAGAAAGGGACCTGGGAGTTTGGATTGACAGGAAGCTGAACATGAGCCAGCAGTGTGCCCAGGTGGCCAAGAAGGCCAATGGCATCCTGGCCTGGATCAGGAACAGTGTGGCCAGCAGGAACAGGGAGGTGATTCTGCCCCTGTACTCGGCGCTGGTGAGGCCACACCTGGAGTGCTGTGTCCAGTTCTGGGCCCCTCAGCTCAGGAAGGACATGGAGGGGCTGGAGCAGGGCCAGAGAAGAGCAACCAGGCTGGGGAAGGGACTTGAGCACGAGTCCTGTGAGGAGAGGCTGAGGGAGCTGGGGTTGTTTAGCCTGGAGAAGAGAAGGCTCAGGGGAGACCTCATCGCTCTCTACAACTATCTGAAAGGAGGTTGTAGCCAGGTGGGGGTTGGTCTCTTCTCCCAGGAACCAGCAGTAGGACAAGAGGGCTCGGTCTTAAGCTGTGCCAGGGGAGGTTTAGGTTGGATATTAGAAAGAAATTCTTTACAGAGAGAGTAATCAACCATTGGAATGGGCTGCCCAGGGAAGTGGTGGATTCTCCATCCCTGGAGGTTTCTAAGATGAGGCTGGACGTGGCACTGAGTGCCATGATCCAGTAATCACAGTGGGGTTGGATCAAGGGTTGGACTTGATGATCTCAAAGGTCTCTTCCAACACAGTTAATTCTATGATTCTGTGATTCTTAATGTGCCATTTCTATAAATACTGAATGCTCATAGAAGTGGAGTAAAATATACATTACAATGAAAAACATGAAAAAATGTGTTATAAACAAATCTTTAAATATTGCTCTTTAATGGGTAATGTTGGTAGGTAGGTTCAATATATGAACAGAAGTAGAGTCCTTCAGAAAGCTGAAATATTGTTCCCTTTTGGTATGTTAAGTATTAATGTGAAACCGCTGCTGTTATGATTATGTGGTAATGCTATTTCAACTACTTTCTAAACATAACAAATAACAATATTCATTTTTCTTTACTTCAAGGATTTAACTCACAAGAAATCAATTAATAGAATACTTCAGAGAAATCAGTTTTCCACATCTTACAAACTCTCTTCTATTGCTACAGAGAAGAATACTTTTTAAAAGATTAACATAAATAATACCGCTGTAATTCAATATTTGCATTAAAAATTCTTAACATTGTTTCCTCTGGGTAAGCTGACCAAAAGGTGATGCTCTGAAACAGCTGTGTTCCTTTTCAGACTGTCTTTGATTACTTGGAAGTTGCCTTAAAATTTCAATTGAAATACAAATGATCTTTCTTTATTTAAAGAGCCAAAGATAAGAAAAATACCTCCAGGTAATTGAGATAACAGTTAATTTATGGCTTATCTAGCAGTCAAAGGCATTCAAGATCCAATTAGGATGATGGGCAAGAGACTCCTTTGTCACTCTGTGTTTCTGTGAAGGAGCTGGTCCAGTAATTGCTAAAAAAAAAAGATGAAAAACACCTTTAAGATACTGTTAAAATACATGAGGTGGTAGAAATCTTCAGTGAGGTGAGATGGAATTGGCATTCTCAGACTTCAAATATACTCATTACATTGCTCAAAAAATAACCAAACACTGCAGGTTTTTCCATCTTGGTCAGGAAGGGTGTTGTTACATGGAGGAACAGAGCACTTAATCAAGGGGAAACTGGTACTTGTGTAGGATTACCTGGGAGTGCCTCCAGTCTGCACTTGCAGCTTTCTGTCATAACTAATTGCTAATTTTTAACAAATAAAAGTCTGAGGTGCTTAGTCCAACATGGGGCTTGGAGGAACTTGGTCTAGTGGAAGGTGTCCCTGCCCGTGGCTACGAGATGGTTTTTAAGGTTCCCTCCAAGCCAAACCATTCCATCCTTCCGTGAAGGTTCAGCTGTTAATTCAAGTTTAAAGAAGTGCCTCGACCCGAGGACAAGATTTAAAAGCCATCCCTTGCTCTCAGGGTTTGCACATGGTGAACCCAGTCTTCCCAGTGCCCCTACAGAACCATTTATGGGGTTGCAAAACTCTACTTGGCTTTCACAGTAAATCCTTACCTTTTTAAACATCTCCACTCGCAGCCTGTTACTCTGCATGATGACCCTCTTCTGCTTTTCTTCTTGTTTCTTTTTAACTTCAGGTAAATTGTCATAAATCCTGTAACGAATTCAGAAAGTGAAGTTCACATGTCATCTGTTGGACTCCTACAGGAAATGTTTGCCTCCAATGCAATATTTGTCATTAATGGCATCTCTAAGTACCTGAATTAGATTTATGGCAGGGGAATTTAACAATAATGGTTTAATATTAAATCTGATTAGTTGAAAATCTTGTTGGAAATTCTAATTTTGGAATAAAAAAAAAAAAGTAAAGAAAGGGATGTGATCAGGTTATCTCAATGCAGCAATGTAACTCTGCAGTAGCTTCTAACGAGCTCAGTGGAGTTGGTTTCAATTTATTGCAACATAATTCAAACCAGAATTTGGCCTGTACACTATTTTTTCTTTAATTTATGTCACAAAATTAATACCAAGCAATCATTTTCAAGTATTTTTCTAAAACACAAGAAAACCATCATTATAAGACTAGACTGTTAACATTTTTTCCCTGTCATTAGGAATTCATTTTACCAGGAGAACACAATCTTTCCATTTTCAAAATAACAAGAGTTGCCTTTAAAAAAGGTGACTTGTGGCCTGATCTTTTTCCATTGAAATCAATGATAAAATTCACAGGAGTTTGGAAAGAAAGCTGGACCTTCCCTCCCAGCAGTCCTGTTCTTTGCATGCACAAAAAGCCTGTTTGGTTCTGGTTTCTCCTTGTAATATTTTGCAACACCGAGTTCTTGAAGGAGCTTTTTTTGGGCTGGAGATTGTAATTTGGAGGAGAGGAATGGGACACATATTGAGCACTCTTAAAATCAGGATAAATTCCACACGGTGGCTTCCCTTGCTGCTCATGGTGGCAGCAAGTGCAATGCAGTTAAAGATCGGACACCACAAAAAAACAAACCACCAAAGTGACTGCACTGCTTCCATTTTTGAATTTTCTACAGGAGTTACCTGTTGGGGACTTAGTTATCATGTCATGCTGTCTGAAACTGGTAGAAAAGTCGTGCTCAAAGGGGCAGGGCTGCCCCAAATCTATCAAACCATCTACCAAGAAAGCCATGAGTGAACTCTAAACTGGAGAGATTTTTACCTTTTAGATCTCATATGCATCTCCTTCTCGGGAATGAACCTTTCCTTTGGTTTGAAGAGGTTATCTAGCAGAGGGAAAATAAAGTTAATATTGGAGAAATCTGCACTTATTTAAATCTTACATGTCCTGTTCCACAGAGCCATGAAATGCTACTGCTGGCTGAAGTTTTGAAACCTTAAGGCCGGATCTGAATCTCCACAGGTCAATTGAAAGACATTTAACAGCTTTACCTGGAGCTGTGTTGGATCCTGAAGCTGCCCTAAGGAATGAGGAGGTTGGATAAGACCCACAGCAACCACCTTCATTGTAGGGTTCACTCATTTTAATGGCATGTGGGTTTTGTCACTGTCACATGGAGCTGTGTATGCCCTTTATTCAGGTTAAGAACCAGGGGTGATTTCTGCTCTCTCAGGTGATCCATCTTCCCCACATCCTTGTGCCACACTGCCATGTCCTCAGCTGATATGTGTTGGGAACCTGGCCTGGTACCATCATTTCTGATTCAATTTACACCTCTCTGGAAGGGCTTTGAATAATTACGCCCAGTGTTAGAAGGAGGAAAATTACATTACTCTTCCCTGATCAAATATGAAGAGACCTGTGATAATTCCAATCAGCATTTCCCTGGATAGAGGAAAATAATTACTGATCTTAGAAGTCAGTGATTCTCAAGAATAGGTGATTTTAACACCTTCTCTGCAAAAAATGGTTTCTGAAGGGAAAAGGATGGTGTTCATACAAGGTGGGAGACCACAAAATATATAATGTCACTGTAAAAAGTTGTATCTCTATGTAAACTTCATAGGATCATGGAATCATAGGATGGTTTGGTTTGGAAGGGACCTTAAAGTTCATGTTGTTCTACCCCGTGCTGAGGCCAGGGACACCTTCCACTAGCCCAGGTTGCTCCAAGCCCCCTGCAACCTGGCCTTGGACACTTCCAGGGATCCAGGGGCAGCCACAGCTTCTCTGGGCAACCTGGGCCAGGGCCTCACCACCCTTACAGAGAAGGATTTCTCCCCAGTATCCCATCTATCCCTGCCCTCTGGCAGTAGGAAGCCGTTGCCCCTTGTCCTGTCCCTCCATCCCTTGTCCCAAGTCCCTCTCCAGCTCTCCTGGAGCCCCTTTAGGCCCTGGAAGGGGCTCTCAGTTCTCCCTGGAGCCTCCTCCAGGCTGAACAATTCCAAGTCTCTCAACCTTTTCTAATAGGAGGGATGTTCTGTCCCTCTAATCAAAAATCAAAGGGAGCTTTCCAACAGTTTCTGTTCTGAGCTGGTGCAGTTTTCCAAGCATGACTTGAGAGAGGAGAGAGGCTGTGAAGCCTCCTCTGCCTCAGGACTAACTTCCTCCCCCCCCCCAGCAGTTGCCTACACTTAATCATTCTTATTAAATCCTCAGTACGCACAAGCAACATGCCCAATTTGCTAGGAAAACATAATTTGTCTTTTATTTATTAGTGTTTTAATATTCATTTATACGTTGATTAACTTGAATAAACACTTGGATGCTATTGCTGTCCAAATAACCCTGAAACTGAAGGGAGCAGATTGCCTGTGACCCAGAAGGTCCTGGTGGAGGATTGGGGTCCAGGGTCACTGATTTTCTGGGAGCAGTGTGGATCCCAGCACATTCCAGAGCAGCCTCAGCCTCACTTGCTGCTCAGGGTTCACACCTCATCCTGACAGCTCAGGGCTGCAGGAGGCATCCCTTCCCACAGGGCATGTCCTCCAACCCAGAGAATGGCACAGGGGAAGTTTGAAATCACGTAAAACCATCACTGTGGGTTCTCTACAGTGCAAAACAAAACCAGGAGGCATTTCATGCTGCACAGCAAATTCAGGCATCTTTTTTTCTGCATGGTGATTTGGTCCTCAGTACGAGATCCCCGATGTCACAGCCAGTTCCTTGCATGTTCCCCTGCCCTTGGGCATGGAAGAGCAGCTGAGGGCACTAGGAATGACACCCCAGCACAAACCTGCACTACCTGCATGAAGTCCTCCCACAGCAAGTCAAGGCAGATGTCTCCCAGGATGTGATACAATCAGAGAGCATGACTGACCAGCAGAGCCTGGGCTTTATATCATCTCCCGCGCACTGTCAGTGACAGCTGCTCAAATCGATGAATTTTTACTCCAGGAATTCTCAGATGTAGGTTTTCTGCAATAAAACTAATTGTTTTAGGGATCTCCCCTCCTCTTTTTCCTAAATAAAAGCCTTTAATCGTAGAATCACAGAATGGTTTGGATTGGAAGGGACCTTAAAGATCATCTCGTTCCACCCCCTGCCACAGGCAGGGACACCTTCCCCTATCTCAGGTTGCTCCAAGCCCCGTCCAACCTGGCCTTGGACACTTCTAGGGAGGGGTCATAATGACACATTAACATTTCCAGACCTCCGTGCACACACACCAGAACGAGCAAAACCCACCCAGGGATCTGCAGCCCCACGACTTTTTCTGTGTACAGCATCAAAAGCTAACCTGTATTTTTCCTACAAGCCCCTAAGACAGCCTGGGCTCTGTGTTGGAGTGCTGGGAAGTACCACAGAGGCCAGGAGCTGTGCAGGGGCTCTTCCTCCAGCATAATTCTCTCCTGATGGCACAGAAACGGTCTTGAAGGGCGTCAGACCCACCACTGCCCACAGCTGCACCTGGAACAAGGTGTGTGGCTGTGCAGGGCTTTGAAGGGATGGATTGAAAGGGGAGTCTGGGGAAAATCCTCCAAGAAAATAATCAATCCAGTTTGGTTATAAGAATATCCTTTGTGAAGCAGTGTAGAGTCAAAGGGTCACTGTCATGGCTAAACATTCATGGTGTCTCTTGGCTCCTTTCAGGGCGTTACGTACGAGTAAAAAACACACATGCAAACATCAAGCAGAAATAAGGCTAATCCTCGAAAGATTTTAGGGTTAGAATTCAAAACTTAAGTGAAAACTAAATGAAAAATCGGTATAAATGAGAAAATAAAAGTTATACGTGCATTTAAATACTGCTAATACTCAACACTGAGAAGAAAGTGTATTTTGAAGCGGAGGAGCAGCACACATTCAGAGCTACAACAACCCGCCAAGCACATCATACAGACCTGAATTAAGGTTCTTTCCCACCAAGCAAAGGTCAAACGGGGCATAAGGTGGACAGTTCCCCAAGCTGATAGCCTTCTGAATTGCATTTTAGAAGTTCCTTATCAAAGCTCCTCATCAACTTTCATAGCCTTGTATCACTTTTGGAGACCACTATTGCGAACGATAGAAAACGAGGGATCTCAAAGCAGACATTCAGCGTTTCCAGCGATGCACCACAGTTAGACAGAGGTGTAGAAAGAAAGGCACAAAACACTTGGTTGGTGTTTTGTTCAAACCACCGAGTTTCTGGTATTTCCACCAACCCTGTATGCACCGGGTCTGACACTTCCATAGTGGGAGAAAGAAGCCACTTCAGTAAGTTGTAAATGAATGTAAATGGGTCACCTTTGTAATATATTTTAATTAATGCCGAACTGCACCTCTAACAGGATGAGTAACTTCTCTGTTTGGGAAGTTAGTAAATGTTTAGACAGAGAACAGATGAAATGATTGTGCTGGAACCAGCCCCTGACTTCCTATCTACCACTAAATCATTGAAACACTTAACAGAGAAAAACAGTGGCAAAATTTATCAAAATATACAGAATATACACACTTTCTCCTAACATGAATGCAAATTCTCAAACTTTGTTAGGACTTAAAACATGTGTTTGAGGATGTGTTGCCAGTCCCTGAGGAGCAGTGGTGGTTCTCTAATTTAACTGCTTTTTTACTGAACTGAAAAAAATAGTTCCCCAAAAGCCCGTTTGCCCAGAGAAGTCCTAAGACACAAACCTTTTTTTCAAGCACTGCTTTTTTTTCAATCAACAGCCCCCTAAAAAATAAGTTAGCCTTGAATCTAAGATAAATGCTGAGGTGATGCTGAGCTTTGTGTGCCCATAGCACTCGACTGGGAATTCATCCAGAGAATATAAACCAGTGCCTACACCCAGGGGTGCTGCCCAAACTTTGCACATCCCATGTCAGTGACTTCATGCAATGAATTCCTTCAACTGCAGTCAACAGATGATGGTTTAGTATTATTTATAAAAAATGCAGTAAGCCATTAGTTAAAGGTTTGAGGGTGAGACTGTCTGAGCTTCTGCTCATCTCAGAGAAATGCTGAAGCTCCCAAGTGGTCCTTCCCCCAGGAGGACCCACAGGAAGGTGGTTCTCAGGCTTTCCAGCTGTTCACGTCCTACACTGTGGCTATTGAGACTTCTGACCCTCCTTAATATTTCAGTCTTAGCAATCATTGATATCTCTGAAAAATCTGTAAAGTTGATAGGTTTATGAAAAAGTTTTCATATTAAATGAATTCTGGGGATGATGCAGGAGATTTCAGTCCCCTCTGTCCAAATGCTACTTAAATATTCATGGAATTTATCCAGAAAAAAAAAAATCAATTAGCATCTCACCTGGCCTTCCTAAATCTTTTTTGTTTCTTTAGAGAATATAGTCTTGAAAAGCATAATTTCTTTTATTCAAAAAAATAGCAGTTACTGAAGAAAGTATGACAGAGTTTGGTAAATTCATCGGACATTAAATAAATTTTTGGTAAAATTCCCACCAGCTTCTTAAACCTGACTTCTTTAGCTTCAATTTCTAATCATGGCTGATATCAGACCTTTTACTCCTGGATTAAAAAGTCAAGGATCAAAAATTCAGTTTTCTACTTGGCTGCTCCAAGGCTCCTCTGAAATGATCCCCAGCAAACTGACTGAGCTCCGTGACTCACCCACTGTGAGACACGTTGTTTCCTATCACCCACACAGAAAATTCTTCATATTTGAAGACTTTCCAATTTATTGCCCATTTCCTTGCACAGGGGCTGCCTATTTCCTTCTTCCCCAGGATGAGGTCACGGAGGGGACACACTGGTCACCCTGTTCACTCTCACCTCCTCCTGTTGTCCCCAGGGACCGCGTCACCCACTGCCACCCACTGCCAGTGACCTGCAAGGTGCTGCCGTGTTCCGCTGACTCACAGGCACTGCTCTAATCCGTGTGATGAGCAATAATATCCTAAAAATAGGTCATTCCGCTCCCTAATTCAATTACCTGGCTGCAGCTTAGTCTTTATTCAGAGCTGTCAGCCTTAAACAAGACGCCAGTGCCCAAAGGATCAGTGGCACAACTGCCGGCCCCAAGTTTTGATGGCGAAAAGGGACCTGAGGAATGGCACAACTAAAGTCACACATGGGCTGCTGGTGGCTGCAAACATCTCATCAGCCACCAATGGCATGTGAAAACCACAAGGGTGCACCTTAGTGGTGCAGGATTATTCTCTGATTACCACCTTCTCCACTGTCTAAACAGAAACCTCCCCTGCACGGAGCTGCTCAAGAAACCTTGAAAACCCAAACCAACAGCAATCCTCACCCTCCAGGCTTCTGCAGCTACAGTGAAGCCTTTTGCAATGGTTTAGAACCAGCAACTGAGGAGATATAAACTTGTTTGCAAAATATTACTAAAGATGGAGGATTTGGAATCAAAGCCATACAAACAGAGCAGGCACCGTGGTGGGGTGGAACGGTAACGCTCAACTTCTGTTGCCACGTGCAATGAACCACCACCCTCTCAAAGGGCAGCAAAAATGGAAGGTATGAAAAAACCATATGTGCCTGAGAAATTTTGTTAAACCTCTCAAAGTGCTTGTGTACACCAAGATCACAGGGCTGTTCATTATGCAGATTTAAAGGCCTATAAACAGCTGGTAGTCCTGTCACTGAAGTAATTACATTACGGTTTTGGAGATTTAAATCCAGTTATTTGAACATTGTTTCTATTCAGTTCGTCACAGTGGGATCTCTAATTTGCCTGACATAGTAAACAGCAGCATAGTCTATCTTGGACTAATTAGCACTCTCAAATTTAGCAGTACCCATTACCCAGCACAAAGGCTAGAATGAGAGTTGCAGGTTCTTTGCCTTCAAAGAGCTCTTGTGACGATAAAAGTCTTCTGCAGGATAAACATTTTCATTTTTCTGAGATTACTTTCTGAGCACTTCGTAAAACCCCGCTCGTGAATCACAATTAAAAAATGGTAAACAACTTGGGTTTCTGAGGATGAGAAGGTAAAAGGAAAGTGCACAGATGTTGGTATTTATATGGAAATGATGCTGAATGCCAATTATTTCTTTCTCTTACAAGAAACTAAAGTTGTAACAACACTGTCAAAACATAGGGAAACCAGGCTAATAATTTCATATTACCAGTAATGACATTTTAGACTGATAGAATAATCCCAGGTAGAGAAAAATTCCTGCAGGTCATTGCTCTGGGTGTAAATTATTTTACTGAAATAAAAGCTGCAAGACCAGAGAGCAGCACATGTAACAAGCTTATTTCAGAGAGAAATAAGTGCAGTAAACTTGTCAAGCACAGAGGGAAACACCTCAGGCTGCAGTTTAACCCTCATTTACACCTGAATGAAATGGGCACTCACTTCTCCCTATCCTGTACCACCTTCCCGTGTGATCACATGGGGAATTGGACAGAGAATGTCCTCTCATGGTGGAAAACTAGTTGGATAACGAATGTTAAAGTCAGTGCTTGAGGCAAGTGAGCCACAGTGACCTGCTACTGCTGCCCAGCCACAGATGGGCTTGAAATCCATCCTGGGCTCACTCTGTCAGAGCAGGGGAAATTGAACTCATCGGCCAACCTGCTCTTACGAAAAAGACCATTGGAAAATGTATGAGGCTGTGCTGGCAGTGATCCCTGTGAACCTCAGAGCCATAAAGACCTTTACCTCCACAAATCCCAAAGACATCAGGAAAGAGAAAAAACAAGAAAGCAGGAAATGATCAGACTGAAACAAGCAACTCCAAGATCACCCCCTGGAGCCTACAGGTGCCATCAATACGAGCCTGAATGCTTAAACACATTTCCAGGCCATCATTTTACCCTCCTGGGTTCTTAGTTTCCAATAGTGTTTCATTGTGTGTTGCTGGGAAGGAGCAGCCTGATTCCTGAGACCAGGAAACCCAAGGGAGGGCTGCATTGGGCACAGATTCTTTGAGAGGGAGAACACGGTGCCCAGAGAAGCTGTGGCTGCCCCATCCCTGGAGGTGTTCAAGGACAGGCTGGATAGAGCTCTGAGAAACCTGGTCTAGTGGAAGGTGTCCCTGCCCATGGCAGAGGGTGGAACAACATGAGCTTTAAGGTCCCTTCCAACCCAAACCATTCTGTGATTCTATGATCCTATAAACCAGTAGCACCAGTGCCAAACAAAATCCCCATGGCTGTGAGGATGTGGCAAATCAACCGCCCTGCCTGCACAGAAGTGTTTGCTGTCCAGGTCCCTTGACTTCTAACGATGGCTGAGGTCTGATGTGTGTTGCGTGGACATGGTACCACCGGCAGGACATGGGGCAGGTCTCTGCCCTTTGCTGCCCAGTGCAACTGGGCTGTACCCTGGAGAGCAATGGTTGTGATAACACCACACTGACCCTCAGCCATCAGCCCCTGTGCCCAGCTTTGGTGTCACTGAACTCCTGAGTCCACAACTGACTCACAACCAGGTATGGCTGGAGATGGAGGTGGAGTCAGTACTTTCTGTCTTTGGATATACAGACATGTTTTTCCTCTTCTGGTTGCTTTTTGTCTTCCATAAACTCCAGGTTCTTCACCGCTTGAAGAACTGGCTTTGAATCAGGTCAGGGAATCCTAATTTTAATCCTAATTTAAACAGAAAAACCCCACATTTATTAAAACCCAGTTCCTTGTAAATCAGCTCACTGATCCCAATAAAATACAGGGGCACAGATGAGCACATGCAGTGACAGAGCAGGAGGTGACACTGCTGCCCACAGCTCCCCTTGCACCAGGGAAATGGTATCCTTAAACCACTGGGATTTGGGTGTCCACTTCCCACGCCAGTAAAAGAAACTGTACTTGCATCCCTTCCTGGAATTACAGCTGCATTTCCCTTTCACTTTGGTTTTCAGAAACACACAGTTTTTCATTGCTTCAAAAGCACATTTTACATGATAAAATGGCTATTCCAGAGATCACAGAATAATGATGACAACAAATGATAACTTCTCTGCCTTACAGCTTTGGGGGCTGGCAGAAGGGAAGGAGAAGGCTGTGACCTCAGAGGGACAGGGATGCCAACAGCAGAGACATCAGGACAGAGGCATCCAGTGCCCTGGGTGAGCACAAGGGAGAAGCCCTTGCAGGAAACAAAGATCCCCCACTCTGGGTCTCACTGATGACACAAATCCTTCTACACAACAGCATCCACCAGGGCAAATCCTAAAATATTAATTGTCAGGACTCAGAGCAGATTAAATATGCTCAGCACACTCCTACACAGCCCTCTGTACCGCAGCCTACAGAGCCAGGCTTTGTCCAGGGATCTTGGATTTCCAATATTTACTGCAGTTACGCTTAAATAACAGACATCTGACACTTCTGTCATTATAAAAACATTAGAATCTCACAAACAGAAAATTACCTGTGGCTACATGAAGGCAGATCAGTTACAGAAACGAAAGACTCTCCTTAGACAAATTTATCTTTAATGACCATTAAAGAGGGAAAATAGTAATTTAGTTGAATAATTAATTAATTAATATATTTTAATAGTATGCTTTTTTAATCATTAAACAAGCATAAAGATTAAACTTTCATTATAATTTATGGAGAAATAGGTTTAACCCGTTTTTTTGCTTTGTTTTTTGTTTTTTTGTTTCATAAGCGTTTGCAGAGTGGTTTGGGGGACTTTCAAAGATGACAAAAAAAGGGGGAGATTTTCACCACTTCTTCTAAAATAGGTACAAATTCCTGGCCTGCTGGAAGAGCCCTGAGTTGAGGATATCAAATATTCCCTTTCCTGAATCCTCCAGGTGTCCCTTCTGGTTGTTTAATGTTTTCAATTGATTTACTTTTCAGTGGAATAATGTATCTTCAAACAGGCACAGATTTAAAACCAAGCTATAAAGAGGAATGCCAATCAGTCAAATAAATCTTTTTCTTTAGTCAACTGAGTTAATTAACATCCAGATGGCAATTATAAAAAAAAAAAAAAGAAAAGAAAAAGAAAAGAAAAGAAAAGCAATTTAACATCTTGTGCTTAGATAATATTTACAGAGGTGCTATAGGGAGGGAGCTGCTGAGAACTGCTGTGTGTTGAGACTGTTTATCTCTGGGATAATAAAACAACGTAGTCATCTTGAATGAGGAAGTCACAGAGTTTAGATACCTTAACAGCCCTGTACACAACAAAAGTTCTCTTCACAGCCTACTCACTGCCATGGGCTTCCTGAGTCAAGTGGCAAATCCACACCTGAAGCTCCTGAGAAGATTGGATTAGGCCTCCTAATCCCAAATCCTACCTTGTTTTCCTACCTGTCACCTCTCTCCCCAAACTGGTCACCTGTGAGCTGGGAGAGGGATGAAATGCCATTTAGTGCTATCACATCCACGATTATTATCAACTCTGGACATGGCTGCATGTGACAACAACAAAAGATCCCCAAGGAGATTTCCTCCTGCTGCCACAGACCACGGAACACTCCTCATTCCCACTATCCCACCTCTGTGCTCCTGATTCTTTCTGCTGGGAGTATCTGGACAGATGCTGGAGCACAGACAGGTGAAACAGGGGCAGCAGGTCTCGTGGTTTTTCCCCGAGTCAATATGGGAATGCTACACATGTGGCAAGATTACAAACCTGCTGCTGGTCACAGTTAAACTCACCACTGAGGGGGTCGGGAATGGTGTAGTGCTTTTTCCTGCTGGCTGTGGATGTTGAGGAGAGCTTGCGAACGAGCGCTCCCGGGCTGCTCAGAGGAGCCTCACCCTGCTGGGCTTTCCTCAGCTGCACCATGTGTTCCAGTCTCTTCAGCCTTTCTTGGGAGCGAGAGATGAACTCAGGATTGTGGATCTCTAGGGCTTCCTAAGGGACACAGAAAACCCACTTTATTCTAACATAAGCCAAAGGAAGAGGAAAGCGTGATTGGCATCAACGTGGGTTCAGCAGGAGATTATTAAAGTGATTAAAATTATTCATAGAATGGTTTGGATTGGAAGGGACTTTACAGACCATCTAGTTCCAACTCCCTGCCATGGGCAGGGACACCTTCCACTAGCCCAGGTTGCTCCAAGCCCCGTCCAACCTGGCCTTGGACATTTCCAGGGATCCAGGGGCAGCCACAGCTTCTCTGGGCAACCTGGGCCAGGGCCTCACCACCCTCACAGCGGGAATTCTTCCCAATATCCCATCTAACCCTGCCCTCTGGCAGCGTGAAGCCATTCCCCCTTGTCCTATCAAGTTTATACATTTCCATGTTTTGAATTACATATTTTTCTAAGTTATCCAATTCAAGTTCTTGATGTTTTGCCTATTTCCTTGTCTCACCCCATCGCTGAAGCAGCTTGTCACTGGCAGTTCACAAACTTCCCTGTTTATTTAGATTGTCATACAGATCCACTTAGAAAGAAAACACTTTCTGGTCAAAGGCTGCTTCAACATTTAGGAATGTCTTGGGGCAGAAGACAGAGCAGAGATTGGTCTTCAACATGTGCTGGAGTTAAAGGCAGGAAAGTACATCTGCTGCTGGTGGTTGGTACCGGCCTGGGGACGTGTCCACACCTACAGCTGGTGCTTGTGGTGCTGGACATTTAGAAAAGTTGTAAAATCCCCAAATTTTAACATGTTCCTCCACAGGAATGGCAGCTGGGGCTCAAAATGGGGAGCTTGGACAACCAGACAACCAAGCAAGTCTTGGCAGCGGATACAAACTACCAAAACTTCACTGGAAAGGAGAAAAATCAAGGAAATGGGAACTTCTGCCCGCAGCCAGTTCCCAGGAAGCAAACACCATCCATGGGGGAAAAAAGAAAAAAAACAACCCCAAAAAAAACCAGAAAAAGGAAAAAAAAGGTAAAAGGAAGTGAAAAAGGAGGAGAAATGGAAACAAATTGATACTTTACCTGCAGTGTCCACGGGGCTGCTGGAATTTCCTCCGGCTGGGAGCTGGTTTCTGGCCAGGTGAGCCCATTGTTTTTCTCCCAAGTCACACCTGTCCAGCGAGCTGTGGACAGTGTCACCCTCCTGGCTCGCTCCCACTCATCCTTGAGCTCCTTTATTCTGTCACCTGAACCACAGAATTCAGAATCACCTTGGAGAGATTTAAAAGTTCGTTAAGAGTGCACGGCTAATTTTTTATTGGGTTCTCCACCTCATTAGACTCCGAGGGCAATTTCTGAAATAAGAACGCCAAGGTGTTATTAATAGGCCTCATTAAGCAGAATAGATCAGATCTAATCACAGGTACTACTCCCTGCCCTGTGACACCCAGAGGATCTTTCACATTAAGCCAGAGCTCACAGTGAAGTATAATTGTAATTTATTGTAGTTTGTTTGTTGGTCTTCCCTCCCCAAAAGCAAGACACAGTCGCACCATGGAAAGCAAAGGACATCACGCTGTGACCTGCAGTTTGAGTTCACTCCAATCTATTGCACAAAATAACATATTGTTACGGGCCTTAATCACATATAATTTCCCTCTGACCACATTGAGACTTTCATAAACAATACTTGGGGTTTTTTCTTTGCTGATAATACAGTTTGCTTTCTACCATTTCTACATGTTCCTTAGTCAGTGGAGGGACTCCATGAAAAACATAATCAACAAAAGGTTAATATGCATTATAGAATATTATTCTGAAAGCTGTCAATTCACATTGAGAAAAAGAGATTATTTGCTACAATTATAATTAAATTTTAATGCTCACTGGCTGCTACTCCCTGCACAAATTAGGACCAAAAGAGGCTCTGTGTTCAAAAATCAGAGTTGACGAGATTCTCATTTGGAGGACAGAATGAATCCAAAATAACAAAGCAACTTCGGAAGAGCTCCATATGAACTATTTTGAAAAGTCACACTGGAGTACTTCTTCCTTGCCAAATAAATTGATTTCTAGAACTAAATATCTGGGAATAAAGCCCGTTACTGTTTTATTTCAATTTTTGGTTACAATAAACTTCAAATATTTTCCTCTTTATGACATATTGTACATATTATATTGTACTTAAAAAACATATTAAAATGATCTGTGTTGGGTACATTTGCCTTATAAAACCCTGAGCTGTATTTCCTCCCTAATACTCTTCTTAGTAACATTTTGGAATAAACCTTGAAACCTGTGAACATGAAATTAAACTCCTCAACAAGCCAGGTTTACAGAGGTGTGGATTAACTTGGTCTTTGACAACCAAGCCACTTCCAGTTAGGAAGATTTAACTTCAGGCACGGAGAGCAGAATTTAGGCTTCTCTCAGCTAAGAGGGAGTTACGTTCACTAGCTTTATAGTCAATAATGAAGAGGGTTTGCCTACCTGCCTACAAAAAACCGTCAAGAAAAAAGGGTGTATGACCACTACAGCATTTTAAGCAATAAATTTCTCACAAACATATTGATATTAAAGCCAAATTAATCTCAGTTTTCTTCTGCAAAAATATCTTATGCATGAATATCTTATGCTTGTGTCACCTCCAGTTGAGCTGTGAGACTAAACGCTGGAAGTAAGACATCCCAGCTGCTGCTGAACTACAGGAAATTATGTTTTACATGCTGAAACCTTGTTGGTAATCACAGTTCAGGCTGTTGTGTCAAAAAGAAAAGGTTGCAGAAGTGAAAGAAAGGTATCAGAATGAGGTTGTAAAAATAACCTCACTTCTGGTGCTTCTTGTTTGGACTGAGGCTGCTTGACTTGGCAATTTTAAGGCTTTTTCAAGATTTTCTTGAACCTTCCTTACAAAGCAAGCCTATCCTTCTCATTTTAATCTTGTTTTCTGTTAACCATAGCAATGTATACAGTCAGATTAGTTGATTGATCTCTCACCAGATGACTCATACCCAGCACTTAAAGCTGGACAAAAATGGCCTGACTTTCCATTATTTCACATTTTTCTTTGAGACTGATCTCATCTTATTATTGAAACCATATTCCTGACAACCCCAGCAGGATTTGTACCTTACTTTTTAGGAGCTGGTTTTGCCTGTGAACGTTTTCTTCCGAGGGGATCCTTGATGATGTTTTTATATCGCATGTACAGTTGGAGACAGACAGTTTTGGTTTGAGGACGCCCTGTGCTTGGATCTCTTTGGATTTGGAGGTGTCTTTGGAGGGATCTCTCCTTTTTGATGAGCCAGCAGCAGTGATTGCCACCCTGGATGCTGCATCTGGAAGAACGCAGCTCCTCTTCCTGCTTCCTAACAGCATTTGTGTTCCTGTGAAAAACAGAAAAAAAACCCACCCCCAATCCCATATCATGGGAATACTTCTTTTTTTTTCATGGTCCACGTGATTTTTATTTCCTGAAAAGCAGAAAGCGAAGTTGCTCTCAGAAATGTGTTTTTTAAAAGTTGTAACCAATACAAGTTTTATCAGGATCGCTGTGCAGCTGTACTGTAACAAAAAGGTATTGACAGAAATAATCACAGAGGGTATAAACAACCTCAGAGGGCACCATTCAGAAAAATACACTGCCCTTCTAAAACATACACACACATGGAAGAGTCAAGATATCTCCGACGAAAAACTGTGCTTTGTGTCTTTGTGTTGCCTCTTATTCATGTAAGGGGAAGGACATGGAGCTGTTGGAGCGAGTCCAGAGGAGGCACCAAGATGATCAGAGAGCTGGAGCAGCTCTGCTGGGAGGAAAGGCTGAGAGAGTTGGGGTTGCTCAGCCTGGAAGTAAGAAGACTCTGGGGTGACCTAATTGTGGCCTTCTAGGACTTGACCAGAGCCTGCAGGAAAGATGGAGGAGACTATTTACAGGGTTTGGAGTGAAAGGACAAGGGGGAATGGCTTCTCACTGGAAGAGAATAGATTTAGATGAGATATTAGGAAAAAGTTCTTCCCTGTGAGGGTGGGGAGGCCCTGGCACAGGTTGCCCAGAGAAGCTGTGGCTGCCCCTGGATCCCTGGAAGTGTCCAAGGCCAGGTTGGAGGGGGCTTGGAGCAACCTGGAATAGTGGAAGGTGGCCCTGCCCATGACAGGGGGTGGGAATGAGATGATCTTTAAGGTCCTCTCCAACCTAAACCGTTCTAGGATTCTATGATTAAAATCGATTAAACCAAACATCCATTTATGAAGGTGCATTTTAGGCAGAGTTTGGAAAGGAGAAAAAGTAGAGTAGCGGAAAAAAAAAAAGAAAAATCAGGAAACACTATCCAAGAAATTAGGGACAGCATGGAGATGGCGTCAGGATCAGCAAGGGGAGAAAGGAGGAGCAGATGGGAACTATTCAGTGTCCCTGTAAGCCCCTGGGCAGTGGTCCCTTGTAGCAGCAGCCCCATGGCCATACACACAGCGCAACCCTGCTCCTCCTTTTCAATGTGCATGAACGGCCTCTCGGCAGTTCTAGCCACAGGCTGGCTCAGACCTAGAGATTTATGTAGAGGAGAATGATCAACAGCTATTTAAAATCTCTGAGAAAAAATGCAACTGAGACATTTGGGAGGTACAAGGGAAAAAAAACAACTGGTTTCAGCCCTAACCACAAGGCCAAACAAACCAGGCAGGGATTGTCCTACTCTATAATGCAGACATAAACCATTCAATAAATGACTGGTGTTTCAAACACAAAGACTTTTTAAAAGCAGATTTAACATAATTCCTTTCTCTGCTGAGTCACTCTCAGCGGCTGCCCCTCTCTAAACACTTCTTTCCCATGTCTTGGTTGAGGACAGAGGGAAGATTAGAAGTGTTTCTCTCCTCTGAGCCAATCCATGAGAAAGGATGAGATGGCACTGATGGTATTTAAAAGTCTTGTAGATGTGGTACTTGAGGACATGGATTAGTGGTGGGCTTTGTAGTGCTGGGGGAATGGTTGGACTCAATGACCTTAGAGGGCTTTTCCAACCTAAACAATTCTGTGTTTCTATGATTCTATCTTAGACACTGTCTTATCTCGCAGTCATTCACTAAAATCAGATCTTGCAGCGTGGCGAGTCTTCAGTTCACTTTCCCAGTCCTTAACCCATTCACAATAGATGAGAGATATTCTTGCCACAAAATGATGGTCTCCTATGCATTTTAGGGGTCTAAGTGGCTCTTTTTGACTACCCTGTATTTCTGAGGAAATCAGAGCCATTAGGATACAGCATTTACTGGTTTTCCCTTACCATGCAGATCAGAAAGTTTTGAACACTGAATCACAGGATTGTTTAGGTTGGCAAAGACCTCTAAGATCGTCGACTCCAATCATAACATCTTAAGTTCCTTTCTATAACTGGTCATACAGGGAGAGGGAGTCAACTGCTCGGGGGACCCTCTAATGAGGGATCCCTGAAGAACAGCACAGACATTAAAAAAAACAGCCTGTTTTTGCATTGATTGAGATGAACCCCATCCTAAGCAATTTCACAGCCTTACAGGAAATCTGGTCAAAGCAAGGAGGTGCATTCAGAGCTCTCAGGTTCTGGGGAAGCACCCAAGCTCTCCCTCTCCTCTCTGATATAACTTATTTTTCTCCTCGCTTTTCATGCATTGCAAATATTTGCCTTATCTTTTGTCAAAACTAAACTCTCTCCTCTGAGGGAAACAGTTTTGATGCAAGTGCTCTCAGCAGACTGGACAGACTCAATTCTGTGCACACACTCAGAGTTCATCCATATACAGTGACCTGTTCCTTCAGTCCCTGACTGATCCCATACCTGCAGTCGCACACTGTGTTGCCATGAATATCATAGGACATAGAGAGAGGAAAAAATATTGGGACAGATTAATGGGGTCATGGGCATCACAGAGTGTTTGTGGGAGGAGGTAGGAACAAGCAGTGGGGTAGGAGAAGATGAAGAAAGCAGCAGGTAGCATTAACTGCAGAGGAGGAAGTCCTTTCACTAAGGTAGCCAAGATATCACATGGATAGAGGAGAAAAATAAAAAAGAGGGGAGCTAAGCCACAGAAAGAACTTGAATGGAAAACAGATTACCTCATTAAATCACCTTTTACATTCAAAGAGTTTACTGGCCAGAAGACAACAGAGAGAAGAAGAAACTGGAAAAGAGAAAAGAGTTTCTGCTCATCCATGACTGCAACAAAGTAGGAGATAATTTGACTTCATATCAAGAAATGGTCTATGCAACAAATGGGTGTGTGCTGTGAAGCCAAACAGCTTCTTCACTGAGACTGTCAGACAGCTCAAAGCATGGCTGTGTCACCAGGAGGGACTGTTTGATGCTGGTTGGGCACCAGTACCCAAAACTCCAGCTGGAATCGTCAGAGTGGTCAAAATGGGTTGTGAGGAAGAAGGATAAACCAGGAGAGACCAGAGTGAGTGAAGGAGCAGACTCTCACATCTCTCCTTTCTAACTTTTTAGTATATTGATCTCAACAAAAGAAAGAAGAGTATTCACACTCCATTTACTCCTAACTACCAGACCAGTTATTTGTGGATATTGGCTTCCAAGTGTAAGTACAGGAACCTTCAAGAAGTGAGAATTAAGTTCCAGGAAATGCTTTACATGTAGTGCAAATGGAGACAACCCTCCCTCCTCACTGCACCCCTTCCCTGCTAAAAGAAATGCCACCAATGGCATTGACCCCACAAGGTCTGGGGGATGCCTATAAAGACATGGATTAGGAGAGACAGAAATGCACCAACAAAACTAGGAATGGGATCTCAAATTAGGAAAAGGTGATGGATGTTTCTTAGTGTTTCATGACAACAAAAGGATACCTAAGAAAGAACTAAAACCAGCACAATTCCTCATGAAATTCAGGTATAAACCCACCACATCCCTCCTGCATGAAAACTGTTGTTCTTAGATCTTGTTCTAATATCATAACTAAATCTTAATCCTTATTAGAGTCACAGAACGGGGGGATTTTTTTTTTTTTTTTAGTTAATCAAGGCGATAAAAAAGGTGCGTCTTGTTCTTGTCAAACACTGAAGGCAATCAGAATAATAACAGAGTCAATTTGCTAAATTCTTTCCTCCGACTCCCTCTGGAATTAACCTTTCTGTTCAAAAGGTATACCCAGGTGCAGTGAATCCACAGGAAAACACAGCAAGGCAAACCAGACAAGGGCTCCAAAGATCAGCTCCCTCATCCTCAGGGCAGCTCTCAATTACCTTCCCTAACGAACACAGATGCAAATGATATTGAGGAAAGAAAAAGAACAAGGCAAAGGTACTTAAAGGTAAGATCACAGTGTTTCACTCTGTACATTCTGGACCCTTTTTTAATATACTGTGTAGGGAATCAGGACTGTTACTCTCATTAAGACTATCTGGAATTGTGTATCTAAATCCCCACGAACCAAACTTGAAATATATATGCCCCTCTGAGAGCAGCTAGAATTGCAACTGGATGACTAGAAATATATGGTTTTCCTATTATCCCAGTTGAAGAAAGGCTTTAAAATTAATGAACAAAGACATGCAAGTGTAATGCTTTGGGAGATACGGGAGAGAAAAACTCAAAGAAACAGAGAACAGAATGACTCCATTAGCAAAATTCAGAGAGTAAAGATCCTAGTTGTAAAAGTTCAGGAGAAAATTCAAGGAACAAAGCCATAATTGCATTTGGAGAAAGGTCATTTTTGCCCTGTGCAAGCAAGAAGATGACAACGGCTCAATTTTTAAATACTGACTTAGTGAAAACCGGACGATATTGGAGGAGTTAAAAATATTCTGGGAAACCAAGGGTGGGTTTTCGAAAACTCCTTTTAAAAAAAGAAGAATCCTTGATCTCTGAGTAAAATAAGTATATTGTTTTACTGTAAAGTATCTTTTTACATTCCCCCTCCACTCCCTTCAGGGGGTTTTGCTAACGGGAAGTGACCCTGCATTACAGCAGGTTAAACTTGCCTTTCCTTGAGACACACACAATCCAGGCAAACATCCCCTTTGCCATTGTTACTGCTTTTTTTTTTCTTTTTTTCCCCCCCTTTCACTTTACAACAGGATAATGCAGCTTTTCATGCTTGCATAGAAGACTCTTCGCAGCGTTTCAGTGGGGATTTTTGGCAATTTGTGACAAAGTGCTTCTTTGAAATTGGCCAAAGTTCATTTTAGCAGCCGCAGCACCACAAATCCTCCCCGGCCACCAAGTCAGCCCGACACAAGGTGGCTGGGAAGGAGACACACAGTGCTGATCCACTGTGTGTGTCATTAATGAGATCAGACATCCCCACTGTAGGTAGGCTTTCCATTCCAGACCACCCGCTGGGGGTTTTTATTTTAATTTAATAAAAGCCCCATGTCCTGAGCTGCTGAGCTCTCCCGGACCTCCGTGGTGGGAGCTGATGCTGCCAATACCCCAAGCAGAGAGCAGCAGCAATTAACATTCCTCAAACATAAGAAACTTCTACCTTCTTCAAGATTTAGACCCAGGGACGTGTAGGAGTGGGTTGTGCAGAGCCCACACGTGCCTCAAGCAACGATCCCTAATCCAAAGCAAGACTCCAGCTTCCGATGACAAAGACTGATGACTCAATTCTGATCGTGAATCAAGGATTGCCACAGCTAAGCCACATGATCTTAGACGTGAGTAAACAGCCCACATCATCTCAGCAGCCTGGTAACACAGAAAGATGGAAACACTGAGAGCAATGACAGTATTATTAGTTATTTCAGTGTTTGTCAAGGGATGCAAGACAGGACGGATAATTTATTTTTCCCATTGCTGCTGAGGAAAAGGCATCACTTTTAATCAGTCAACAAGCTGCAGCCGGCAAGGAGTGCTACAACATTCAGATGTTTTTACTAAAATCTCTGCTGACCAGCAATGAGCCCCATGTCCCCAACTGCCTCCTGATGTTTGTCAAATGACTCATTTACAAGAGGCAGCGTCAGCTGCTGCTCAGCATTAGCATCCATGGAAACTACCTGAATTGCTGGGAATGTAGCTCTGCCCATGCTCCCTATTCAAAATGTGATGCTAAACAAGGTCTTGATTTACCTTTCAACAAAAAACCTGGGGTTGGATCCTGAGAAACGGGGTTGGGTCATGTCCTCAGCTCCATTCCCAGAGCTGTCAAGACCCAAAGTCAAGGTTACTTTGCAAGCTTGAAGCAGGAGAATCAGACAGCCCATTACTCCCAATGAACACGTCATTGTACCTGCCCTAATTCTCTTTCAAACAGCTCTGCCTGGTGGGGATAAAGCTTAATTATCTCAGCTATATCAATAACACCTCAAGCTAAGAGTCTAGATTAAAAAATTATCTCTAACAAAAAAAGGTTGTCTTTTTCCTAGCTCTCTCTTTTGGGTTTTCTTTAAACCATGTTGACAGCTGTGGACACATTTCTCAGAAGGAAAAAGGCTTTCTTTTGGCAAAAACTAATATTTGACTGTAGGAAGTTGTAATCATTTATAAGAGAAAGCTTATCAGGTGTACCTAAGAGCTGTTAGGCTTCAAACCTATAATCAGTCCAAAGTAGGAAGAGCTTCTTGATGTCAAGAAACATCCTGTTTACAGAAGGCTTTTGGCAAAATTAGTGTAGTCCCACACTTGGCTTCAGAGCAAACAATCCCAACTAATCAACAGCCCCGCACAATAAGCCTCTCTGTGGTGATGGTTGATTTATTTTCTCTAAACCCTTCACAAATAATTAATTGATCTTCTTTCTTGGTGTCAAACAAGCGAATGACACTTATTTCAGGGAGGTAATGGGTACAGATGTGCTGCCGAGGACAGGACGTGACGCACCGACTCCGACTGGCACGGAAAGGTTCGGTGGAAAGAAGGATTTGCAAGGGCTGCACCAGCAAAAATGGTGCAGTTCAATGGCCTCGAGTTGCACCGAGGGAGGTTCAGGTTGGACATCAGGAAACATTTCTTCACTGAGATTTAAGTTAAGTGATACATTTCACTGAGCATGGTGGTGTTCGGTTGAAGGTTGGACTTGATAATCTTGGAGGTCTTTTCCAACCTTAATGATTCTATGACTCTGTCAATGGCACCTGCAGGAGATCATCTTACACTCCAAATCATGACAGTGTATTGTTGCTGCAGAATATTTCAGTGGGCAGCTAATAATCCACCTCCATGATTCGACTTGACTGCTTGCATCAGTGAGCCCCCAGTATCCAGCTGGTCGACCACAGTGTTTGTATATTTTGCTAACATTTTCCCCCTTTGCTTCTCATGGGCTGGGACAGAATAAAAGCAAAAATATTTCCTTTCCATTAAGCCTTTCATAATTTGGAGGTTGGTCAAGCACCTGGTAATTATTTTCTCATTTAAGATAATCAGTCTTAGGTTTTAGCCTCATGCTTTGAATCATCCTAGATTTTTTTTCCTTGTTTTTTTGGCCATGCTATGCCAGAGCTGTGTCTTTAACACTCCCAACACTCCCAGGCAACTGGTCCTTGGTCTGAGAGGATGTGTGTTCGTATTGTTAAGAACCATGGAAACAGTTATTGAAAAATACTTTGAAATTTGCTTCTGTACTTGTGAGACATCCCCAGTAACAGCCACAAACCAAAAAACCTTGGAGTCAGAAATCCATGTCTGCATTTCCAGGATGTCATGCTAGAAGCTATCAGGCACTATTGTAATGACTCGAGGAGTAATCTGATGCAGGGTGACTTTAAAAAAAAAAAAAAAAATGTTCAGGATGATGCAGAACATTTAAATTGTGATTTGCAGGGTAAGAAATGCATCGACCACTTGGTATTCTCATCATGTCCAAGGCACCTAGTTCAGCTCTTTCTGATAATTTACCGCAGCCAGGCTGAGCCAAGTATTCATTTCACAGACTGCAGAAGGGTTGTTCCTGGTTTAAACCAAGTGTGAATTAGGGGAAAATGAGGCCCTTTACTCCAGTGGCATAATGCAGTCACTGGATCCACACAGCCCATCTCTTTTAATCATTATTTTAATGATTCCAGTATTCCGTCTGCTGCGGCTTGCCCTGAGTGCTAACGAGTGACTTGTACCCTCCGGAGTCTTTCACTCCAAATTGCCTCACGTTTTTACCAACCCTGACAGCTCCAGATAGAAATGTCATAGAATCACAGAATCGCAGAATTGTGTGGGTTGGAAGTCCAACCTAACCAAGATGGGAAACAGCAGAAGAATCAAAGCCTTAACTTTCACAAGCCAAAACAACTTGGATCTTCAGACAATACGAAGATCTTTGGGAAAATAATTCTAATTCATTAATAGAGCAGACATCCCTCTGTCTTCTTGAGAAACAATGCCTTTCTATCCAACACATTCATTGCTATGTCCCATGATATAAAACAGCCTTTGATCCCCAAAAGCCACCTGAAGGTGAGGAGCTCCTTCAACTCTAGCCAGATTATTTTATGATCACGCCCTTAAACAAAGAAAAGCATCCACAAAAAAAATCCCAAACAAAAGAAAAACCAAGAAAACCCAACCATCCCCCCAACCATCCCTGGCTTAAACCACAGAGAAATCATTAAAGATCCATAGGAAAATAATCTCAGCCTGGGTCACTGTGACATCACAGTGACACCATTGCAAAACAGCTTAAGAGCAGCTTTGACTAACACAACTTGAACATCATCCATCCCTCTTGCTTCCATCTGTTGCCTAAGATCTCCAGGGGTAGCCGTTTATCCATATGAAGGGCAGAAGGCCACACAGTTCTTCTGAGCCCCATAGTTTAAATAAATGGAATAATAAATATCCCTCCACACCGATCCCTTACTTCTCTTACACCCAAAGACATCATCACCCCTTCCCTGATTGCACCAGATTGATGGGGAAACTGGCAGTAGGTAACTGAAACAAAGAGCGAAGCTCAAGAGCTTGGTCCTCCATAAATGCAAAAGGGCCTACCAGAGAAGAGGCATCCTCTTCCTTCTAAAAAGTGAATAAAAAAGCTCCAGGCTAAACACAGGCAACTGCTATTGCCCATCACAGAGGTTAGTGTCTGTTTCAAAGGCTGGCAGCGTCTTCCAGAGTCACCCAGGACAGGACGGCCAATTCCCCACCGAGTTTTCAGCATCTGAAAAGATCGAATCCTCAATTTCTGAGCATGTGATGCGGTACATGAAGGTCACATTGCAGTGCGACACAGACCCAATGACACAAAATGTCTAGACTAAGGAAAATTGACAGCCTCCTCCATTTTAAATTTATACCAGATGAAGGGAAACATCAAAGGAGCGCTTTTTAATGGGCTTTTTGGCATGTGGTGCTTTGTTCTTAACAAGTCGGCACCAGCTGCTGTGTCCATAGTGCCAAGTCAGTAACGTTCCTGGCCAGATTCTGGGCTGATGTAGATCATTGTCACCCCTCTGAAGGCAGATATTTCTACTGGTTGACATCAGCTGAAGATTTGGCTCTCTGTGCTTAGCAGGTGCAAGCTAAAGTAAAATCTTGTGTGCCATATTTCATATTTCTCCTGTCTTCACCATCCCTGCTGCTGTACACATTCACAGGCTGGAGAGTTAATTGGCATCAGCTGGAGCTACTCAAGTTTCTATACAATAAATTCCATATTGTAAGGAACAGCTTTCCTCTAATTATATCTTGTTCATCTGTATATATATGTGTATATATATATATATATATATTTACACACACACAAATCTTGTGCTCTGCCTTATTGCAAGGTGACTTTCCCATAAACAGAAGATGAGGTGAGAACACCAGACAGGCCACATTCTTTCACCATAACATTTCAAATACTATTTAATAATTGAAAGTAAATACTACTTATAGTCTTCAGATTTCCTAGTTAGCCCATGCTGATTACCAAGAGTATATATTAGTTTAAAGGTGACCTACAGTATTTTCTTGATTCACAAATATCTCAAGTATCAGGGGCTCTTCAATGTGTGTTTAAAGCACAAATATATTTTTATTTTGCAGGTAGAAGCACCTCAAAGTCCTACAGCACCAGCAGTTCTGATTTTACTGCAGTAAGAGTATGTCTATACATACCTGAGCACTGCATAAAGAAATTAAAATAGCTCTTGAAACAAATTAAAATCTAGTTATTTACCCCTTTGAAAACATGCTGCTGACTTCAGCACTTGTTAATGAAACTCTTGTGTAAGAAGGAAACAAGGCTGTAATCATCTGGGGCCATTCAACACCCCAAAAGCCCAGATCCCATCTCAGTTTTCCCCCTTCACTGACTCGGGTTGTTTTAATTAAGTGAATTATGCTTTCCAGTCACCTGCCATCCTCTTTGGGAAAACGTCGAAGCAACTCCATTACCAGCTCTCTGATCTGTCCTGCTCACTGATGTAAATGTTTTCTTCCCCTCCTGAGCATTTCACTCCCGAGTTCTGCAGAAGGAACACAGGCAATGCAACCCCCCTGCACACCCCGCTGGTTCCCAGTGCCCACAGCTCCTGCTGACCACGGCCATTACAACCATCCCCAGCGTGTGTCATTCACCTCCCACCGCCTCCCACTCATGGAATCACAGAATCATCAAGGTTGGAAAAGACCTTTAGGGCAACTCAGTCCAGCTGCTCCTCCAGCACTGCCAAGGTCACCACTAACCCACTTCCACAAGAGTCACTTCTACACAGCTTTTAAATCCCCCCCGGGATGGGGACTCCACCACCGCCCTGGGCAGCTGTGCCAGGGCTGGACAGCCCTTTGGGTAAAGAAATGTTTTCTATTGTCCAATCTAAACCTCCCCTGGCACAACTTGAGGCCGTTCCCTCTCATCCTGTCCCTTGTTTCCTGGGAGCAGAGCCTG
>VXAY01001424.1:1089541-1149598 GCA_013399855.1 Oxyruncus cristatus | reverse complement strand
GTCCCTTGTTCCCTGGGAGCAGAGCCAGATCTCCCGTGGCTCCCCTCTCCTGTCAGGGAGTTGCAGAGCCAGAAAGTCCCCCCTGAGCCTCCTTTTCTCCAGGCTGAGTCCCCCCAGCTCCCTCAGCTGCTCCTGGTGCTCCAGCCCCTTCCCAGCTCTGTTCCCTTGCCTGGACACGCTCCAGCCCCTCAATGTCTTTTTTTGTCGTGAGGGGCCCAAAACTGTCCCTAGGATTTGAGGCTTGGCCTCACCAGTGTCCAACACAGGGTGACAGTCCCTGCCCTGGTCCTGCTGCCACACCAGTGCTCATACATATCCTATAATTCTAAGGTTTCCATAGGAGTGTGATTCATGAGATGCCTTTTTTTTATCTCCCCCCACCCTCCTTGACCATCTTCTGTATCTCAACATAGAGTTGAGGAAGGCAGCACAGCACCCACCATCCAAACTGGATTTACTCTCCACCTCAGTGGTTATTAACTCTGCACAGCAGTTTTGGGTATGACAACAAAAGAAGAACAAAACTGTAGCTGTTAGCAGAAGCTATTTTGGTTTAAAAAATAGCTGAGGTTTGTGAAGGTGCTCAGGCATCAAGGGGTTTACAGTTATTTAAGCTTAAATAGATAAATTCAGATGTTGGCATTTATAATCTTCCATAGAAAAGTGATGACACTGTTTAATCAAGAGGTCAAAAGGAATTTAAAGTTGTCCCATTTTCTTCTCTTTGCCCCTTTTTAATAATTCAGCATAAAGCCCAGTAGGTAATAGATTGTAAAAGATGGATGGAAAACTAGATATTCATGTGGAATATATACTTCACGAAATGTAAGTGAGAAATTAAGATTTAAAATGTTCCTGTCTTCAGCAGAAACAAGACTGATCTTTTCATTTTAAACTTACCTTGTATTTATGAGACATCAGCTGCAGACAGTGAAGGAAATTGCAGCATTCCCTGAAAAGCAGCGTTAGCAGGTTCTGACAGCTTGTTAAAAGCTGTGACCAAGGGGAGGGTGATGCACATCCATCACCTGTGACAAGGACCCCATGGAGCCTGGCCAGGGTTTCCCCTTGGCCATGCTCTGAGGTGGGTCCTGTGGCTCTCAGTGGGCCACTTCACACGCTCCTCCAGCTGCCCAAGGGATGTAAGTTCTGGTCACTCACTAAAATAAACACATTTAAGTCCCACGACTCTACGTCCTCCCACAGTTCAAGTCTGACTTCATGTGTAACATAGATTTTCCAGCACTTAGAATTCAATTTCTTGCCAGATGATGGATGTGGAGACCCAAAACAACGGAGCCAGTAGAAGATACAGTCCATAGTGATGAAATCACGAGATCATATTCCATCCTTGGGATGCTATAGTGCGAAACATGGCTTTGAACACTGGGTCTGAGAGATCTGGATTTCTACACGTAATTACCATCCATGAGCATAGCCCAAGATTTACATTTCATTAATAATCCTAAAATATCCTTTTCATATGGTGGAAATATATAACTCTGGAGATTACCTGGAGCAGCCTCCTGCTGAAAGCAGGGCCTTAGATTAGGTTATCCAGGCCTGTGTAAAGCCAAGTCTTGAACGCTTGGATTTGAACATGAAATAGTTTGAATAATCCTGTAAGTAGAGTTATCATTACTTTAGTGAAGTCACACAAAAAATTAGGCAAAAGACACTCCAAAGTGGCCATGACTCAACTGGCCCTTCAGGGGACAGCAAACCTGGCCCCAGTACCTGTAAAGCAGGGAAGTATTTGGGTGCTCATTCCAATTCAGATCCTAATAAAGCCGCCTGTACATCCTGGAAACTACATTTACAGATTTCATACACAGAAGTGTAGCCTTGAAAGTAATTTTTCTTTTTTTTTTTTTTTTTTTTTTAGCCACAGTGATGTTATTACCACTTGTATTTCTGCTGGCAGGAAGGTATTGCCTCCAGCTGCAAACCAATATAAACTCCAACTTTCTGGGTCATCAGAAATGTGATGGACAAAGTGCTCTCTACAGTTCCTTGAGCCAATAAGATAACTGTGTTAAAGTACTAACATGGTGTCAAAAGTTGTTTGCTGCCCCTTCGTTGCTAGTTCTTCCTTCTTTTTAAACATTTCGTTTTGCAAACATCTAATTGCATAGACATTTAGCAGATTAAAGCTTAACATGAGGGGATTTGAGCTAGTAAATACTGGAGGAAAAAAATATCCAAAATAATTGGGAATATGCTGTCGTACGCAATTTCTTCCCCAGAAAGTTGGAGTCCCCATCCCTGGAAGGATTCAAAAGCCGTGTGGATGTGGCACTTGGGGACATGGGTTAGTGGTGGCCTTGGCTGTGCCGGGAGATGGTTGGACTTGAAGGCCTTTTCCAACCTTAATGATTCTATGATTAATCTCATATTAATCACTTCTCTACCTCATTTGACCCAGAACTAAAGGGGACTCACTTTTTCATTCATCCCAGCATAAAATCATACCAATTGCCTTTCATTTTAACGAGCAGTGTGGATGTCTCATGTGTTCAAACAGGTTTCTCTTGATCGTCACATTTAATGGTTGATGGCAGCGCAAGAGCTCATTACTTCAGTGATCCTGGGGAGAAAGGCTGTTGTTTTGCAGCATTATTCTGGTTGTTTATACAAATTCACACAGGAAAGTTGTAGTAACCTGATAAACACCTTCTTATATGTTACAAAGGGTTTGAGCAAGAGAAATATATATCTTTACGTGCTACATTATTGCTCACACAAAAGGTGGAAGCAGTTAAAAAGGTAACACTTCCCATGTTTATTTGCACCTATATTCTTGTGTACACAAATGGTGGAAGTCCTTTTTCAGAAACCAGTATTTCTCAGCTTCTTACCTCACTGATTTCCTCCTTTCAGTAAAACTGTGGAACTGTGAGCAGTGTCCCATTTCACTTTCTAATTGCTTCTGTTAAAAGTGATTCTTCCATGGCCACCATGGTATCACCAAGCCCAGGGAAGGCTCAGTGTCATTTTAGTCCTTGTTTCTGTGGTATATCACAGAGACACCTTAGATGGTTTTGAACAAAGCCTTGAATACATAACACTCCCTATGGAAACTTCAGGAGGACATTGTTATTTGAAATTAGGATGTATGCAATGAAAAGCTTAATTTGATGCTGTCATCCCTTCACATTTGTCCCTCCAACCCTTTAGCACCGGTTGGCACCTTCCCTCTCCTGCTTCCCACTGTGCCATCTCCCCCCAGCAACACACAACCTGCATTATGCTTGGAAACACACAGGGATATTTTCTCTCAGGTGCTGCTCCTGCACCTCCATAGCTGCAGGATCAGTGTCATTGATTTCAGGCATGGGAAAGGAAGAGAAGCAGTAACATCAAGGAGTCTGTACCTTGTCCAACCCTCAAGACAAGATGAAGCCTCTCATCTTTCTCTTTTTTTTCCATCTGCACACCAGGAAGATGAAGCTACAGAGGAATCTTAGGAAGCAGCTTATGTTCCTACACTGACCCTTAGATCAAAAAGACCATCTAAGAACAAGGTAATTGCAATTAAATGTAGCCCAAGGTCATGGGATACATGGGGGGTAAGTTTTAATCATCGTGCCTTTGCTAAAAACCAGACTTGCTCATTGACATTCTTCCCATCCACCTTCCCTTCCTGGAAAGTCAATAAACTCAGCTGTGGTTACCCAAGTGTGCTGGAAAACAGCTGCATTGTAAAATGCCCAGTGCAGCAGGAGCTGTACCACGCTGGGCACCAAGCAATCCCCAGGGCACCTCTCCCTTCCCCAGGAGCAGTGCTGCAAAGGAAATGTTACGCTTGCAAAATGCTCGGAAATGTTGGAAACAAATACATTCAAGATTTGCAAACCATTTACCTGGATCCATCAGTTATAAAACCCTGGGCTTGTTACTGTAACCTTCTAAACCAAAAGCTGAAAACAAGACAATATTTGATTGCAAGGAGCACAAAACCGAGCTCAGTGCAATCATCTTCCTAATTTCACACCTTGAAATTCAGCCCTTATTCAAAGAAAGACCTAATTATTTTCAGGGGATAAGCACTTGCATGTTGCTGGGAGAAAAAAAAAATAAATTACAGTAATAAATGGTTAAAAATAGAGGTTTGGTGCAGAAAACACAGGCAGAGTTTTCCCAATCAGCTGATGAGCAGCATGGCAAATATTCATGGCAGTCCTGGAACTGAAAGCTGGGCTGTGCTCTGACTCACTGTGCCTTTGCAGAAACAAGCATTAGTATCATCTGCTCACACAAAATCACTGTGGTGGGTCTGATCCAGCCTGAACCTCTGCTCCACCAGACTGAGGTTTATGGAAATTACTTACCTGGCTCATCACTTGAATTAGGAAGTTGGAGGGAAAACACAGTGTGAGAGCTGCCAGAATGCTCATCTGCTTCCTTCTTTGGTGCTACTACGTTATTATGTCCTCTGGGTATATCCACAAATGCTGGAAGTTCTGAGATAAGGACACTTTGCAAAGGGTATTTGCTACCCAAACAGCCTTCCTTTGTTTTCACTTTATTAATTACCTTATTTTCTGTGAAGTCTGCACTCAAGTCTGATCTGAGTGGAGTCTTGTTTGCTCCTGGGAGCTTTGTTGGAGCTGTCTCCTCCATGGGCTCTCCATTAGCTATGCCATCTACTCCATCTGCTGTTAATCTGGACAAACTGCACTTTATATTGAAGGACAACGTGGATCTATAAGTGTTTTGGCATTTAATTCGAGGTTGGTCAATGCACACATTGAAGGACTTGTCTAAATAATAGACGGTACTTGGGCACCGCTGAGAAACCTGTAGATGGACACATGAGAGGAATGAAGGCGGCCCTTTCTCCATCCCATCACTGCTTTGAAGGCCCACGCCAGTCTCCTTGATCCCAGGGTCTAAAAGCTGCTTTTGTGGCTCTTCACCTAATTTTGGACAAGACTCAGAAACCTTTCCTGGAGAGGCACGTTGGTGTGTGTGGCCTGGTGGAGGACACTGAGGGGGGACAGCAGGGACTCTGCTGGAGGTGGGGGACACAGTGCTGGGGTCCTGCGTAGCCCCAGGGCCACATGCTGGGTCCCCAGAGCCCACAGCCACTCGTCTGGCTGTCACAGTTATGGAGGCAAACCCATTCTGCCGCTTTGGACACCGTTTTTCCTCTGTGTTATGAGAGTCCGATGGTGACTTGGTGTCTTCTAAGGATGCCTGAATCTCCAGTCTGCTGGGAAGTACCAAAAATGCTCTGGTGACCTTGACTGACCCATGGTTAGACAAAGATTGCTCCGTGTGACAAGCACTGGGCTGGGGGATCATGGACTGCATAGGCAAAGCAGGCTGGTTTCCTTTGGATTTATTCCCATCAGTCATCTGTGAAATGATTACTGGTGAAATCAATGCGGTATTTTGTGAAGACAGAAATTCCTGCAAATGAAAAGATTCAAATTATCAACATTATCTATGTGCAACTGTTTCTTATCTACCAGCTATCACACCAGACAGTTTTGTTCAAGATATCTTGTTAACTTTCTGTTCATATTAAATTTTTTTGTCACTTAAGAACACGCGCTCTTGAAATCAGCTCTGAATTGTCTTGGAGGCTTCAATGAAAACCTTATCACTGGTGAAAAAAAAATTAAAGTTTAAATTGTCTATTCCATACTATTATTTTGAGTATTTATTCTGTCGCACAGTTGGGATTTGTAGCTGTTTACAAATGGACGTGGCAAAGGCAAGTGCCAGTTTCAGACTCTAAACCTCTCTTTCATGATGGTCTGCTGGGATTAGAAATGCATTTAAAAATATTATGGGTCATTAGCTGATGGTCCATGTGTGACATCACATGCTGCAGACAACCTGTGGGCACGAGGGTCGTCACAGCTCTGCAACCTCACCAGTTATGAGCATGAAAAAACTTCTCCATGATCCCTCCCACAAAAGTGGCACCTAGGTAAGGGTTCTGGGTACTGTTTTAATTTATTAGTTTCCTCTTGCTTATGATTACTTGGTGATTCCTACCAGTGATATAAAAACATCTATGTCCAAGACTGATTGACAGTGGCCCAGAGATTGACAGCGGCCCAGATTAATTTACCCTCCACGACAGTAAACATCTATCTTGATATTCTATATATATTACTTCGCTTGAGGTGTTAAAGGAGGTGCTTTCATGTTCCAGCTCTCTGACAAAGAGTAAACCTGAGTTTAAAGCCTCCTGCTATTATTATCCACATGGCTGGTCACATAAGTCACATGCAATAAAGCATCTGGCCTAATCTCACTGCTGCTGTAAATTGGCTGATTAGATTGCTCCTGCCCTGTGCTCCCAGATCTTTTGATCCTAATAGAAGTAAAAAACCCAAACACTGAATTGACATGCAGGATCTGAGGATCAGCTCCATAATGAAAGCTCATCCCATGTTTAGGTGCCATTTATTCCTGCTTGTTGTGGGTTCACTCCAGTCCTATCTGGGCATCTCTCAATGCCAGGGCTCAACAAGGGTTTCCCAGAACACAATATTGTTCAAACTATGAGGGTGGCAGTGTTGTGACCTCCCAGGTATCAGGGTCACCCTTGTCAGGGCTTTGGTGCCAGAGTTGGGACACGGCACCAAACCACGTGGGGAGATGATCTTTAAGGACCCTTCCAACCCAATCCTGAGATCCTATGAAAGTGCTCCTGTGTTCCTGTCCTCCGTGCAGGGAAACACCACCAAAACTGGGCTCCTTCGTAACTCTTTGGAAGGAGCTGATTGGGAACCCAAATGGGTAGAAGTAGATCAAGTGTTTATTAATGAGGTGAAATGCCAAATAAATTTTATCAACTCTTTAAACCAGCTGCCTGTGGCTTTGACAATTCGATAATTTCACAGCCCCAGGGAAAGCATTTTCTTCCTTCTCTGTTTCTTTCATGGTTTGTAACAACATTTGCCTCATATTTTCTGCACTTCATTTACTTCTGCCTCCAGGTTTAAGACCTTTGCATGCCTTCCAAAACTCTCGCCTTCCCCAAGGTTTCTACGGGGCACCAAAGAAGAATGTTCCTTGAGAGACTTTATTTTGGATGCATCTCTCATGCTCCAGTAGTTAATTTGACATTTATTCCTTTTGTTAAGGGCTGCACAGATGGATACATCCTGCTAGAGTCCACAGGCCTGTCAAAACCGCTGCTGATTAGCTACAAACTCCTGCACCAATATTTTAAACTATTTACTTTTCCTTTTTCTGCTTGGATATATGTATTATTTCCTCCTCCCAATTTTTGGCAGAGAAATGGATCCTTAAGGTTTGACCAGCTCATCCTTTGCTCGTTGGGAGCTTTCAAGCTTCACTGCACCCTGTGAGAAAAATCCGCACTTACACAAAGTAATTGTGGTGAGCTGAAAACCTCAGGCTTTATCTTGAGAACATCCCAGGCAGAGTGTACTGATATTTGGGATGCCACTTGATTTGGTCTCCCGGGGTGTTTTTAACAACTTCTTTTCCCCGACAAAACATGCAATTTTCCCCCCTGACCAAGAGTGCACAGAATCACAACACTTAGCCATCGTTTTATTTGGCTTTTCTGCTGCCTAAGCTAAGCCTAGCTAAACAAAACCAAGTCCAAACACACTGCTCAGCAATCAGTGACTGTTTTCTAAACCCTCATGCATTCTGCTGACTGCTATCCAAACAGAATTTATTTATTTCACCTTGGTAGAGCTCGATGTTCCCCCCCCAGCACTCCCCTGCTGAAGGCCTGCACATGTCCTGTGACCGTCAGTGCTCCACCGCTTCTGTGACACCCCTGGGGAAAAACACAGAGAAAGGAACATTATTTCCAGTGTTCTGGAGGAGATGAGTTAGAAAATGTGCTTTTAAATGGAGTGCAAGCAGGAGGGAAAGAGCTCCTGTAAATGATCTGGTTGCCCCGGGATCTGTTTCTCCCCCTTCGCAGGAGAGGCACTTGAAACGCCCCTGGGATCCTGTTGCAAGGACGTGGACAGTCTCACAATGTGTTCAGGGCTGATCCAAAGCTCCAATATCTCTGCTTTTGATTTCCATAGCTTCAGGCATGAGTGTGGAGGGACCAGGGAAGATGGGAAATGCAGATTCCAACAAACATCCCTTTTGTGTTGTCTGCAGAACAGGGAGCACAAACCAGCCCAGGAACGGGCTGGACACTGTGAGCTTGATTTCATTTGCACTAAGTCACCTTCACCTTTAAAGAACTGCAGTAATTTCAAGCCATATTCACCAATTCTACTACATCAGAACATTCCTAGTTCAGGGTAACTATTACACCAGTACATCAGCCTCTGCTTTTGTTATTTTTTGTTTTTGTTTTCTGTGAGCTCTACTCTCTCTGCAGCTTTTTACGTGGAGCTAATTTCCATTTAACACACAGGCTGGGCCATTGCAATGATGCATTACGTCTGCTGTCAACTCCTCTGCCAGAAATTACGTTACTTTCTATTTTGTATCAAGCATCCAAAATTAATTTTCATAAGTTCTCCATTTGGACTGAAATATCTTGGCATTCCCGGTTGTTGCTCTACAGCAACATGTCACACCACTGCTATGTGCTTTTGTATTATTTTTCTTTCACCTAGACAGCCTGCCACGGAAGTTTTTTGCTAAGCAGAATTTCAGTTATTTACATATAATATTAACATTATATTAACAAAGGAACATAACTCAGCTCCACTTCAAGAAGTGATTTTTAAAGCATACTCACCGTAACAGGCTTCACAACTTTGTCTCCTTGGGTGAAGGGAGGAGGGGGAAGAAGAGATCAAGAGATCTCCTTCAGTCCCACCACTTGCAGGATGTTTGATGAACCTTTTTTTTTTTTTAATGAAGTACACTAAAATATACTTTAACACTTCACTAGCACAACTCTAAGATGCCTATGGCACTGTGTTTATCCATAGCTGGCATGAAAAAAGAGGTTGGTTTTTGTCATTGAGCAACAGAGAGTCCTGAGCAGCAGAGCAAACAGCTGGACTCATTAGCCACAGTATGGGAAAAAAGAGAATCCAGAAAATAGCCAGAGCAGAGGGCCCACTACATGTTTTTTGGCAAAGAAATAATGCAGAGTTGCAGTCAGCGAACCTGATCTGACGCTGGTAACTGCTGGCACCAAACATGGGCGAGATGCCCTTGGAGCACCTCACCTTATCGTGGCCCACAGAGAGGAGCACAAAAACTGCAAGGGAAAAAAATTCCATCAGGACTCACAAGCAGTGGGATAGGGGTAACTGCTGGGGGAGCCTTGTGGAAAGGTTATTTTCAGTGTGTCAGTACTGTGATGAGTTACATGTGAACACCTTCATGACAAAGAGCTGCTACATGTGCTGTCTTACTCACTTTTTAAAACCACTAAATAGAGAATAACTTGCAGAGAAGGATAAAGAGGAAATTCTTGGATAGAGCTATGACAAGACCTTAAAAAATCCAAAATTTTGATTAAAAAACCCTATCTAATAAAGCAACAAATTTCACTGATTTACCAATATTTTCCTTAAATGCTTTACAGTAAGAAACCCACAGTTGTCTCAGATCAAGCAGGAAATTACAACAGGAGAACATCCACTTGTGAATGTCAACCAGTGCATAAGGAAATCCAGAAGGCTGGCCAGAGATAAATCAGATCCAGACAGGCTTCTTTTACCAGATGGCCTTCCATAAATTTCATTCAAATGTACTTCCACCACAAAAGAGTGACACTACAGGGCCAAAGAAGAACAAGTTGTCAAAGTCCACATTGCAGATTACATATAACAAGTAAATTATTCTCATCAAAGTAATCTCCTATGATTAGCAATAATCTGTAGGTAGAAACTTCCAATTTCCCCCAGCTCTCTTGGAATAGATTGGTTAATTCTTGCTTATCTAACTTTAAAAAGTAGTCGTTTCTGGAGCAGGAAAGGTGGGAATAATTGAGGTGGGAAGAAGAAGAGGAGGAAATACTTGTTTTCTTTGCTAAATCATTCAGAATGGAGTTTTGCATTGTCTTTTGTACCATATCCTGTGCAATGACATTCTCATATTACTATAGGAATCCTATTGTTGGAAAACACTCATACTTTTGGCAAATCATTGGATCTCATTGCTGAGACAGATTAAATGGCATTGGTGGCAAAAGCCACCTATTTTTCCTGATACTATTAAATCTATTCCTGTTAATTCATGTCACCAGAACAAGCAAAGCAAAAAAAAAAACCCTAAACCTTTAAAAAGTGCTTGAATCTGTATTCGAAATGAAGACCCTACAGGGAGGACAAGGCTTTAGTTGAGATGTGTCACATCCCAGGTTTGCAAATTCTCCTTGCTGACAAAACACATTGCACTGGAACTCTTGTTACACAACGGAACGCAAAGTTCAGCTTTTCCCTGGTGCGAAAGCATGAAAGAAATGGCATTTCAAGCACTTTCCATCTCTGTGGGGAGCATGAGAAACTTACTTCTATCCAAGCTGAAATCCCACGGATTTGTTTAACCTCCCCAGACCCGCCCCTTCCCACCACGATCCACCTCCCCAGCTCACACACGGGAGACGAAACGAGGAATGGAGAAGCAACTGCTGGCATGTGACCTTTGTCCTGTTACATCTTCCCTCTTCTTCTTTTTTTTTTTACCCCCTCAAAACACTGTTTGTTGAACCAAGCGATACGCTCCTTGGCAAGGCATCTGGACATCCGGCTCCAGACCAGGGTTTTCCTAATTACGGAGTGCAGCTGGAACCGATTCTCCCAGTCTCTAGTGCCTGGATTTCTGCCTCGGGCCAACTGGCAGCCGGCTCAGATAATGATTCAGAAAAGATGTACTTGTAAATCAGCTTGCTGAAACACAGATCGATTGCAAAGGTGAGGGTGCTGCTGAAAAACAGCGTCCTCCGAATATTTGGCACGCGCGGGACAGCCCGGTGTGGAGCCAGCTGAGGTTTTGTACAAAACTTGAGACACACACACAGAGAAACAGCCCATGGAAAATGCTGGTTTACCAGTGTTTCAGGTGTTTTCTAGACACAGACTGCCCTGCTGGGGGATGTTTTTTGATGATAAACTACCTAAGAGAAGGACATTGAGGTGCTGGAGCATTTCCAGAGAAGGGAACGGAGCTGGGGAAGGGTCTGGAGCACCAGGAGAGGCTGAGGGAGCTGGGGGGGCTCAACCTGGAGAAAAGGAGGCTCAGGGAGGACCTTCTGGCTCTCTGCAACTCTCTGACAGGAGGGGGGAGCCAGGGTGGGAGTCAGGCTCTGCTCCCAGGGAACAAGGGACAGGATGAGAGGAAATGGCCTCAATTTGCATCAGGGGAGGGTTAGATTAGAGTTTAGGGAAAATTTCTTGAGTGAAAGGGTTGTCAAGCATTGGAACAGGCTGCCTGGGGAAGCAGTGGTATCACCATCCCTGGAAGTGTTCAAAAAACCTGGGGACTGGCCCCTGGGGAAATGAGTTAGTGATGGGCTTGGCAGTGCTGGGGGAACAGCTGAACTTGATCTTAGAGGGCTTTTGCAACCTAAACAATTCCATGACTGACACCCAGAGTGACACTGGGCAGAGATGGAATGACCACATACCACTGGCCCTGGCCTCATCTCCAGTTTTTGTCACGAAAGTTGCATATTCCGCTCATTTACTATTCATATGCTGACAAATTTCAAATGTGTGTCAGCACTTCTGGTCTCCTCTGCTCTGCTCCAAGCCCTGCTTGCTCTGCTCTGCTCACGTCCCCCGTCGCAGCTGAGCCACCAGCATCACCTCCCAGTGAACTCCTCCAGAGTCTCCAGGAACCTCCTGCACTTCCCTCAAAACACTGTAAAACAGCACTGCAGAACATAAACACTGTATGAAAAGGGGGAAAACTTCTCCACTTTACAGAAAAATTACCTTTTTGGCTGATCTTAGATGACCAACTATGAGAATGGTGAAGGGAGTTGGGCTCCCTCCCACATCCATGGCAGCCAGGATCCCTACAGCCCCCTAGTCAGCACTGCTGATTACCCAAAAATGCTCAAATTTCCCACTTGGAACATGGGAGTAAAAAGGACACCAATGGCTCGGCTGCAGGGTCAGCCATCAGAGCAACCACTCTGTTAATACAATGCCTTTAACATCATTAAACCTTCTTTTTAAAGCCTTTTCCTCCTTCTGTGCATTATTCCTACTGGAGGAAGTAATTCAGACTTCCTTCTGTTTAAAACATTAGAACCGTTTAAATTTCCTCGTGACTTTTTTAATTCAAATACCTGAGGAAGCCTTGAGGACAAAAGTGTCATCATTAAAGATTCATCATGCTCCCTCTGAGAAAGGGCTGGGAGAGATTATCACTCGCTCCTTCAGATCTGAAGTGAGTCATCCAGAAAAACCATCCGGACGTTTCAGATACACCCGAGATGAAAGCCAAGGCAAAACGAACACCGGAACCAAATCCATGTCTTCTGGTCTTCTTCATGTGTCATAAAGGAGGGATATCATAAAATTGCAGAGACTGCTGTCATCTAAAATAGGACTGAACAGTGAAGCTGAAGTTCACATGCTTGATATTAGAAGCAGAGACAGATGAATGCTGAAAACTCCAACTTTTATCAGAATCCCTGATGATATCAAATCAATTTATAGAGTATCTACCAGCAAACGTTGTGTTTAACTTGTTGGTGGAGACAGTGATGCGTCTCCAGAAAGCCTTGGAACAGACAGAATGGTTTGGGTTGGAAGAGACCTTAAATACCATCTCATTCCACCCCCTGCCATGGGCAGGGACACCTTCCACTAGCCCAGGTTGCTCCAAGCCCCGTCCAACCTGGCCTTGGACACTTCCAGGGATGGGGCAGCCACAGCTTCTCTGAGCAACGAGTCTTGTTGTCCTTCAAGGACATTATCCTGAGCCTTCAGAAGGGATGTTACACTCAAGGAAGAGGGGAGGTGTTGCACAGACAGTGATCCAAAGGCAGCACCCCAGTGAAGACGGGACTGCGAGGGGCAGGGAGGCAGCCCCACAGCCACACGTGGGTTTTACTCCCTTACAGCCCCATAAAAATACACCTGACATTCATCTCTGCAGGATATCACATTTACAACTTTCCTGAAAGACCAGGCAGCAATTTTCACCAAGATGCTTGAGGGAGCACAGGGTGTCACCCAGAGAGCTCAAACACAGCTAAAACCCACACAGTGTGTGCTCATCAGGAGAGGATGACACAGGGACAGTCCCCCAGTCCTCTCAAAGAATCTTTGCTGAACTCATAAAAAGTACCTTACACATCCTTACAATGGGGGTCAAACAACACAGGCTTAAAGAAGGAAAAAGCAGCTGCCAGCTCTTTATTTGAAACCTTCCTTGTCACGAAAAAAGCCAAACCAATACAAACAAGCACTTTGCCACAAAAGAAAGCACTTGAACACAGTGGCACAAAGATGACAGTGTTTTAAGGCAGCTTTGTTGGGAAGGCTTTCAAACCAGAGTTAAGCAAAACAGCCTGAAATCATTTCAGCCTGAACAGGATTCATTATGTAAACAAAATAGAAAAATATTTTTTCTAAGATGTCAGGATGGATTTTCTTCTGTTACGAGTGGCATCGGGAGATTTGATAAGTGAATTATCTTTCCCTGCTCACACACCTTGGAGCTGTGGCTGCTGCCTGCAGAGATGATTACAGGATCCACCATGGAAGGGACAAATGAGTCCTGCTCTGCTATCAAAAAGCCAGAAGTCATAAATCTCTCATTATCCTTGCCATTAGAAGCAAGGTGCCCATCAGGGGGCTGGAAAGAGCACAGGAATTATATCTTCAAGCCCATGCAAAGGAGAAAAAGAAATGTGTTTTCATTATGCATTGCTATCATTCTTTATCTTCAGTTAATAATTTAAAGGGAGGAATCACCCCCAGCAAATCCATCACACACACACAGAGATAAAATTAAGAAAATGCTTTACTGTCTCCCTTTTCTCCTCCAAGTTTTATTTCTTTTTTCTTGTTTAATTTTCAGAGGTGCAGGGAAGAGCACAGTCCGACATGTCTTTAGGCAGCTTAGGCTCACGCTAACAAATCTCAGTCCCTAGAAGCAGTGACTAACTCACTGAACCTTCTAAAGCCCCAACTGTGTGGACGTAGCTCAGGCCAAGGGCTCAAATGGGAGTGCACAGGAAGATTTAACTGGCATAGGTTTGATTTCTTCAGCGTGAACAACATGGGCTGTCCCTGGAGCTCCCTGATGGAGCTCTGCTGGGATCTTTATAAAATGTGGTAGGAGGGGAATGAGGAGCTCAAAAACAGGGCACGGAGGGACGATATCGAGAACTGGGGTGGATCATGAGGGATAATAGTGTTCAACAGTCAAATAATTCTCTTTCATAGTTTGGGGTTTTTTTCAGTAGTTTCATTGCAGAAATGGAAGAGATGCCAGAAATGTCACAGGTTCCTGTGACAGGGAGAGGAAAAACTGGGGACAAGGAGCAAGTCCATCAAACTCCCCAGTGTTGATGAACAAGAGGGGCCTTGAAGCTCCGTGGTTCCTCCGCTTCAGTGGGACTGGCTGCCACCCATCCCTTTGTCCTGCTGAAAGCAATCCGATACTTTCCATACATTTCACCAGGATTCTCTGAGACAGAGTTTCTGTAACTGGGACACAAGGATTTGGCAAAGCAGCCAGAGGCTGTGCACAAGCAGCAACAAAACCCGAATTCTCCTCAGAGCAAGGGAGTCCTCTCTAGGTAAAACTGGGAAATTCTGGTTCCTGTATGAGGTGCTCTCTGCTCACACCAAGGCAAGGGGCAGCACATGGGAGGTGATACCTTTGGTTTCTTGCCAAAGCTCCCATTTCGGGGCCAACCTATTCTTTTGGAAAACTGTTCAAACCAAAAAGTTATTTGGGATTGTTCAAACAAGCCCTTCTGTGGGGTCAGGAATCACAGGAAGGGGTTTTGTCCTGAGGGTGATATTTGGGACCATGTGGGACCAGGCAGATGGATGGCAATCAGAGATGGAGATGACGGGTTGACAGGCTCTGAAAGTGTCCCTAATGTGGCACAGGAGGCAGGAGAGGAGGAAAACCAAGAGCAAGGCGAACTCTGGAGCTCCTTCATGTCAGAGATGCATTAGTGTTAGAAAAATTTGAATAAAACACTTAAATATGAACACTAGATATGCCAGAAGTTTGTACAGAAACGAGAGTAGCCAGGAGATAGAGACAAAGAAAGGAGGCAAGTCCAAGCTAAATCCAAATTTAAATTTTCCAGGTTCCACTTATCTCTAATTTTAAGGCATTCTGAATACAATTCCTGCTTCAGAGCCTTACACTAAGATTCCTTAGTACCTACTCTCACATTATTTGGCTTATTGACCACCAAATATCCTTTCAAAAGAAATGGAACTCACAGAAACATTTCACACACAAGGAGCTGATGGAAGGAGTCCTCCAACCCCCTCAGAGTCCCCTTCCCAGCATGTCATTAAGGTACCCACATTTTAGGGTCCACATCCATTTCTGAAAGTTCAGGAATGTTTGAGATGGCCAGAAAATTCTTAAGTGACTGTAAACACGACAAATACAATGCATAAGCAAGCAAAGGAAAAGCAGGTTTGCAGCCAAAATGTATATTTACAAAGAGTTATTTTGTGCTATTATGTATATTTATGTAAAGGTCACAACCTGCAGAGAATTTGATGGCACAAGTGGATTCTGTAAATGAAAATTCCACCCATGTTACTCAGAACTGGTGGCAATTACAAAATGCACACATTAGCCCTGAGCTGCTTGTGCATAATAAGAAATAAGAGCTCGAGGTAATTGTTTGGCCTCAGGGATTCAATATTTCCTACATTTACCTGCTTCTGAAAGAGCTTAACTTTAAGACGAGAAACTGTAGGAAGGACAAGAGAAAACCTGTGCACTGCCTGTTACGCATTTTACGACTCAATACATGTCCCACTGCAGGGATTTTTTCATGATGCTTTGGCTTAACAATAGTATTTATTGATCCCCCCCACCCCTTTTAATACTCTTAATACAGTGGTGACTCCAGAAAATGATGAGTTCTGCGGGTGCAGATGCTTTTGTCGAGGCATCAAAGCAGTGATTCCAACACACATCTATGTTACTCCCATTTTGTCCCCAAAACAAAGGAACAAGATGTTCACATGAGCCAAACCTGACACTGAACGATTTGTACAACAAAACTAAACTCAGTGGAGCACCAGCCATGCCAAATTTAATAGAGACTTTTCATGTTACTTCTGTACAATAGAAGCATTTTGTTTTGTGTAATACTAGGGGTTATTATTTCTTTCTGGAAAGTCTTTCCCATTAACTGCTGTGATTACAGACATCAGAAACTGCCTGATGATAGGGGATGCTAAAACCAAGTTAAAAAAATCAGCGTTCACAATAGCTAAGATTTAAATAACTATGAAGCCTAAAAAGTTCAGTTTCTAAGTCACTAACTTGATCACAAACAAATGGTTTTGTTTTGCATAATTTAAGAATTCTGTGCAGCTCTCCCTAGTTTATTTGAGTCGCCATTGACTTGCCTCAATTCTAAAGCTAGCAGCTCTTCACACAGCTGAACTTAGTAATTATTCCATCACATAAAACTTTTCGGTTGGTGAATCATTACCTACATTTACCTTTCAAAGGGAAAGTAAAAAAACAAATCTCTATTCATCACATGCCTTTACTGTGCGCCCATGATTTGTTTGAAGTTGGAATTACCCCTTTTGATTTCCATCACAACAGGTTTAGAAACACAGATCACGCCAGAGATTAAAACAAAAACGTTGTCATATGATCATAAAACAGGACATGGTGGATTTGGGGTTTATCACGAGATTCAGCAGAAGATAATTGGCAATTGCCTTTTTTCTTTTCTTCTTTAATCACTCAGGCTTTCAGTTCAGAAATGGAGGTGCAGCAAAGCTCGGGACTGATGATTAAATGTTAAAGCCCTCAAAGCTTTAACTTTGCATCTTTTAAACGCTGGAAAGGTAGAATTTTCAAGCTCTCTCTGGCTGTGGGTGTCACCTGGATGGGAAGGAGCCAGGCTGGGAACTGTCAGCACCCACCAGCCCCACCAGGCTGCTTTTCAAGGAGCACTAACCTGCTGCCTAGCAACCACCAAAACTGATGATTGTTTGTATATTCCATTTCTTGTGCAAGACTAAAAGCTCAGATCCCAAATTATTGCATTCAGCAACATCAGAGCTGTGACTGAGAAGAAAACGCATTTTCCTTTACTTGCTGCAAGTCTTCCTCGTTCTCCAGGGTTGCATTTGTAAAATGTACACGCACCCCCACACCCCCACACTTTGATGCAAGACCAACTGGAAAACTATTTCAATATGTGAATAGTTATTTTCAAAATATTCATCCTTTAGAAGCTACTTCTGTGAACAAAGTCATTCACTTACCTTTACATTTTAATGATGATGTCACTAAGACTGATACAGGAACAAACACAAAGGGCCACGTTCTCCTGGGCCTGAGGATGTTGTATAGCATGACACAGACGTGCTTGCAAAAAACTTGTCCCTGCGTTTTAGCAGTCCTGATTTTTTCCTAATTACTGTTTTGTTTCCTAATTATTATTTACTGCATGTGAAACAATTAAAGAAAAACAAACACCCAGAACAAAAAATCTGACTACCCTTTTGCACTGTGCCCTCTGCTTGGATCAGAAATTTGATTTATGCCCTATCTTTTTTTATGCCCAGCCCCTTTGTGGCCCCTTTGAAAGAACGTGACAGATGAGTTGATAGCTGATCTCCAATGAGCCACGCACGGAAATCAATGGCTTTGTAGAAATGAGAGGCTGCCACAGGGAGGAGTTCACTGAGTTTCCCGTGTTTGATCCATGGACACTCCTACCATCTGGGCAGGACACATCCCTCGTGGTGGGTGCTGCTCCTTGTCCTGGGAGCAGCGAGGAGGGGCAGGGGGCAGATGGAAGAGGGAATGGGCAAGGAGACAGGGCGGGAGGCAGGAGCGCCAGGGTGATATTTGGGTCTTGGCTCATGGGTTCTGTCACAGATTCACAGAATGGGCTGAGTTGGAAGGGACCCACAAGGATCATCAGTACAACTCCTGGCCCTGCACAGGCCTATCCCCAAGAGTCACACCCTGTGCCCCAGAGGATCATCCAAACACTCCTGGAGCTCTGTCAGCCTTGGTGCTGTGCCCACTGCCCTGGGGAGCCTGGTCAGTGCCCAACCACCCTCTGGGGGAAGAACCTTTTCCTGAGATCCAACCTGCCCCTGCCCTGACACAACTCCAGGCCATTCTCTGGGGTCCTGTCCCCGGTCCCCCCACAGCAGAGCTCAGGGCCTGCCCCTCCTCTGCCCCCTCCCAAGGAAGCTGTGACTGCAGTGAGGTCTCCCCTCAGTCTCCTCTTCTCCAGCTGAACACACCAAGTGCCCTCCTGAAATGACCTCTTTCTTCTTAGCCTGCATTTTCAATTTAATATTTTTGCTTTCAGTCTCTAAATAAATACTGAATCTCATGCTAAGATTATGGAAATTAAGGGGCTCAAAGAAAAGTTAAGTGCTGGAGGCCATTCTAATGATGCCGTTACTGCTTGACCCCAGTGCTGTGGTACCTTAGACATAATCATGTACAACATCTGTGCTGTTTAAAGTCACATACCAAATCACTACTAATCACCCTCCTAAATGTGCCTATGATAGGCACAGCACTGGACACCCAGATTTTATCCCAGAGAATACATGGAATAATGCAGTGAGAAGGAATAACTGAACAGCTCAGCGTAACCAAATGCTGAAGTGATCCCCTATCAAAGGCAGAATTAAGTGGCTGTGGATGGTTCCCACCACCCCCACTTTGTTTGTCCTACAGTTGTTCTTTTCCACAACAATCTCTGACCCGGAGCCAGCACATAAACCATTACATAATTTAGCTGCACTCTTCGTCCAGCACTGCTCCCCAAGCCAAATCCTGGCCCTTCTCAGTTTCAGCATTTCCACTGAGTGCTTTGGGACAAGGATTGATCACAAAGGTCTCTTCGGGTCCACCAGTTACAGGAGACAGACTTGGCTGAATGTGCTTTCGAAAACCTCTGCGGTCATTATCAGTATTCTCTCTAACATTAACTGCCATTAAATCCTGCAGCTGGAAGCTGCAAAATGACCTGTAGGACATTCCCAAGCACTTTCAAGCTTAACAAGGAGCATTTTTAGAGCTGCTGGTGACACCAGTGCTCGGGTGGGATGTGACCAGTTGATGATCTGTCTGAAGCCCAGGGCAGTGAACTTTGCTCTGGGAGTGTGCAGAGAGCCACTCTGTACAGCCTGGATGCTTTGGCAGAGAAGAAGCTCAGGTGGAATTTTCTTTTAGGAAAGTTTCAGCTGGAAATTAGGATGTAATATTCTACAGCCTGTCTACACTGCTACAGCCCTCAATTTTGAGGTCTCCACTCTCCATTTAGGGCTGGTTCCCAGCTGAACTCTCGAATGATGCAACACAACTCTCCCCCACCTCACCTTCTCAAAGCCAAGCAAAGGCATCAAAGAAAAATTCCTTGGAATCTGTGGGCATGTTATGGAATAGGCTGTAATTATTAACCTGAGCTCCTTGCAATGGACACACACTGTGCCAGTGGATTAGTCATTGCCAGTCACGTTAACTGAGTTAGTAATTCTTTGTATCAGCAACACAGTGCCCAGTTCTACCAGATTCCTGAATCCTCGTGCAAATACAGCTCCCATCCTTTTCCCCCAGGGTAAGCTCAGGTAACTAACACATCACTGTGGGGACACCCTTCCCGGTGACTCAGCTGCTGGTCCCACACCTTCCCATTTTAGAACAGCGTCCTGGTTGAATTCCCAGCCACAAACCCACTGCAGCTGGTGTGAGAGGCCAGGGAAGTACTTCATTTCCTCCAACTGTGCTGTCCCTCCTTCCAGAAATAACAGCTGCGCTTCCCCTCTGAGCAGCACGTGCCCTTCCTCCTCCTTTCTACAACTACCTCTTCTTTTTCTTCTCATTTTCTTGGACCAATAGGCTTAGGCGGATGTCTTTATTGGATTACCTGAACTTAATTTGGTTAACTTGCAGGGTTTTTTTAGGAAGAGATGGGCTTTTGGCTGTTTCATTTGCTCTGTTTCTAGTTTGTTATGGACCTTTTCTACATCCACTCAGAAAAGTTACCTTGGTGACTTTCATATCCAAAGGGAAAATGGAGAAGAGCCTGGTCTATGCTGGGACACATACAAATGTGTGCTGAGAGCACTCCAAGAGCTGTCCCACCATGAGGAGGAAAACAAGCCAGTTTTGTTTCAAACCATGGGCCATGGAGCTTAGTGATCCTGTATTTTCTTTCCCATTACACTTCCATACAATCTGGATGGTGAGAATGATAAACAGATGTGTACACACAGGGATTGAATCTAGAGAGCACTGCATTATTCAAGAGAATGGAGGAGAAAAGGCCAATATTTACAACAGCAGTATTTACTGTAAATTAAAATCCAACCAATTCCAGCCAACTTGAGAGACAAACTCTGCAGGGATACCTGCAAGGGCATCGGGTTAAAGATTTTGTCCTCCTTAAACAAATTAAAACCCAGGCTTTCAGGATAGTACCTTTTTAAAAAGCAAAAGAAAATCAAAATAGAAGTATGTATATTTTGTGGGTGCTTAGTGAGATAGAAGTTATTTGTGATATTAAAAAAAAAAAAAAAAAGGAAACAAAAATTTCAGCCGCTCATGTTATTTTAAATAAAAGGGCAAAAAAGTTTCTCATACCCTAAACTGAAAGCACCATTTTGGAAGATCAGTCTGCTCTATGTCATATTGATTTAGAACCATTTTATTACTCCAAATGTGTCATTGCATTAGTTAGAGGAATGTTGAGATTAACACCTTGGCCAGAAATTCAATGCTGACAGATATAAAAACGGAGATTTATATATTTCATTCAACATTTAAGGAAAGGTTATTAATTCACAAGCAGGTGGATTTTTCTGATTTATCTATGTTTTTTTATATTTAAATGAAGTACTGAAATGAGCTCAAAATGTTTCTGTACCTTGGGTATACCTTGGCGTTTCTGCCTGTGGTAGCCCTTGTAAGAATACTCGGATTTTCCCTGGATTTCCAAGGTGGAGGGTTTGGGGTTTTGTTGCTGTTTGGGGGAGTTTTTTGTGTTTTAGTTTTGAGTTTTGTCCCCCCAGGGAGCACTGACAGGTTAGCTCCCTGTTGCTTTTCAAAAAGTAGCAGCTAAATCAAGGTGTTATTGACTTCCTTGCAACTAGACAAGGAAAAGTTCCACCATTTCCAAACCTTATTCTTCCCAGCCTCTTCTTTCCTACCAAAGCTTCCAATTAGCGGTTACTTATTGGCAGAGCTGGATGAAGATCTTGTATAAACTAAACCCAAATTATTCACGCTCGGATTCCTGGCATGAACTCCTCCTTTTGGGAGCCAACCCCAAGGTTAGCTCCACCAGGCTGGGTCAAAACTACTAGAGGAAGAAGCAGGGAGGAGAGGTTACGTGGTGTGAAGTAGAGCTGTAACAAAATGCAGTATTTCCCTGCCTGAAGAGTTCCCAATACCTATGCCTACAGCAGGTTATGATAACAGCCTCTGCTTTGTGTGCAGAAATAAACAGCTTTGTGTTCCTGACCTCTAGCACATGTAGCCATGAAATCAGAGTGCAATTGTAGTTATTTGCTGCTTTTTAGATATTCATTTCTCTTCCCTGGTGCTTAAAAGGGCTGGCTGAAGGCAGTTTATACGAGATTAGGCTTCCAACACCTTCATGCATTACAGACTCCAAAGGCATTTTTTCCCCTCGCAGAAGGTGAAAGTGTTGAGTCATTTCTTTTAAAGATCTGATGGGGGTTATTGCTCATAAAATGAAAGAGGCAGCGCTCAAAGCAGGGCTAAGTGAGGCACAGAGTCCAGCTGCAGCTCCCACATCCTCCCGGGACTCAGGGCCCGGCTTCCCTCCCTCGCTCTGCTCACCCTTCCCTGGCTTAAACCAGCCAGGCACCACCAGCTCATCCCACATCATAACGTGCATTAACAAGGGCTCATTGGATGGAACCGCATGCCAGGAATAATTAGGGTTTAAAATGCAAGAGCCTGGCAGGAAGGGATTGTCATTTGTGAAGCCAGTCCGTTTAATGGAGAAATAACCCGTGTTTTACAGGAGCGGATAATTTGGCAGTTACAGTCTCAGGGGCTCAGAGACATAAAATACAACCTCATCAATGTGTAAGATTAGGAGTAATTAGCCCCTATATGGTAAAGTCATCAGTTGGAAACTCGACTCTGTCTGGGGACTTTTTGTAATGATGCCTCAGGGACAAGTGAGATGGGACCTCTGACTTCCGTGATTTGGAAGGGACTGAGACCTAATTAAATCTGCAAAGATGCGGTAACTGCATTAAAAGGGATTTTTAAATATGAAGCATATTCCCTTTCACTAAACAAACTAGGTATAATACACCCTGGAACAGGGAGAGAATTAATCAAAAGACACTGAGCCAACAGCTGCTGGGAGGCTGCCAAATGGAAGATGATACAGGATTATCCAGAATTGAAGAACATTTATTTATAAGAATTGAAGAATATTTGTAAGAATTGAAGAATATTTGTAAGAATTGAAGCATATTTGTAAGAATTGAAGAATGTCTAATTTTTTTTTTTTTTTAAGGATAAGGTTTTATTTCACAGTGGTGAAAATCAAACACATCACGCCCATCGTAAATCCAAGAGAGTATGTATGGCCTTTTTAAAATCTGTTTCTCTAAATCCGTAACTTATAATAAACACTGATTGCTTTACATAAATAAAAGCTAATTCCCTTGCAAAAATAATACATAATTTACTTTTTCACTCATTACAAAAAAACCCCACTCTTGCATAAAGGGGATACACTGAGCTATTATATTTCTGCTACTGAGTTCCATAAAGCACTTCACATCTTTCATTTCCTTTAAAAGGTTTGGCTCTTTGTACTGGAGAAATGAAGGGCTTTAAGTGATCTTCTCAGCAATGATTGCCTCATTTAAATGATCTATCTTCTCCCAAGCCAAAAAAACCCCATCCCTGGATGTTATTAATATTTTTCTACCATAACTCTACACTCTGCACCGTGTCAATGCAGAGCTGGATCATCAAAGCCTGGAAGTTAAGAGGAAAAGTATTTTAAGGGCATGAACTGAGAGGGGACCAACAGAAACATACTGATGGCAAAGAGAAAAAAGTACTGAGATGACACATGTAAGTTCACACACTTCATCTTGCTGCTTAAAAAGGAATAATTAAAATGGCATCAAACTCACGTCTAGGCAGGTCACTGCTGGAAGAGTTTGCCATCTGCCCAAAACCTTCAATGCAACTTTTTTCTAAAGTCTTAGAAGCAATTTGATCTTTGCATGTATGATGGTGGTGGGGTGATATTTTTAATTTATTTGTTCCATAAAAGAACCCCCTTCAGCCATTCCAGAGTCAATTCAGTGTTATTTATACTGAAGTTATCCAGCATTTGGGATTGCCTGTGGAGCTGGGAACTCGAATCCTTATTTCAGCTGAACTTGGTGAAAGGATATCAAACCAAACCAATGAATACATTGTCCCAGACAACACAGCCACAGCCAACTGCACAGCTAAAACCATGTTATTAACATGAATACCAAGACAATTCACTCAAGAAAAGGCACCTCATACAAACCAGTTTGCCCATAAAATGAAAGAGGTCACTATGTCACCTCACTGGGGATATGGTTTTGATATTAATCATTCAGAGACTGAATGATAGAATGATAAACTTGTTTGGGTTGGAAAGGACCTTAAAGCTCATTCAGTCCCCCCCCTCGCCATGGGCAGGGACCCCTTCCACTATCCCAGGTTGCTCCAAGCTCCGTCCAACCTGGCCTTGGACACTTCCAGGGATGGGGCAGCCACAGTTTCTCTGGGCAACCTGTGCAGAGTAACTCAAACACTCCCATGGGCTGTGAAAATGAATCCCCCATCATAAGCATTGATAAATGGATTAGTGCTCTGCTTTCATTACATGGTTTCTCCACTGCACCATTTGGTCAGTGCAGTTCCACCAGCAGCTATATGGAAAAATTCTTTGCAAGAAAAGGAAATATAACCAGTTACTCTGTTTTCAGTAGAAGAGCATGATGAGCTTGATAGCCAGTCAATCACTGTGAGAAAAATCAACAGCAATCTAAATGCTCTGGTATTTCGAGCCTTCAAGTGACCTTTCAAGAGGATTTCAGTTTGAAAATACAATATGAGGAAAAGCTCTGATTGCAGGACTCGTCTTATATCCAAAGCCTTTGCTAAATGTCTCTTGCTAGAAATGTAAAATAAACAGCAGTGGGGATCAAAGGCAGGGAAAAATGAATGAAAGTAAAGGTGGACTGGTGCTTCCAGGGATGGGGCAGCCACAGTTTTGTCTTCGTATTATGTGTGTTGGAAATATTTGTCTTCGATTATGTGTGTTGGAAATATCCCTCAGCTTTCAGGAGGAGATCAATCTCTCCCCAGGTAGTCAGACAAACTGGGAAAGACATGGTGGATACAGGAAGAAACCAAGAAACACTGTCACAGAAAAAAACAATCCCAATAGCACAGTCCCTGTGCCGGAAAATGCAATGGAGAGTAGGAAAATAGAGAAGTTTTCTGGGAAAACCCTGGAGAATAAGGAGGAGGCTGCAAAGAAAGCCCTGGCCCATCTACATCAGAATAGAACAGCACAGTTAATGCTTTTAAAGTTGAGAGAGTTTTCTTGGATGGTTTTTTTTTCATGGATTTTTATGGTTTTTTTCCCCCAACTAAAAGCTGAAGAAAAGTTGGTTATAAAAGCCTCCGTATTTTTGGACAGAGTGGAGAGAGAAAATCTCAGGTTAGAAAAAAAAAAAAATAATTTGAAAGAACAGTGAAGACAAGGAAAGCTGCATTTGTACCTGGAGCAAAAAAATAGCAACCGAAGCAATACAGTGTGTGAGTTCAAGTAAGAATATATAGCATAGAAGTGCTGAGTAATCCAGAATGCCAGCTTAATTTGGAAAAAAAGGGATATTGATATCACAGGCATCTCAAAAATACAATGGGATTAAGATACATCAGTGCACAATATAAAAAAAATAAACTCAGTATAAATTATATGGAAATGACAGAAGACCAAGTTAACAAAGGAGCACAGCCAAGAACCAAGGAAAATATACAGTAAACCAGGAAAATAAATAAAATACGTCAGTGCCTCCAAATCTCCTTAAACTCAGTTTGCATCCTAAAACAGCAGAACCATACTAAGAACCAATATATTCCTAGAATGGCCCAGAAAAGGGAACATTAGTGCAAAATACTGGTACTAAGTAAGTTGGGACTTGTCAGCAAAAGTCAAAAGAAAGGGAATATGGTAGAGATGGACAAGAAAAACAAAACTCTTCAAAAGATGCACAGGAAGGGATGTGGGAATGTTACAAGACAATTTTTCTGCACAACATGTAATGAAATTGTGAACCTGAATGACCAGAATGAGGATAAGGCTGTAACTGGATCCTTGCTCTGGCCCGGTGCTGTTATTGTGCTCCCATCACTATACAAAAGACACTGTGGGCATCCTTTAGAAATATTTAGGAAAATAAGACCTTAAGAAATAATGCAAAGATGGATTTGGAGGTCGGGTTTGTTGTTGTCTTGGGAGTTTGGGGTGAGATTTTGTTTGTTTGTTTGGGTTTTTTAATTTGCTTTTTTTGCAGACCACAGGTACACAGTTAATGGTGGACTACAAGTATTCATGAATGTGAGCAACTGCAGTGTTTTACCATGAGAGGACACAACTTGGAGATCATAAAATCACAGAATGTTTTGTGTTGGAAGGGACCTTAAAACCCAACCAGTTCCACCCCCTGCCGTGGGCAGGGACACCTTCCAACACCCTGTCCAACCTGGCCTTGAACAACCCCCTTTTTACATAAAGACAATTTTAAAGAAAATTCTACCCTTCCCACAGAGTAAATTGATCCAATAACTCCATTACACAATTATTTATAATGTATAAATCACAAAAAAAAAATCCAACAAAAAAACCCCCACCCACAACAGAAGGAGTTCAGAGCTGCAGTTCTCTTTGATGTATATTTACAGAGGAATTCTATAAATTAACAAAGCAGAAACAAGTTTAGAGGTCCCCCCTCACACTTACTGATGCCAAAACAACATACACCGGGCTGAAGAAGAAACCTCTGCTCTAAGATGAAAGGTAAGCTGCTTATTGAAACACAAAGCAGCAAGTCAAGGCTTTTGCCCATCCCGTATTCTGGGATAACAGTCTAGAGAGCAAGGTCAGAAGTTTAATATTCCTATTGATGTTAGGAAACAGTGACAGATTTATTGTAAAGATTTGTCAGCAACAGCAGTGAGGTCACAGTGCCCCAATACCCAGAAAATGGTCATCTACCTGTAACCCCATTACAGCTGCAGGATAAACATTCTCTTACCCAACCCTTGGGCTTGAGAAAACATGTATTTACCTTATAAAGCTGTAATTCTGCATCAATATTCAGCTAATTGGAGGTTTCCTGTCATTAATTTAGATAATATCCATTCATCTCACATAAATAGCTTCTAGCAGCTTCTTTAATTTAACCTTGCTTTTAGCCTTCTTTTTTTCCTGTCACACAACCAGTAATTCAGTGCTCACAAATGACCTCCCGTGCCACGGTCATGCCAAAACAATCAATGGTAGGGATTTCATAAAACAGATTAAATTCTACAGCACTGGCTTTGGTGAATCAGGAGAATTTGTTCCTTTTAGCTGCTCAAAGTTAATCTTTGATCTTTGGCTGAGTGCACTGCACTGGAAAGAGTAAACTGGGGACAGATTGTATTTTTGTAATATATTTTTGTTACTCATGTGGCTGAAATGGAAATAGAGCCATAGCATCCATGGCAGTAAAGCTGACTTTTAAAGGTTTTAGCCTCTTATCTCAATACTTAAAATACTTAAAATAATATGTGAGGAGAAACTTCCCATGACAAAGTGTTTCTGTATAAATTTTGAGATTATTACATTATACTATAATGATTAGACTTTCTACCTGGTGTCACATCAGATCAGAATGAGGCAGAGCTGAGGATAATGTTCCCACAAAGATTTAGAGGTGGCAAATGATTCCAAAGTAAAAAATTACCTCCATCACAGCAAATCACATAACATGTTTTGTTCAACACTAAATTATTATTCACCATTTAAATTAAGGATTGCAAGGGAAATTCATTCTGAGCCTTTTCCATTTCCCTCATACTCACAATTTGGCTAATGAACCAAGAAACCAATTAGTGAAACATCTCAATTTATAGCAGGTTGAGGTAATCCTTAGCCAGGGCACAGTTAAAAATCCTGCACTGTGAAAAGATGACTTTTCATCTTCAGAAACAGTGCTGGGGAGTTAATGAGCCCTCTTGAAACAGAGCATCAGTGATGCCATTTGTGGCTGCCCCATCCCTGGAAGTGTCCAAGGCCAGGTTGGAGCAGCCTGGGCTAGTAGAAGGTGTCCCTGCCCATGGCAGGGGGGTGGAATGAGATGAGCCTTAAGGTCTCTTCCAACCCAAACCATCCCATATTTCTATGATTCTTCGCAGATTTTATGATCCCCAGCTCAAACCCACTCCTTCTTAACATGTGTCTCAGGCAGTTTCTCTAATTATACATAAATGGCTCGTTAAAAGGATAAAGAAACAGGAGATGGACTCTAGATCTGAGATTCAGAAGTGTATTTTCCCCGTTCCCAGAACAAACCCATTAGTCAGGTGGGGCAGGGAAAACAACAGAGGGTTCATAGGATGAAAGAAAGCACATAAAGGAATAGGGAAGGCAATCCACTGCTCACAGGAGTTCTTTCCTCGAGGAGCTGCTCATGCATTTAGGACAACAAAAAGTACTTTATTAAAGTACATTAAAATATAAGAGCCAGCAAATGCAGCCCAGACATTCCCTCTGCTGTTGTCAAACCAGAGGAGGTAACACGGAATACAGCCTTGTTTGCTAAACCCTATTTCTTCCATGAGGTTTCCATCCCATTGCCACCTGTATTTTAACATTGTGTTGTCACCCTTAGTTAAACCGATTAAATAGATATATTTTGTCCTGGAGAGGATTTGTGCACAAGTGCCAGACATGAATCAACCGCTTCTTCCTCTATTAGACTGTGTCAAATCCTTACATCCTTACCCAGGACCCTAAAATATTTCCCATCTCCCAGCTTCCCTACCATTTCTCTCTTACCTCAATCCTTGACATCCCGAAGTCAAATCCATTCCCACCCCTCCAGGCATCAGCCCAAGTGCAACTAACTGGGGTGTCTCAGAGGGGGAGACACCTGAGCTGGAAGAGGGGCAGAGTCATAGGAATATGGCAGGGATCTCTAAAAGCTATGGAATTTTTTGGAAGTACTGCCTGAATGGAGGTATTTCTCTCCTGCAGCTCAGTTCAGCACTTCTACAAGTCATCTGGGAACAACCCATCCCACATTCCAGTAGCTCTATGTGTGCACTTCACAGTTTCCCAGGTTTAGAGGAGTCTCATTTCAACAGGAGAGCACTTGCAGAGATGATCCTCTGCTGATACCCTTTCTGGCAATCAGGCTGTGCAATCCCAGCTGGAAAAGCAGAGAAGCAGGAGAAGGGAAGCACTTACACGGGAAGTGGAGCCTGCCTGACCCATCTGAGCGTCAGGGTTGGACACAATTCAGGAGTTGTGCACATACACACTCAGATCACTACAAACAGCAAGTGCAAGAAATAATTGGAGCTACTCAGACGTTGTTGAGCTGCAATCAACTAATCGCTCAGGAGAGAAACCAGGAGCCACGAACAGCTAAATGTAAACATCTTCTCAGCACATGAGAGCAGGGAAAAAAGGAAAACAAGGATTAGGCTGCGTAAGGAACAGAATCCATTATGGAAAGTACAGCAGCAATAACATAATCTAGTGGTGTCCTAAAGTATCGTGTCTAGTACTGATTTGCGTCTGTGAAATTTCAAGAGGACCTAAGTTGATTAGGTGTATTTGTTATTTTAAGCCTTTATGTGCTAGGTACTCCTATAGCAACAAGTTGGGAATGGCCAACAGGCATGGGAAGCTTGTTCTTTAAACTCAGTGCATCAATAACCACAATTCTGCTGAAAAAAATATTTAATTCAAAATGCAACGAAGAGTTCATCTGAGGCTTGGGCTCAGTTTGATGCTGGGTGGTAGAAGTCCAGCCTCTCCCTTTTCCTTAGAATACTAAAGAAAAAGGAGAATGAACTTGACTTTATGTACAGCAGTGTTAATTTATGAGAAGCATGAGACAGTAATTGAGCCAGGAGCAGAAGTGGAAGTCTCCTGTGACAGCCTGTAATTGTCAGAGCTCCGGTTAAATGCAGCAGACACGGATTCAAGCAATATTTTGAATGCCTGGATGTACCCGTATCAAACCTGGCCTCCAGACCTCTGGAGATCTGCTTCTCACTGCAGTTTGGTCCTTCCACTTTAATTCGGAAAACATTACCCATACAGCTTTCTGGTTATTTCTCCACTTTATGCTGAAAATATCTCACATAGAAGTGCACAAAAAATTCCATCCCCTTAGCAACTGGGGGACTCCTGCTTGAAGCAGTGATGGGAAAGATGGGGCCCTGGGAATGTTAGAGGCAAGCAAGGGTTCTGTGGGTGTGAAATTGTTGGCAATTATGTCTGATCGCTGGCTGCACATGTTTTTGCTGAATGTGTTCAGACTTACTGTGGAAATTGGCCTGAAGAATTACTGAATTCTGGAAACCCTGATTAAAATAAATGGCGTTCAAGACACTTGTACTGCAGAGAGACTCCGGAGTCCAGGGAGAGCTCTGTATGAGCAGGATGTGTCAGACACCAGAACAATGAATTAAAGAAAGGAATCAGCTCAGGAAATATTATTGCCAGTTTCTGAAAACAAGCCGAAAGGCAGTTGCTACCTGAGCAGCACAAAGGGGAAGAGAAAGCACATGGGAAGTAATAAAATGGGGTTTGGATGTAAGAGGCAGAGCGGCTCACTGAAGATCCCAACAGAACAGGAGCACAGGTGATTAAGACTAGATCACTCCATGACCATCTAGGCTGGGAGGGTTGGAAAGACAGTCCCAGTACGTGAGAAAACCCCCCTTCCTCACTCTTCCCTTATCTGCCTCTCCCAGACCCAGGGCAGGACTTCATTTCCCAGCCTGTAAAACGCAGGCAGCAGCCCAGGTCTCCTCTCAGCTCACTGAGCTGTTCCTCAGGTTTCTCCCTGCTGGCCCTTTCTGACCTTTCTGCTTCCCAAGCTCCTGGAAGGAGCCACCGAAACAGCTCTTTCACTTTCCACAAGCCTATCAACCCTGCATTCAGCCCTGTTCCCTTGGAGGCTTCCACAGGCCTTCCCAGAGCAGTCCTGTTCAATCAGGAAGAGGTTTGCAGGGAATGACACAATTTAGGAGTCAGACTTGCCCCAAAGAGGCACTGCAGGAATCATAGAATCCCAGAATGGGTTTGGATGGAAGGGACCTTAAAGACCAACTCATTCCACCCCCCTGCCATGGGCAGGGACACCTTCCACTAGCCCAGTGCTCCAGGAGCCATGGTCCTGTCCTGCTGCATCCCTTGCTCCCTGTACCAGCCCCACAGGGTGAAAGCAGCACTGGAAATGCAAGTGGGGGCCCTTCTCACAACCCCACATGGGCCCTGAGCAAGAAAATCCCCCCCTGGTTTTATGGAAGAGGGCTCAGAGACCCCTTCACAAGCCCTTTTATCTTTCCACCGGCGAGAGAAAAGGGACCTGCAGTGGTGTTTGGCTCCCGCATCCTCCTCCCACGTACAATAACCAAGCCAGCCCACATTTCCCACAGGACAGAAGTACATGAAAGCTATTTCTAATAACTCAGCTGCTGGTGGAAGGCTTTGTGTGCCGCTGAGGGAGGTTTTGGCTGTGGGCAGGATGGCAGCACAGAAATTGTCATCAACCACTCAGAGGGGAGTCAAGAGACCAATGCAAAACTCGGTCTCCTGCCTCCACAGAGGACGCAAAAAGATGAAACTTTATCTAATGGTCTCGTGGTGCCACTGTGAATGTAGATATCAAGGAGACATAAGCGTGGTTGTATCAGGGATGACTCCCTGGGCCATGGCTGAATGTTGTGTTTAAGGCACATCTTCAGCCCTCTGGTTGAGGAACAGGTCGTTTTCCCAAACATAAAAGTACTTCCCCTTTGAGCACAGAAGCATTTCTCTGCTACCTTACCCATAAACGTTTGGATTAAGCTGCTGTTCTAAAATGTTTCTAGGTAATATCATGACAGTTTCCTTTAAAGAGTGTTATTTCAGGGCTAAACTGCTGGCTTGTATTCCAAAATCTCAGCTACAAGGTTCCAGATTTTGGAGGGTCTTCAGGATTAATGTGCTGAATTTCTGCATCTCACACACTCCTATCCTTTTTTCATTCATCCTGCTACGAGGCATTTCTCCAAGAAGCTGGTTTTCCTTCCTGCTCTCTGTATCTCTGGCAGAAAGTGCATTGGAGTTAACTAATTAAATACAGTTGTACCGTACATCGAATATCAGTAATAATATCAGGCAGTAACGTTATGTCCGCTGTGAGAACAGGTTGCAAAAACATCATACCTGTCATACATCACTGGGATAATGACTTGATGCATCTGTGCTGTTAAATCCTTCCTTGGCAGTGACTAGCAAGAAACAGGGTCTGGCAAGTATCTGTGGGAAAGAGGATCCTGCAATGGTGAAGGCAGGGATCCTCCTCCATGGGCTGTCCTTCCCTGGGTTTCTCCCAGCCCCGTGACCGAAATCTATCCCAGAATTTCGACATCTAATCTTACCAATCCTAAACCTGCTTACGTTTTTATATATGCTTTTATTTTTTTCCCCCCCTCCCAAAGGATCCCCAAGTCCTTCACAAGCTACAATTGCAGAATGATTAAAATTAAAGCCTTTCTCGAGTTTAGCTTTAATTCGGGTAGAATCCATTTCATTGGAGACATGTCGATAACTTGCCTTCACTACTCATTTCAGGGAGTAAAAAAGGGAGATCTTAGCTAAGAAGAGCTGCAAAATATCCACTGATAGAGGAATCTGTGAGATGCTCAAGATGCTGTGCATGTAGCCAGTGTTTCTCCTCAAGTGCAGAGAAATAAATAAAGATATTTTTTTTGTGAATAAAGATCACAACACTCTTTTGGAGCGTGTTAAGCCCAATACTCTACTCATCAAGCTGTGATCTCTACCATACATATAACACCTACAGCTCTCAATGACCCACTTGCCTTCTAATGTCCACAGTTCCCAAAAAACAATGAAAAGTAGCATGAAATGTACTAGTAGTAATGAAAGAAAATTACTAGTAGTAATGAAGAGAGGCAAAAAATATTAAGTATAATAATAAAAATGTAAGTATAATAATAGATATACAGAACTCCTAGAGATAGGCTCCTTTAAATTGTCAGTGCCCATGGCCAGGTTCACTTGGGCACTGGGGGATGCAAACACAAGATTCACATCCATCTCCATTAATATTTTTAGTCAAAGGTTAAAGAACAGTAAAACAAACTAAGCTGCCAGAGAAAATACATATTAGCATTTAGATTAACAGTTATTATCTCCGTTTCCCATCACCAGACAACAGTGAAATGTGAGAAGATGGTTTTAGATATTTTTTCAGAGAGGTTAAGGGGTCCCTGAATTCAAAGGGCTGGGAAACACTGGCCTGTGAGATAAGTGGCTCTGGTCCTGGCATGTGCTGTGTATCCTCAATACATCTGGACTCCAGTTGGAATTAAAATTCATATTGCAGCAGCAATTAAAAGACAGAAGTAGGTCATGAGCTGTTGTTCAAGGCAATATGCAGAGAGAAAAAGAAGACTGAAAGAGGAAAAAAGGGAGAAAAAAAACCTGAAGCGAGGCAGCATTTGCCTTAAAAAAAAATTCAGCCTTGAGAAATTCTGAAATAAAAGATAAGACCAGGAGGATAAAATAGGGAAGTAAGAGTTTGGGTTATTTAGCTATGGGCTCACCAAGCAAAGGGTGTTGCCACTAGGCAGTTCTCAGGCTGCATAATGACATCAACTCTTTTATTCCATATAGGAAGGATTGCACAGGAAATCCATCCTCAGCGCCCTCTCTGCATATCACACCCAGTGCCACAATGCACGTTGTAGTATCCACATCCAATTCCCGACAAAGAAAGTGAGAAGGAAATCCCATTTCTTCTGTTCCTGTTTTAAAAATGGAGATATTTTGTGCAGTTACCTGCAGGCTGGCACAGACCCTCCCTGCAGACAAGCTCCTCTGCTTTTGCAGTACTGCACAGTATCTCTTACGAAGGTCAGGAATTTACTGGGTGTCTCATTTTTATTCAGTCACTTGAGCAAAAAAGATGGTTGAACAAAATTTTAGCAAAGTGAAAACCAGCCACATAACATTGCTTAAACCTTGTTTTCAGTATAATTTACCCTTAAAGGTGACCTGTTAACAAAAACTTACTACACACACAGGAAAGTACCCCCTTCCTCTAAGACTTTGCAGAGGAACTTTGCCTGTTAAAGTTTGATATTACTGCAAAAAAAAAAATTTAAAATAACTTTAAATGCTCCTCCTCAGCACTCAAAAAGCAGCAGTTGGTGGCTTCAGAAGACACAGCAGGCAGAGGAGTGTAGAGAGCACGTCTCTGTGTGCGGCCATGGGCTGTGCCTTGCCCTCCTTTCCCATGGGAACTCCCAAGCCAAGCCGTGCCAGGTATCTTCTCAATCTTCCCAGAAGTTTTGTACTCGACCTCCCAACTTTATTTTACATGTTTGCATCTCTAAGAGACACCAGAAGTCTAAATCAATGGAAGCATAAAAATAAATGTAATCCATTAAACTCAAATGGACTTGAAAGACAAGCCCAGAGGTGCTCCAGAGCACCCACAAAGACCTCCAAGATCATTGAGTCCAACCTTTGACCAACCCTAACCCTGTCAAAGAGAGGTGAGAGGATGTCATGTCAGTGATAACAGAAAACACCTCTTTCATATGTAGTTTGTATGCACAAAGAAACCCAACCCAGGCTGCTCCACATGGCTGCACACGTGATTTTTGATACCACAAGGAGCTGAACCCTTCTAGAGCATATTTTGGCCAAATTTTAAGGACTTCTGAATAAATTTGCATGAAGATATTACTCAGCCAGTGTTACCTTCTGCTCTGTCTTCTGTTGCTAAAAACACTTCACTTTTTCCTTATGTTTATCCTGTGCTTTACTACAGACACAAGGGCAATTGCATTCACAATCTCTTGAGTAAATCTTCCAGAAGATGGCAAAAGTAATTGGCAATAATTTCATCACTGTTTACTGTATGTTTGCTCTGCACCATTATGCGCTCTGTCCCTCATAAATCCTGCACTGATGGTCTTGAATCATCAGGAGAGGTTTGTATAAAGGCAGCAAAGACATTTTCAGTTGTTTGATACATCCCTATGTAGGAACCTAATTATGAATGGTGGTAACACACCATCAACGAGATAAAATGCTCAAAGAGAGCTGTTTATCCTTTGCATAAAGGTGAGGAAGGATAATCTGTGTTCAAAATAGTGGTCATTGCATATTCCTGACAATAGTTTCCCAAAATTTTCCCAGCTGCTCCCAGTGGAGTGTCAGGTGTGTGACTGACATGTTACACCATCACAGGACTGGGATTAATGAGCATTGCACATCTGATATGAGGCATGTTTGAGCCTGGGACCACACACAGAGAAAGGTTTGAGTGTGTTCTCTGCTCAGCTCTCCCTCTCTGGAGAGATACAGAGGCAGAAATGTCTCAAGAAACAAGAGCAATGTTTCAACACCCTGGAAACCTGCCCTGGGGGGATATTGGTGTGGGTTGTGCTGGAACACCAACAGGGTAAGGACTGTTACTAACTCTGCTCCTCCAGGCCTGGCTGCTCTCAGACTGGGATTTACAGCAAAGGAACACATGGAGAACCAGTAAAAACCTTTATTGTAAGAATATGCATTGCAGTTTTAGCTGTGCAACATGTACAGTCACAGCAGCTCAGCTTTCCCACTTGAAATCACAGAATCATTGAGGTTGGAAAAGACCCCCAAGATCATCAAGTCCACCCTATGCCCGATCACCCAGCTCATCACCCAGCCCAGAACACTGAGTGCCATGTCCAGTCATTCCCTGCACACCTCCAGGGATGGGGACTCCACCACCTCCCTGGGCATTCCTAGTGGCTGAAGCCACCAGGAAGCTGCTAATAAGGCTGTAATTAAGGTAGTTGTGTTGGTTTAATCTTGTGTTAAAGACCAGAGTCATCCACAACATCTTGTGGTTCCCTTCTGCTGTGACTGTGCCCTGGTCACACACATGGCACTGCTGTCCCCAAGGTCCTACACACAGCCAGCATTGCAATTCCCATGGGACACATCTTCCTCTCCATAGCCAGTGTCCACACCATGCTGTGTTAGGTGGAGTTTGCCACGTGGCTGAGACCTGGGGGACCAGTCAAGTCAGTGGTAGATGTTCCCAGGGCCACACTCCCAGACCTTGCTCAGTCCAGACCCTGTGCAGGCTGCACCCCAGCCTTTCTAGTCCTGCTTTCTCTGCCACAGTTTCTCAGCTGCAAAACAACAGCCAGAATATTTCCTCTACCTGGACTTTAAAACTTACCTTTTATTTTGTGTAGTATTCGGATTTAGACCTGAATGTTGGTATTGTTTCAAATATCTTCTAACCACTCTTTATGCAACTTTTGCAGTGGGAATTCCGAACCTACGTCTGCGCTGGTGCAGCAAAGAGCATCCACCACAGCAACACCCACAGCTAGGCAGAACAGCCACGGTCCACTCCTGGTGTGTCACCTACCCCAAAGAGCAGCAAAATACATCAACATTCCTTTGGGAATGCTGTCAAACCAAGAAAAACCTGTTCTCACCATCCCTTCCAACATGCACACCCAGAAATCTGCTCTCACAGAGATTCTAAGCTGTGGAAATAGCAGAGACTATGCATCCCCCTGCCTTGTGTGGGAAGCAGGGAGACATGAGCATCCTCTAATCTTGGAACTAATCAGGTTGGAAAAGACCTCTGAGATCATCCAGTCCAACCTTCAACCAAATACCACCAACCCTAATCCCAATGAAGAGACACATGAGAATGTCATGTCAGCGATCACAGAAAACACCTCTTACATACCCCCCCACACACACCCCAACTCAAGCTGCTCTACATCACTGCACACATGATTTTTTGTGCCAAATGAGCACATTTTGGCCAAGTTTTAAAGACTTTTTGATAAATTTGCACGAACAGCCACCCCTAAAATTCACAAAAGGTAGTAAAATTTAAAATGGGCACTTGACCTCTGCCCCGTGCCAGAGGGAGATCTTTAAACAAAAACAGCTGCATGTGGATTTTTTTAATACAATTCAACGAAGGAGAATGGATGGATAAAAAAGTGCCCTCCAAACTGTGGTTATAAAATTCAAGTTGATGCACAACCAACGCTTGTGGGATTCTCTAAGGATTAGGAACTGACCACATGGGCAGGGTTCAGGGGACAGAAGAGGACTTGCCTGGAGAGACTTAATGTTCCTGCTGGGATCCTGTATGGAGTAAGAGAAAGGAAATCCTGCTGCCAAGGACCACTCCAGTCTCTCCCTGGCAGCAGCTGCCAGTCTGACATTCCAGCCTCTTGGCAATAGGGACATTTTACTGCCTCCAGCACCCTCCTGTCCCTGAGAGCCAGGTAGCCTCAGCACTAAAACTGTTCCTGTATCCTATCTCTGTGCAAATTTTCAAATATAAACCACCAAAATCTTTGCCACGTAACAACGCCGATGAAAGAAAATCAGCTCGTTCTTGATATCCCCGGTGCAACCAACAAAAAGCCAAAAGGGCACTTAATACCAACTTCCCTTACGTTTTTGATACCATCTGGAACCATTGCATTTTTACTTCCCTTCTATTTTGACCCCTCCAGGGTGCACACAAGGGGATATTCCACCACAGGAAGCATCTTAACACAGCAAGGACTGCAAAGGGTGACATCCATATCCACACCACCACTGCTGGCATCAGCACAAGCACAGCTCCACGGCTTGCAGAGCACCATGAGCAGTTCATGACTATTTATACTTCCCAACCCCATTGTGCTGAAAGCTTTTAAGTAATTAGTTTCCCTCATTAACAGATGCACTGCCTGTGGAAGGGCACGCAGGTGCTCCCAAGCCCCATCCTGGATTACAGGGCAGCAGGACACGGTCTGGGAGGGGGGAGCTCAGAAATGCTGACCACAAACCATAACAGCAGTAAAAATATTCGCAGGACATTACCACAAACCCCATGTATTGAAGTCAGATGAACAGTATTTATCAACATCACCTCTAAGAGATATTTAAGAGCTATCGGGTGTCACAAAAGTTTTTTTGCTAAAGTTGCAAAAAAAAAAAACCCTAAAAAAAGCAAAGTTTATAAATCTCATGGACAAAAAAGTGATTTGCAAATGTGGTCAACAGGGTGAGCAGTGCTATTCCACAGCTCTAATAAAACACGTGGGCTTTGTACCTTCTCCCTGACACATCTAATCCATTATTCCATTTTTCTCTTTCATACTTTCAGAGGCAAACCGGACATTTGGTAAAGTCTAATTTAATATTATCACTAATGCATTCAAACACATCACTAAAAGCCACGCTGCTAAAATTGCACTGCAGACAAAACCAGGTAAAACACTGTTATCTCCCTGGAAAAGCTGGGCCTTGTGCTGCAGCACCCGCTGATGGGAGGCTATTCAAAGCAACAGGATTACTCCCATGATTAAGGAGTGCAGGATTACATCCATTGTTTGCATATCTCCTGTTGTTTACATATCCCTATTTTCACCTCCTGGATTGTTTGTTTTTTTCCCCCCCCCCTTAAAACACAGGGCATTTAATTACTGTCAGCACTAGATATCATTATGCTGTACTTCTATCCCTTCAAAATTTTGGCTGGTTTTTGGATGCCAAATAAAATGCCTTTGTGATCAAAACAAAGAAAATAAAGCAGAAGCAGCAGAATTTGGACTATGCAATTAAAATCAAATAAAAAAGAGAGAGAGCCTTGTTATCCACAATCAAGACTCATTCATGATTCACTTCACGTTCATGCTCCCACCCATGGCCTCTGCTCTGGGGAGCTGATTGTTTTTATATCAATTTTTTAATTGTGCCAAGTACTGAGTTACCTGGGAGCTCCCAGGCACTGCTGACAATATCCCCACTAGAAAATAACAGACCTCAGACCACTGAAACAAATAACACAGGTAGGTTTGCTGATAACGATTAATAAAGCAAAAGACTTCAAAGTTTTTCACTTTGTAAAAAAGTGGTGAAACTTCCTTTAGTTCATCACTGCCATACCCTTGACATACAAAATATATCTCCTTCCTATCCCTAGGAAAACCATGTTACCAAAGTTTTTCCACTATTTTATGACACAACAGAACATTTAATTCATGGTAAGGATTTAAGGTCTCAGTTCCTGTTCCCAAACCAGTAAGAAATATATTTAACTGAATAAAGAGCAAAATTACAAGTTTCACTTCCAACGGGGAACTGACATTTTTTATGGAAAATAAAACTCCTTTCAGATTCTTGGATGTGACACTGAATTCCATTAGTCTCAGTTTGGAAAAAATCGGACTTGGAACATTAATATATTTTGTTTTAGTAGCGTGCTACGAGCATTTGAAAATTTAATTAGTACAAGACAATTTAAGAAGGCTTGATCATAACTTTTGTGTCAGCTCTGTAGGTACCGCTTACATACTTCCTAGTGTTAAAAATAAAGGTATTTCCTGCCTTTCTAGGCTTCCTTAAGTCACTTTAAAATCAGAAAGAATGTTTAGAAAGACGTGTGAAAAAAAAAAAGAGTTTACAGCAGGCTCAGGAAACATCACAAGTTGCACCAACTTACCGAAACAAGCAGTTTTCTCCCAGGAAGCGAAGTTTATGGTCAGGTACATCTGAGTTACAAAGGACCGCGTTTCCCGGGTCCGATCCGCGCAGGGCTTAACCTGGAAATCCAGCCGGGCGTGTCGGGCACAGCGGGGTTGCGGAGCTGCTCCCTCTCCCGAAGGCATCCCGGGCTCTCCAGGGACATGGGATGGGGACAGCCGCCACTTGTTGCAGCGGTGACAGGGAAAGCCAGGACGTGCCAGCTCGGGCTGCGAGAGGGCATGAATAATTCACCCTCCCGCAGCAACGCGCTGCTCTGGCAGCTCCAATGGAGCAATTCATCCCAGCCTTTGTCTCCGGGGAAAAAAAAAAAACCTCGCTGGACTAACAAGGGTTATCTGCGATGATAAAAACCTGGGCCTGCTGATTTATTTAGTCTGATAGGGGAGAATTTGTATCCCTAAATGCACGGAATATAAATGCGGCTGTGCCTCCTCAACCTGTTTGGCTGCAGCAACAATATCTGCCTAAGGCACATGAATGTTTCATTTTCCCCACTTAAATATTGAACTGGGCTCCCTGCTTCCAAGTGCTTCCCGAGCAAAGTTAAGAGGAAATCTCCAAGTGCACGCATATTTCTGCAATGACCTCTTGGACTTTTAAAAAGCTAAGACCTGGCTTCCAAAATATTCCTGTTTTCACTAGGAGACAGGGAGAAAAAAAAAAAAAGCTACAGTGAAAGCCAGCAAATTCATAATTCACTTTGAAAAATAGCCGTACAGTGAAGCATTATTTTTAAAAGGTTTTCAAGGTGATATTTTGATTTTTATTGCACGTATTTTAAATAATCAGCAGTAGCACTATTGTTTTCCTCAGCATTTGTCTGCAAATCTACAATAACCGAAAACAATAACAATAAAATAATCTTCCTTCTGGTTAGTTGATCACAAAACTAATAATTGAACACAATGAAGGATTTTTAAGCAGTTATATAAGGCATTATAAACAAAGATTTATATAATTTTATCTGGTACTGCCAACAGCAGCACTAGAATATTGTATTTTGATCTTCATGTTCTAAACAAAGTTGTAGGATAGAGTTATTTGAACTCAGTAAGGGAAAAAAAGTCCTAAAAATATGTCATTCAAGCTGGTTTGCTGTCAGAAAAGATATTGAGAGTTAACTGGATTACAGTGCACCAAGGGCTTTACAAGGAGAAAATACCTCAGACAGAAGTACTTTTGAGGTACACACATTTTTGGAGACACAGATTACCTACTACAAAAATCTCCTGAGTACACCAGTGACCTCTACATTTCTGAGATACCGTCCTAGAAAATATGCCTTTGCCAAACAAACAGCAAAAAAAAAAAGGATTGGACTCAGAACTTAAGATGCAGAGAACATAAGGACAAATACCTTTAAATCCCTTTAGCTCTGTGTTGTGTTCATGGGGTTCATTGAAGTTTCCAGCACGTACCTTCCTATCAGGTGCATGGAGCGATTTTAGTAATCTCTAAATCAAAAAAATTTGCCATGATTTCAAGATTTCACCCAGAGAACCATTACACTGTAATGCAAATGAGGCTGATGAATGTTTCATGGCAGACTTCAAAATGTTTGCTGCTGAGCCTTTCTAGAACAACCCAGGTGGATGCACTTTTCCTCCCACCTTTTTCTCATTATTCCAGTTAGGACAAGAAAGAAAAACAACTTGGGGCACAAGGACATGAAATAATTTGATTTTGCCCGAGAACTTAAAAGTAAAGTTTATTTCTGCCTCTGATATTCTGACTCTAGACTGGTTTAGACTGAGAAAAACACAGGTTTAATTGGTGTGTGATGTAGGTGGGACTGAGTGACTTTCAAGACTTTGATCACCAGCTTAAAATTGCAGCAGGGACAGAAGCATTTGTGATTATCTGCGAGACTTTGGCACAAACCAGGATCTGCTGTTTCCTCCAGATTGCAGGGGCAGTAGGGTTTCGAGGTGGTGATTACAGAGATCACTACTGAGGTCACCCCCTCCTATGGTGGGCTTGTAACAACAGCCAACAAATATGTTTTCACCTGCACTAAATGTTGGAAATGTCCTTTAGGATATGTGCAGCTTTAAAGGAAAGGTTATGCTGAAAGGGAGGAGATATCCAGGCAGATATTGGCCAACTCAGCCCTTGGAAACATTTCCCGGCAGGATGCACCGAGACGGAATTTGCTCCTCGCTCTGTCCATGTAATGATATCTCTGGCTGCAGCTGGCAAGGGGATTATGCAGGTTAATATCAGCAGAACAGCTTCAGCAGGGAAGCTGGCATGTCCTGCCACTCCTCCAGAGGTCTCCAGGTGGATGGTGAACAGGAACGAGTGCAGGAGGTACAGGGAAGGACAGGGAAGAGCTGTCTAGTGATGCTATGAGAGTTTTGCCTGCAAAAAAAAATTGATTGACACCGTTGTAGCTCAGACTCCCTATTCAGACAATGTCACATATGCAAGTCAGTGACAAATTATGCTTGACTGTGCTTGAAAGCTACAGAAATGTTGAGTAGCACGAGCAGGAAGATGGGGCTCCTATCCGTTGCCATCAAAATATCATCTTTTACTGCTGTTGACAGTTTAATAGCTACTTCTGTATGTTGGAGAGCATTGTGAAGTACTGCCACTATATTATTAACCTTGGCTGGAGCTCTCCTGCAAATGCAGAGCAAAAATCCACACAAATGGAGCTTCTGAAAACCCTTTAATCTTAAAGGTGTGCTGTTCTCAACATGAATAGGATCTCTCTAATTGCATTTCAGGAGGACCCAACAACAGCTTAACCCCTGATTACGTTATCATATGTTTTCTGAGATCATAAAATCATTAAGGTTGGAAAAGACATCTAAAACCATTGAGTCCAACCATTAACCCAGCACTGCCAGTCCCTCCACTAAACCATGTCCCCTCAGCACCACATTTTGAACCTTCCAGGGACAAATTGATTCTATTCCATTTAAAACATCCAGATGATGAATTTCCATTCAAATCAAGCATTTTTAATTCATCCATTTTTCCTCCAGGCAGCTGAGATGGGATGTGAATATGGGGCAGCTATGCAGCCTCCTGCTGACCTGTAGTGCTCCAGTGGTGACTCCCAGAGCTCCATCCTTTAGGAAATCTCCACTGCTCATGAGAAAAAATGCCTTTGTGCAAAGTTGCATCCATGTATGTAATTGCTTGAAATCATCCCTGGGATACCCTAAGCTGCACCAGACCCTGGAAATGGTTTGCACAGCCCCAATCTGTCACAGTTCAAAGCAGATGTCTAAGATATCACAGAGCTTCACCATATTGTGGAGCTGGGGAGGGACAGGGTGACTGTGTGACTATGGAAAAGACTTGGGAATCAGGAGATTGGAGTGTGACTGTCTGTTGATACCTTTAAATTAGCTATCACTGTAGTATCTGGTTTCCGTCAGGGTACTACAGGAAATCAGTGAGTTGCATCTCGGAGGTTGGTGAATCGATTCCCAGCTCTGCCCAGGGGCTGACCCTTCCCTCTTGGCTGTCTCTCAGCTTGTCACCTCAGTTATTTGGCTTTTCTTTCTTCTTGTTCCTTGGCACCATTGGCAGGCCCTGTGTTCCCTGCTGAGGGACCTATCCACAGCTGCCACCTCCCCGAGGTGGCTGAGCTGGCTTTGGGATGAGACTCTTATCATTTGCCCTCTGTACTCAGCACTGCTGATGCCTCACCTTCAATCCTGTCCCCAGGTTTGGGCCCCTCATGACAAAAAAAGACAGTGAGGAGCTGGAACGGAGCTGGGGAAGGGTCTGGAGCAGCAGGAGTGGCTGAGGGAGCTTGGGGGGCTCAGCCTGGAGAAAAGGAGGCTCGGGGGGACCTTCTCATTCTCTGCAACTCCCTGACAAGAGGGTGGAGCTGGGGGTGGGGTTGGTCTGTTCTCCCAGGAAACAAGCAACAGGAGAAGAGGGAATGGCCTCAAGCTGCACCAGGGGATGTTCAGGTTGAATGTCAAGAAGAATTTCTTCTTGGAAAGGGTGTTCAGGCATTGGAAGGAGCTGCCCAGGGAGGTGGTGGAGTCCCCATCCCTGCAGGTGTCCAAGGAAGGACTGGCCGTGGCGCTCAGTGCTCTGGCCTGGGTGATAAGGTGGGGGGATCAGACACAGGTCGGATTTAATGGTCTTGGAGGTCTTTTCCAACCTTAATAATTCTGTGGTTCTGAGACACCAAATTTTGGCTTTTCTGGCACGTGGGAGCAGGAGGGGCAATGCTTCAGGAGGACCCAGGACAACACCATTAACCAGCCCTGAGTGCTGTGGCAATGGGGTGGCAGACTTGCCAGAGCCAGGGTTACACATTCTGCTGTCTCATTATTCCCCATCTGGATTTTTTTTTTTGAAGTACCAGAAAAACAAAGCGTTACAAAAACATCAAGCTGTGAAAAGAGAAGTCAAAAGCCAGGAAATTCCAAGTTAATGCTGACTTCTTAACTCACATCATTAACTCAGAGCCATGCCTGAAGTCTGGGCAGCAGCCTGAGCTCAGCTCTTGCTGGTATGTGTACCCAGCTGAGGAGTCACACATCTGAGGGGAACAGAGCTGAATTAAGAGACTGGATGCCACCGAATGGAGGAAAAAGAGGGGCAATCAAGAGGCAGATTTCTGAGAAATTAGGCTGGGGAAGGGAGGTGAGAGAGGGGAGAAGCTCATTCTGGAGAAGAAAAAGAAAAATTAAAGGACGCTGACAAATGAGGAATCCGAGAGTGATGAGCTGAAAGGTGGGCAGGGAAAGACAGGTACCCAGACGGGGAGTGTAGGGAATAACTGTGACAAAGAAAAGACAAGAGGGAATGAGAGGAGGGAGACTTGGATTGGGCTCTGGTATCGGTCTGGCACAAGGATGGGGACTGCAGTGGAAAGGGAAGGAGAACAGTGGTCTCTCAGAGAGGAAGAAATGCAATTAGGGCTGGGAGAGACTGAAGAAGAAAAATCAAGAGGGGGAAAAAAGCTCCTGTCTGGTGGCAGTGGACAGAAGAGTCAGGGCACACTAGACTTGCTCCTCTTTTGTAGGCAGAACAGGATTCCCAGTCTCCATTCCTCTCCCTGCCCAAGGCACGCTGCATATTGATCGTGCTGGCTCAGTCCTGCCCTTAATTCCTGCTTATTATTTCAGAAATTCAAATGATACACAAGGAATAGGGACTAAAACAGTCATTAAGGCTGCAAATGAAAAACCCCAGAGTAAGAAAATTCTAAAGAAAACTGAGGATGGAAGGTTTTTGCTAACCCTGTGATAGAAATATAAATATATATTATATATATATTGCTCTTCTGTTCAAGATCTTAAAGCATTTTGGCTCTTTGAAAATACACACAGCTGGATACTTACATTTAATTAAATAGTTTTAAAGATAATGACTACAGCAGCTTCAGCATAATTCACAGTTAAAAGCAATGAAACCCAAAATTCAAAACTGCTCTTACTCAAATATCTACCATCAGGAACAGCCTCTATAGTTCTCGATGAAATGGGAGCCATAAAACTACATTCCAGAGTTTACAGTTGCAATAAGTGCAGATTTATGGGCAATAAGAAGTGTCTATGTGTACCTTCTTGTGCCTCTCATTTATTAGGCCAAAGCTGAGACATCCCCAAAAAAGTCTTTAATTAGTTCAAGCACTTAATTTAACAAAACAAGCAGTTTAAACAAATATAAACCACAATTCTCCAGCCACCATGTGCAGGAAACAACTCTGATTTTTGCAAGATTAATAAAGTCACAGGTGATTTTATAAGGACCTAATTAAAGCATGATTTAAAACGAAGAGCAAGGATGGGTTTTTTGCATCAGCACTGAATCAAGGGAAAGAAAATATTCTGTTAATAAATACCACAGTACTGTTTTTTGTAGAATTCCTCTATGTTTGTAATGTGTATGAAGACACTTTGCTTATAAAGACATGCAATAAAAACACTTGTGTAATTTTTCCCTTGAGTAAACAGGAACATATTTTCTGTTCCATCATGTAATCCAGGAATTAAAGAAGAACAGTGCAATGATGAGAGAAAATTGAACTTAGAAAGTTGGGAAAAAGTACTGAGAGGGGGACTGAGGGGATAGATTGCTGGCTCGCATTTCAGATGCATTACAGAAAGCAACTAAATATTTATATGGACTGTAATTAACTTTTCCCCCCTATAGTAAGAACATGACATTGCAAAATGCTGAGCATGTTCAACAACACAGAAATCAGTGGGAAACGCAGAGGCTCAGATTTTTCCTCGATACAAGTCAGAGCCCTTTTGGCTGCAACCCAGTATTGGATCTCTAAAAAGCTCCCTTTGTCACAGGCAGGGGTTTTCAAGAGATGAACATGGGCTCAGAATTCCCATTGGTGGACCCAACTAGGAATCCTAAGCTCCCACAGCCTTTTGCAGCCACAGAATCACGGGATGGTCTGGGTTGGAAGGGACTCTAAAGCTCATCTTGTTGCAAAGCTCTGCCATGGGCAGGGACACTTCCACCAGACCAGGCTGCTGAAATTTCTTTACTTATCAGTAGACAATACAGAAACTGGATTAATTGTAAAAGAAGAAGGGAGTGACACTGCAATTTTTCCAAATCACCAAGAAAACGTGGGCAGCAAGTGTCTCTCTGATAAACATTCTACAGCAACAGGGAGACAAACTGGGTATTATTTGTCCTTCACAATGTTGTAGCAATTTTTCCCCCAGTGGTTTCTTCTCATCATTATTCATCACATTACTTCTCTAAACTTCCCTTAGGTACCGTTCTGTGAAAATCATTATATTAAGAATATAAATAGTGATTGGTGATTTCAAATAATTTTTTTGCGTGGATTTTAAAATTCTAAGCGTTGCTGAAGTATTTGCTGCAGTTAGGAAGTTCTTTCCCAAAGGTCTGCTACAACACAGGTGAAATCTTGGCTCTTTGAGAGGCAATAGGAGACCTACATGCACCTTTTCAGGTGACCAGACTACCAGAAGCCTTATTTGCCCCCTTTTAATGCCATTCACTCATTACTCAGATATGAGGGATATCTTTCAGACCTCCGCGATGTCCATCCCTAAGGGCCCACATTCATTGTTTAATATTTACTGAATAAATAATTAATCATAGAATCATGGAATGGTTTGGGTTGGAAGGGATGTTAAAGACAATCCCATTCCACCCCCTGCCATGGGAGGGACACCTTCCCCTATCCCAGGTTGCTCCAAGCCCCGTCCAACCTGGCCTTGGACACTTCCAGGGATGGAGCAGGCACAGTTTCTCTGGGCAAGCACCACCTCAGCTAAAAAGATTTTAAGGCTGGTGGTCGACAAGAGCAAGGGAAGTTGCAGTTGCCTTCAGCTGCAGAGGTAGGACCTTGAGAGACACACACCCAGGTCCTCTTCTGATGTCCACCACAGAGACCCAGTGGAACTGCTGGTGTGGAACAAGGAATGAGGTAGGGTGTCTCACATCAAATTTACTGTAAACTGTGCTGAAGGACAATGTCATATTCAAGGTAAGAGAGAGAAACAAGAGAATTTGTTTACTAAGAAAAAGCTTTTGCTTTTTTGACTCATTTTTGTTTCTCACAATAAAGAGACTCATAAATTCATGTGCCAAGTATCTAAACTGAGAGTGCCCCTGTAATAGCCTTTTTCCTCAAATATTTATCTCCCAAGCATTTTTAACATTTAAACATTAGCTATTTAATTGCTAACAAGCTATTTGATATTAATTGGGCTCAAGCAGTAAAATAGAAATGTATTCTGTAACTGGCTGTACTGTCCATTACTCCTGACTGGCAGGGCTGCTGGACTGGGGTTGTATCCTCAGCACTGTATCACCAACAGTTTATCCAAATAATTTAATGAGAATAAAGAGTGGGAGATGAAGTTATGAGCTCTTACGTAGATGCAACCATTTAATATTGCCTTTGCTTCCCAGAAGCAACATTATCCAAGTTTATCAGAGAATCGCAGAATGGTTTGGGTTGGAAGGGACCTTAAAGTTTATCTAATTCCAGCCCCCAAAGAAGAGAGAGGCCCTACAATCACTTTGTGTCATTTGGTGTAAGCTCTGCTGGAGTTAAAGTCAAATTCTGTGCTTTATCCTGCACAATATTTCTGAGGTCTTTCTTAGGCAACAAATTGTATGAGTTTTGCTTCTTAACTGCACATTGCAAAGTGCTCCTATTGGTCTTGATTAACCTCTGTCGTGGGCTATTAGAAATCTCTCTGTGACCCTGACAAATCCCAAACCACCTCACTTACAACCATCCGTCTTCATAGATAATTTTTCTGGCTCATTGCTCCAGCAGAATGAATTCCCTGCTCGCAGCCCTGTGCTGGCTGCTCTTCCCTGCTGCTTCAAACACAAGCCATCACGGGGAGGCTGATCCCGGCCTCTGCTCCACCAGTGGCACAGCCCTGGCTGCTGCAGAGTCATACCTTTCTCTTTGGAACTGAATTTCATGCCAGGCTTAATGGACTGAAACAATTCCCCCTCTCAGAATCTAAAAGGAGACCTGATTTTCCTCTTTCCTCAGGGGTCACCTCTGTTGTCACTCCTGCAGAAAATAAAACAACAAACACCTCAATAATGGTAAAGGAACCGAAGTCCTGGGGCAGCCCTTGTGATCCTCACAGTAACCTTGTATTTCTGTCGAGTTTTGTGAGAGTCACCCATGTTTTCCCAGCTTTTACCTCAACAGTAAATTCTCTGGCACTGCTACATTTCAGTCCCTGTTCAGTGCCTGCCTTGATGAGCTGGGATGCCTGGCCAGTGCTGCAAGACAGATGGGACTGTGACTCTCAGCTTGGCAGCCACACCAAAATAAATAGATCATTCCAGACAGGATTAACTTGATGTTTTCCCTTTCGTATTTTCAGGGGTTCATTCAGGACTCTCAGAGGTCAGCAAAAGAAAAAAAAGAAAAAAAAAAAAAAAAGGTGGTACACACAAATTAGTAGCAAACCTTTATAATATCTATAAAACGTCTCAGTTATGTTTAGTAAAATATCACAGTTCACAGGGTTCTGAGGTAACCCCAGTGGGAGGGGACTCCAGAGGGCTTAGGGTTAACCCCTGCCTCCTCTCCAGAGTCAGACGTGGCTGCTCCCAGCAGCCCTTCAAACCCCCAAGGATGGGGATGGCACAGCCTCCTGGAGAGCCCACCCTGCAGCTCCTCTGCCCTCCATCCTGGTAAACCCACAGACCCAGCTGCTCTGCTCAGAAACACAGAGATCTGCAGCCTGAGAGGCTGCACTGATCTCTAACACAAACCTACATAATTAAAAATAAAAAAGAAGAGGACAAAAAACATTCTGTTTGCCCACTACAACTTTGGAATTGCCCAGATAATGTAATAGCAATAGATCACAACCTTGGAATTACCTCTGCTGATGAGTTCTCCCATTCCAGCTTAAACCCAGAAATGATTATTTTTTTCCAAATAAGATTATGAAAACGCAGATGCTGCCACGAAGCATCAGAGCAAGCCCAGGACTGCACTCTCACCTCTGAGCACCATTTCCTGCTGCTGAACCATTTCTTTGTGTCTCAGTGGAGCAGATGGAAAATCTCCCATCAGCTGCTGAAGGTACAAGCCCTGTATCATCTCTGCTTTCCTGTGGGAATTTCTGAGGCTCCCAAGGTGTGCAGGCTTTGATTACTTTGTCGTCTGCGGCAACTGGGTCTTACATAAAAGGAATTTACAGGCACAGTAACCTGCTTGACCTGCAACAACGAGCAACAAGAAGCAATTTCATTGTGCAGTGTATGGGGTTGCACACCTTCCCTTTGGGCACTTCCCAATTCAGGTAAGTAAATTAATTCCCAGGTACAAACTTACAAAGGGCTCACTTCACTGCTCGGTGCCTCGCTGCCTGATTTTCTAAGAAATTCACGACCTTCGTAAATAATTTGAAAGGGGAAAACGAACTGGGAGATGACAGGAGTTTTTTTGGCTGCAGATGTTGCTGGGAATGGTGTTTTTCTTCTGTAGAGGTCACGTTAATGGAAGATCTCTAGAAAGTCCAAACTTAAAAAGGTCAACAAGGTTGATGGCTCCAGTTATGTGCAGGAACACGGGAAAACATGGCACTGAGAAGGATAACATGAATGTTATCCCCATCTCTAAGTTGTAGGTGACTGCATTTTAATTTTTGTCTATGGTAAAGCACACGGAAACACCTTCTGCAGAAATTATGGGCAGAGGGATCTGCTATCTTAAGAAACTGTGCTGTGATTCCGTCTTCAAATTCTGCTGCACTTAAAAGAAAATTATTAAATGTCAGGAAAGGAAGGAACTCATATTTCACAGGAGTCGGTCCACGGATTGTGTCCGCTCAGATCAATATGGGAAGACACTCCTGGTCCAGAGGCCCTGACAGCTCATTCTCACAGGGATGTACATTTTTAATGGACATTTGCAGCGTACATTTTCTTTGGGACAAAGTTCATGCCAGGTTGTCACATGAAAGGCTGATGGACCATTCAAGAGAGAAATATATATCAGAGGGCTAAGTGTGAGATATTTTTATATATAAATACATATTACAAAATATATATAATTGCATAAATGCATAAAGGGTGAGATAAATATACATAACACACCAGTTCTGAAAACTTCAGGTTGATTAAATATTTTAATTTAATTGCATGCCAACAAAATAACTTGCAGCCTTGGAAAAAGACAGCTGCAAGCTTCTGTCTGTGGGTTGTGAGCCTGCTGCACATGGGGTTGGAAAGCTAAAGGGGGATCAGATCTGGGAACATCTGTGGAACATCTTCCATCGGATCATGAAGGTAAATGTACGAATGTAAAGAAAAAATTCCTTATCACTTTTTAACGCCTCATATCAATTTTTTAGAGGAACAGAACAGGCTTCAGCCTTGTCTGCTCTTGTAAGAGTTCTTTAATTAAGTGGTTCTCCTTAATGCACTGTTTCAGCTGCTGTTGGTATTGAGCAGGTCCTTCCAAGAGAAGCAATCACGGGCTGTGGGATGGGTTTACTCAGCTGTGGCACTTCTAGGCTGATTTAAGCAGTCTGTCAAAACTGAGTGAAATTAATTAATTCACTGGAGAGCTTTGCCTTCTCCAAACTTAAGTAAAAAGAAATGCAAACTAGCAGTAATCAGATCCACATTTTTTCAGGCAAAGTGTTCTAAATTATTTTAATAATGTTGAAACATGTTCTGTTTCCACAAAAATCCAGAGAAGGACAACCTTAGTCCTATCACCCTGGAATACATTTCCTCCCCAGTGGAAGCTTCTGCATTTTGGATGTTTGGCTGCACCTGCAGACTCCATTTAGCAGCCCAAACTGTTGCAGGGCTGTGAAGAGCTTAGAAAGAATGGAATGAAAGACGATTGCAGCTGGATTGTGTCCATGACCAACTGTTGGAGATGCTGAAGCAGACAATTGCCTTCTGCTCCTTGCTAAGCCTTTTTCAGGTCTGAAGTGCTCCATGGTAGCTTGGTGCACAATTAGAGGTGGATTAGAGACAGTGGCAATAGGGTATTTTTGGTCTAATCTGCTCTCAATTGTTAATTAATTAAAGGAGCTCTTCCTCTTCATTATAAAATAAACACAAACCACATCTCAAAAATGAGTGTTTTCACTTCTTAGCTATTTAGTGCTGACTTTTTCCAACAATTTTCTTTTCTTTTTTTTTATATTTTATTTTAAGAATGATGCCAAATACCAATTTCATTTAATTATTTTAAAAATTATTTTTAAATTAATTAATTTAAAAATACAAATTTAAGAATGATGCCTGTGAGAATAGGAGACAATCACAGCAGAAACCACAGTAAGAGCATGGCACACATTCCAACCAGGAGAGGAATGACCTCATCTTTGACTTCATCGCATTCAGAACTGGCTGAAACACCTCCATCCTCCAATTTGTTTCACTTTAATACAATTGTCGAACTCTTCAACGAAAAGAGAGCAGAAAAACTACAAAGTAATCAAGCCATTTCAACCAGAAACTGGGGAAAAAAGGAGATACAGGATTATTGTTCCATCTGAAAACCTGAGGAAGTTTCCAGTATCTCTGAAAAAAGCCCAAATTCCAGTACAGAGTGGCCCTATGGCCATGTCAGCATGGATTTGGTGATGAGATATGACCAGCTGGCTGTTTTCCTTGCAACCTTTCAGCATCTCACTGCACAGCCACAAATCTTCAGCTTTTTGCATCATTTTAAAGATCCCCTTGATGTGAATTATGAGGGTTTGCCATAGAGAGGATTGCTCTGGTGGATGGTTTCATAGACAAGCTGCAACCTTTTACTGCAAAGCAGACATTGAGTTGACATTTATTACATACTCAGCCATGATTTACAAGAGGGATGTTCCACCTTGCTTTGGGAAGTTCCCTCAGCAGGAGCCATTTGGCAGAAGACATTTCTTTTTGGCTACCCAGACTGAGTCTATAAATAAATACTTTTGTAAATAAATAAATTAATTCCTCCCTGAACAAGGGGGAATGGTTTTAAACTGAAACATAGTAGGTTTAGCTGGGATATTGGGAAGAAATTGTTCCCTGTGAGGGTGGTGAAGCCCTGGCCCAGGTTGCCCAGAGAAGCTGTGGCTGCCCCATCCCTGGAAGTGTCCAAGGCCAGTTTGGACGGGGCTTGGAGCAACCTGGGCTAGTGGAAGGTGTCCCTGCCCATGGCAGATGAGCTTTAAGGTCCTTTCCAACCCAAATCATTCTATGAAATTAAAGGAAGAGGCAACAAAGCTCCCCCTACCACTATCACTTGGAGCATACCTGTAACAAGGCACAATGATCAGGCATCAAATCAGATGCCTTCTTGTCAGTTGGATTAACTCTGGTTAATTTAACTTACTAATTGAAAAAAAAACACCTTATCTTTTAGAAAAATAATGAACACAACAAGCTCTCCCAGTAATTCATGACCAGCAGCCTCCGTGCAAACCGTCAGTGTGTGCCGAGCACACACAGGGGCAAAGACCTCTGAGGCACTTTGGGAGGAAAAGAAAGACAGAAGTGGGAGAAACAGCAAGAAAAGGCAGCAAGGAAACACTACCCAGGGACACAGAAAAGGGAAAGCTGAGAAAAACAGTGCTGGTACAGAACACTGGGTCAAGGGGGAGCCGAGGTGAGTGGGCTCCTACAGCTCCAGCCCCGCTGGACGTGGGAAACGGGAGTGTGAACATGCCCTGAAAAGACACAGGGGCTCACCAGAGGACCACACAACACCATCATCACTGTCTCTTCCTAATGGAAATAACCTGCAGGACACCAAATATTGGCTCAGTGCTTGGAACAGAAGGATAACAAAGTTATCAGGCAGAGCCATACCTTTAACTCAGAGAGTGCATTTTCTGTGATTGCTTCCCAGACAATAACTTTCTTGGTTTCTGATGCCCCAGGTAGGAGAGGAAAAAATGAATGCTATTACAGATGTGAAAACACCTGGGGTCACCACATACATGAGAAAAGAAAGGGAAAATAAATGCACCACAGGCAAAATGATAAGCAATAAATAAGCAATAAATGCACCAAAGGCTAAAATGGTAGGGCAGAGGTACCAAAGTACGGTTTTTAGTAGTGTACTTTATATTTGTAAAATTATACCTCTGTTATAGATTCAACCTACCCAAATATAAATATAAAGATACGTAAAGCAAGGAAAATAGTCTTGGAGAGACCTTTGCAAACAGCTCCGATTTTGGTTCCCAAATGGGGAAAAGCAGAAGAACAAGCACTTCACAGCAAATCATAGCAAACCCATGACATCTCTCAAACCACTTCCAGGTCACCCGCCCAAATCCAGTTTTTCAGAGAAAAACTGTAAATCCAGAAAGTTTTCTTGTTTTAGCTATAAAATGCTCTGAAAATTGTATGCTGAGCATCAAACAGCGTTGAGTTCTGGTCGACACCCGGCGAGGTGCAGCAGCAGATCAATCTGGAGCTCCTCAGCATCACCTTACAGAGGTGGGATCTGTTACAGGAGCTGTGTCAGATCTCCTTTATCTCGGGCTGTATTTCCAGCTCCTTCTCCTGATAACAGTATCTCAAGGACTCGGACTATTACACTTATCTAACAGTGATAATCGTTTTCTCTCCAGGGAGTCCAGGATACACTCCCCCTCCTTCCCTCCTCCCAGTCTCCTCTTTGTTGATGCCTCTCCATCCATCTCTGCAGTTTTATACCAGCTCTACCTCCCATTACCTCTTTCAGTGCATGTTGATTTTTAAAGGCACCTCTCTCTGTCCATTAGTTCACCTCTATCTGCAGCACCCCCTCATTTCACTGTAGGGTTGCCATAAAATCATCTCCTAATGCCTGTTTGCTGTCCAAACACCTGCTGTGTGTTCCCATCCCAGCCAATCTGCATTTTGCTTTGCCTCTCTTATTCCACCCCTCCCCTGCTTCGTACGCTGACACTTTTTCCCTAATTATTTTATTTACCCATATACCTTTCCCACTCGGTGCTCCCGTCTTTACAAATCCCTGTCACAGATTCACTTTCACTTCAAAGTTCACTTTAAACGTATGTAAGAAGATCTTGAATCTTTGCCTGTTTTTGGGTGTAAATAAGGTGGCAGGATGTGCAACCCAGTTTGTGTAGACAGGAGCGTTCTTAATCTAATATCACCAATGTGAGAGGGTCAGCTGCAGCGTTCACAGTTCAATGCAAAATCAAATGAGGACAATTCATCAGTTTTGAAGGAAAATTTGAGAAATCAAATCATCCGTAATTACTTTTTTGTGTGAGAGTGCTGTAGGGGTCAGCTGAGAAGTCTCCAGGTCTGATAGTGGACACCCTTGAACACAATCTTGCTTCTGGTTGGCACCTCTCTGCTCCCACAGCACAGCATGAAACTACTATGAAACAGTCAAAATGCCAAATTATCCCCAATTCTCAGAGAAAATAAAATCTGATAAAAAAACTCAACCTCCTTTCTTCTTCTAGGTTGTGCTTCCACATCTATGTCCTTTATGGTCCAGGGAAGTCTGAAATCATCCCTGAATCTGTGGGTGCTGCTGCTGCAGCACCTCCCCTGGAGCACGGGAGTGACGGGAGAGGCAACACTTCCCTGACTCCCCCTTCACCAGCAGCCTCTTGTAAAGGCCTTGGTAAGCACCTTCCTCGTGGATAAGCAGGGAATGAAGCTGGCAGCAGGTCCCAAGCCTGCTGCTTCCAGGTGTGCCACCTGTGCCAGCACAGTGAGCGGCAGCTCAGCGGGAACCAGGAGGAGATGCCCTTGCTGTGAGACAGCGCTGCTGGAGCCTGGTCTAAAAGCCACTGGATAACTATGTGCCTGGAATGTAATCCCAAAGTTAAGGCAAGGGATGCATTTTTCAGCCTCGATTTATTTGCAGGCCCCTCTACATTAATCAGGGCAGGGAGCCCTCACTTCTCCCTGGGCAGCAGGGCAGAGGTGCCTGGTGTGGCAGCCACTCACTGCCTTCCTCCACACGGGCACAGCCAGGATCCCACCCCTCCTGCCAGCAGCATCTCCTCACTCAGGCAGGACCTCGGGAACAAATTCTGCACCACTCCAATGAAATCCTTCAGTTATGTCTCCCACATTGGTGCAGTTCCTCTCTGGACCCAGATCTCCAGCCACCCCACCTTGCCATCCCCATCTCTTGCTTGCAACCCAAGGGGAGCAAGAGCAGTTGCAGTTTCTTCTGTCCTTCTTGCTGGAGTGCCAGCTGGGCAGTCTAAAGCTTCCCGAGCTCTGTCCCAGACAAAAATCGTCTCTTGATTCTCCAGGGCCATTTCTGAGTTACCCTAGAAGGAGGCTGGCTGTGAGGGGCAGCATTAGCCTAAGGGCAAAATGTCTTCTTCAGGAGGAAAAAAGCCTACAGCATGCAGACTTACCAGCTTCTACTTCTTTGGAAGAGTTCTTAGGACTAGAGGATGGAGAAAATCCAAATTAGGTAGGAGAAATCACTCCAAAGAGTCTCAAGAGCATTCTCTTGATGTACACCCATGCAGGAGCCCTGAAGAAATCCCCTTTCTCCCTCCACCTCTCTTCATGGCTCCCAAATGTGCTCCCTCCATAGGATATCTGCCAGAAAATCCTCAGAAGATGGAGACCAACCTTCCACAGGGAATGTGAAAGCCTTAATATCCTGCACAGCTAAAGGCAGAGGTGACAAACCTCTAAGCAAAAGAGAAAAAAATCCAACCCCACCACAGAGAGCAATTCTGAATTGCGACAAGCTGCTATCCCAGCTCCCTAATTACACCTCTCCATTAAGTACAACAACCAGCAGCTGTTCTGGGCAGCTTTTTTTACTTTCTCCCAAGGAATTATTTCTCATTGGTTAAACATGCTGGCGGGTGGAAGGAAAGAGAGATTTTTTTGAAAAGAGAAAGAGAAGACACAGCTGAAGTTCAAGTGAGCTCAGCCCTCACATTCCTGGTAACATGTCTGCACTCTGGGTTGCTCCTGAATGTCAAAATAAAGACTTGGAGTCTGAGCTTAATAATTTCCCTGGAGCAGCATTGTCCTGCAGGGACACTTTGCCTCTCAGTTCTCCACCGCTGCCAAGGGAGAGGTGAGGGAAGAGAACCACTTTTTTTATTGAGTTGCTTGTTGTAACAATTTAAACTGAGCTCAGCATCGCTGGCTGCTGCTTTGGGGTTGGTTCCTCAAATTAGAAGGTTTCCCTTTAGATCTGCATGGCAGAGTCTCTCTGCTTTCATAACACAGCTTTGTCCCAGCTTCAAATACATCTTCTGACCTGAGAAAGGATTACTCCATCTTTGATACCCCAATTAAAATGGCTCAGGAGGGGGAAGGAGCCATTGATCCTTCAGCCCTCGTGCTGATCTGCTGAAAGTGCTGACTTATGCCCATGAGCACAAACATTGAATCACAGGGATCAATAAACAGAGCTGGAGTGGTGCAACTGCTGCAGGCTGCACGTTAGACTTGTACTGGCAATTACAGAATCTGGGTTGGCTTTACAACTGCCTCAACAATGCCCTGTAACTCTGATCCTTCCTATGCAAAAAAACCCTTAGCTGTCCTTTGAACTGCCAAAATGGCACATTCATGTGCTGCTCTCAAGCAAAAAATACCTCAATTGCTTGGTAAGTGCTTATGGCTCTGTGTTATAAACATTTTCTTTTTAAACTTACAGGTATTAAGACAGATTGCTCTTAAATCTACAGAGCTGGATGTGCTGTGTAGAGAAGCTTTATAAATGAATAAATTTTTCTGCTTTCTGATGCTGCAGGCAGGCAATTAAATGGGATTGAACCTGATAGTTTAGGAGTTTGGAAGTTCTTGCTGTAAAACATCGCAACTACAAAATACTTATGAATTATAAAAGAGGCCAAGGGACAGACCCCTATAGATTTTATGACTCTAATGGCACTTAAAAAAAAAATGCCTACAGGAGACAATATTGTGGTTTTCTTAGCTGGGACCTCACTGAAAAGGATCTAAAGAGTAAAGGCAAGTAGAGGAGGCTGTGTGTCACATTTTGAGTGTGTTGGTGGAGAGTGAACACATCCTCAGATTGCTTTAATCTGCGTTTTCCTCCCTGCAAAATCAGAGGACTAGAGGTTGAAGTGAGTAATTATGATGTTTGTTGACGGTAAAACAAAGGCAAAGTATCTTCTTCATCCTTAGATCAGCTTTGCAGGTCAATATTTACATCCCTTTGCAAGAGTCAACACCAAATATTTGGGATTAGTATGTCATTGGTAAATATCGATAGCAAATATTTGGTTAAAACATCCCAACAATTCTACTGCCTGCAGCTCAGAATATGATATTTAATGTTTTAAAAGTCATCCTTAATTTTTTATGGGCTATTTTGGCATGAAAAAAACAAGCAAGTTGTCACTATGCTTTCTGATTGAAACTCCACGTTTTCAACCCATCCCAGCTTTTTCAAAATTGAATGAATTCTTTAAATCCAATATTCACCCAATAAGCCACATCAGCTCTTTCTCTGTGTAGGAATTTTATCTGTTGGCTTTAGAATACAAGGAAAACTGAATATGAGATCAGGGTCCATCAAATCACCGAGGAGAATCTTTTCATCTGATAAAGCTCCCCTGATTTGCTCTTTTCATGGGTTTTTCATCCCTTTTTTTTTTTTCATCTTTCAGATAATTTTCATTCATTTACCAAAATTCTTGCCGTGAAAGATTTCGCCTGAGAGTTTTAAGAGCTGGATATTTTACCCTGTAAATTCCACTTCTTGCAGCTCTTGGGTTCTGTTGATTTTTCCCATGACAGAAAGGTTATGGGGTTTTAATGGAATATTAGTAGAATGGCTACATTAAATGCCATTTAAAACCTCTTTCAAATTGGTATTGACTGTGTTGAAATGGGACCATGCAGATATGGGAAATAGGCATGAATATTGTATTTTCATCAGAGACGGAATTTTCAAACTGATAGAGAAATGATCGTATTTTTCTGAGTGGATTTGCTTTTCTATACAAAGGAGCTAAAAATAGACTAGTTGTTATATTTACACCTCCAAAAAAAAAAATAAAATTCTAAGTAATTATCAACTATCAGCACATGTTGAAACACCATTTTGTTCCATGGCTGTTCCAATCAATACACTATTTATTTTCAAATAACCATGCACTGAGGACCATTTGGACATAGAGCCCATAAATACACATTACTTCATTATCGACCCTTTCTGGCCACTGCTGCATTATTAACATTGCACTAAAAGAAGCAATCAAGCAGTAAACAGCAGGAATTTCAAGCAACTCTTATACAGTTACTCTTCTCCCAAACATTTTTGGAGGGATGATGAGTTATCTATTAGGGAGGGCCAGACCCAGGATTTTTTCCCCTGGAATTTTTTTTCTCTGTGACATTCTTTACAGAGAAGAATATGTAACCAGCAGGACAGTGAAATGGGAAGAAATACAATATTTGAAAAGAGGGAATGTACACAAGACAGTTAAATTGCATTTTTTATCCAAGGATTATCTCTTGCACATGCATGAGAACAACGAACTTCAGTTCCAAAAACCCCCATTGTTTTAATCCCATAAATCCAATTTCTGCCGTTGCTCAGTAGCCTGGAAAAGAAACCAAGCAGCCAAGCAAACCCTGGGAGCAGAATAGTTTCCTCTCTTCGCTCTGGGTAGTACAGCAACGTGCAGTGCCATCTCTATGCAGCTCATGCGGGGCAATGATCCTCCTCCGGTATTGTGGGATGACTGATGGCTCCCTCATAAAGGACGATCTACTCGGGGCAATATCAAAGGCTGCGGTGGCAAATTGCCAAGAGCTTGAGGGCTGCACCTCATTTGCATGCAAATTTACATCAGTTTTAAAGCCACGAAGGAATGCAGGGGTAGGACTTGAATATTTCTTGATGGGTTTAACAGCCTGTGATGGCCAGGAATAACAACCTGGATGTGACCGGCTTTGTCACCTTTGAACGCTCTCAGTGCAGGGTGCTCAGCACCCCACAAGACCCCCACTGTAAGAGCCTGAGCTGCAATCCCTGCTCCCAAAACCTTCCCCTTGGTGCTGTTTAATATCATTGCACCATTCCATCACTGAAGGCAGGTGCCATGCCCATCACAGACCTGGGGTGTTCCATGCCCAAATCCTGTCTCTCGAGGTAAGCCAAGCCTAAACCAGCCTCACTGGTACCATAGTAATAAAATTGTTTGGGCAGGGAGACTGTAGGAATGTGCTGAGTGTGCAAAACACACCCGCGTGTACATGATCTGTAGTAGGGAAGAAAATCATGAGAATTCAGCAGGTTTAAGTTGGAAATTGGGAAGGAATCCTTCCCTGAGAGGGTGGGGAGGCCCTGGCACAGGTTGCCCAGAGAAGCTGTGGCTGCCCCATCCCTGGAAGTGTCCAAGGCCAAGTTGGACGGGGCTTGGAGCGACCTGGGCTAGTGGAAGGTGTCCCTGCCCATGGCAGGGGGTGGGACTGGATGGGCTTTAACGTCCCTCCCAAGCCAAACCACTCTGTTATTTCATGACATATCTGCATTCCTGCATCACATTCACTGGCTGGGGGGTGCAGCTCTGGGAGGATTAAGTCCATTCTGCATAAACCCAAGAATTGCACTGTGAGGACAGAGGGTTTGTGGGGGTGCAAAGTGGAAAATTACTGAGGGAGGGAAAAGAAGATTGAGAGGACAGAGGCAGGTCCCTGTGCCAGCTGGTCTGCAGAGGGAGAAATTGGAAGGATGAGTTCCAATCTTTGGATTTCAGATTTGGACTGAGGATGGGGATAATGCAGAAGCTTCCTGGCAGAGGGGGCATCTGACCACAGGAGCTGCAGTCAAGGTGATCTTCTGAGGAGCTGCTGTATTCCCTTCATTTCCAAGCCTTGCATTCATGCTCCTTCTGTCAATAAAAATCCCTGCTTGAATAGATAAGCTGAAGCCCCGTATCTCATTAAGCCTGAGAATTCAATCCTCTGCTTCAAGCTCTGTGCTCCTATGTTACTTTATATCATTAGGAAATATTGCCCAAGCTGATCCCCTAAATCCTTGTATTAGCCAGTACAATTAAAGCTAATACAGAGGGAAAAATAAGAGCTAGTGGGACTTCTCTGTGGTGTGAATTCCAGGTACATCCCTATGTATGTAACTGAAAAGTGCACAAGCAACAAGTTGGAAACGAAGATACTTATAAGCCCTAAGTCATTCTATTCTAAATTGCTTAAGAAAATGCTCAGAGTTTCTCAAGATGAATTGTGGAATACCTTGAAGTGAGACCATAAATCCCAGTGCTGTCACTCTTTTTCTCCGAGGAGTTATTAAATGGAGCATCCAAAATAAAAAGCCAGGCTATTGAGCTTCCAGGGGTTTATTTCCCTGTCAGACGTAAACTTGGTGACTTCTGAGTTTTAAAACAATGTCCTAAACACTCCAGCCATTAGCAGTGATACTTAATGAGATTCTCAGATAACCCCTTAACAGAATATGTAGTGATTAAGTCAATTTAAATGATTCATCTCCACAGCAGCCTGTGAGACTTGTACATAACAACCATTTGCATAGCAATAAAAATCTCCATCTATCCACACAGGACCGGTTTATAAGGATATTTCCAACCTTAATAATGCCTGCATTTGTTCTTTGGAAGTTTTTCTCACTACTCTTT